>JAYESA010000015.1:24357938-24719441 GCA_036927795.1 Iris macrosiphon | reverse complement strand
GTTGTTTAGGTAGAATTTCTTAACTGTGATTGTTGGGGGTTTGACCTAGAAGAAGTGCGATCGACTTTAAATTTCGAGGACAAAATTTTCTAAGGAGGATAGGCTTGTCACTACTCCATTTTCAAGGCAGGATATTTTTTTTATTTTAATTTGGTAAATTATGTATTGATCATAAATATTTGTATTAATATTTAATTAGTTGGTTGTATTTATTTTTATTAGTTATTTTAGGGTTTTGGCTAGTCTGGACTCATGTCAGACCTTAGTGGACCCTTGTCAGACCCAACCAACACCCTTGTCAGATTTAATTATTAGTTTAGAATAATTATTTATATTTTAATTAGTTAGTTGGAGTGATTAAAAATTAATTAGAGTGCATTTGGAACCCCAAACCCAAACCCAAACCCTAGTGTGGATGACTTAATTTAAGAGCATTTTGGTCTTTGTACCTAAATGCAAAACCCAAACCCTAACCCTATTTCTATACATGGCCGGCCATACCCCTCCCCCTTCCTTCTTCTTCTTCTTCTTCTTCTTCTTCTTCTTCTTCTTCTCTTCTTCTTCTTCATTTTTCACTCTCTATTCTCTTCCTTCACTTCCTTCCTTCACTTCTTCCAATTCCAAGTAAGTTTTCCACTTTTCTTCTCTTCTTTCATTTATTTCTCTCTTTAATGTAAATCCTAACCCTTCATTTTCCTATAACCTAGGTGTGTAGAGCCTAGATTTGGTGTAGGAGCTTAATTTGGAGGCTTGGAGGCTTGGTATGGTAATTTCTAGGGATTTTGGAGACTTTGGCCTTAAGATTCCAACTCCCAAGAGGTAAATCATAACTTTTCTCTTAGTGATTGCTCTAATATAGTGTAATTAGTAGTTTAGAATCTTCCTAGACCTTAGGGCTACCCATAGGAGGAAGTTGGAGCTTGTTTGGATGTGTTTGGAGACTTTAGCATAGAGTTTTGTGTCAATTTTGGGTGAAATCCGAGATTGACCCAATTTTGGATGTTGTCCTAGGTTAGACGAACCTAGGTAGACGCGCTTGGGTATCTTGAGAGTAGGTATGTGTCCCCGTTCGGACACGTGAGGTCGTGTCGCAGAGTTTTGGACATTTCGAACGATTTGGGGGTTTTTCCTTCGATATGGGTTTCACACACATGTAAAATTTTACCATGGACCTAGAATTGGAGAGTTAGTATTTTTGTGAGATTCTAGACATCGATTAGAACTCGTGGGTAAATTTTGGGTATATTCCGAGTAGGTTTGGTGTGCGTTTCATGAGGTATCGCGAGCCGCACTCCACGTGTTCGTCGAAATGACCAAATGGCCATTTCGACTTGGTTTCTAGGTTTCGGGCTTGTACGCGGGTTGGTTTAGCCTCGGGGAGTATATATTAGAGTTTTTGTGTTTATATTTATATATATCTATGTAATTATATGCATATGAGTGAGTGTGCGTGTAGGTGGTTGTGTGTGTGTTTGAGTGTGGTTGTGTGTGTGTATATATATATATATGTAAGTGTATATATATATGTGTGTTTATATGTATATGGGTAGCGTGTGTGTATATGTGTTGGTATGTGTGTTGGTGTTTGTGTTAGTGTGTGTGAGTGTGAGTGTGTGTTTGTGTAGTGTGAGTGTGTGTGTGTATATATATATATATATATATATATATATATATATGTAAACCCCCTCGACCAGAAATTAGGGTTTACTAGTTTAATTAGCATGATTAGGGTTTATTTGAAGTAATTATGATTTAATATATAGTATTAGGATACTTGTGCAAGGATTGATTGTTTTAGGATACTACCTTAGCTGTTGCCCTAAAACGAATTCCACATATTTGACCTAGACACGTAAACCCATCATATTGAACCTAGAACAAACCCCGGATACCGATTTTCATGCCAAATTATAGTCGCACAAAAGTCGTTACAAACGTACGTGCGCAAATTAATTGAATTGCGTAATTACGTTCGCTGCCCGTTTCAATTGACATTGAGACCCAACCTCAACCAGTTTTGGAAAACCCAGATCACGAAATTATTGTACACTGAGCCTACTACACCAACGACCCTTGTCCAACCAAATTTAGACTCCCGGTTTTTAATTAAATTAAATTAGAAACACACGTCACATTAATTACGAATTAATTAATGTGGCTACCCAACCTCTATTAAATTGGACCCAACTCCAACCCAAACCCACATCCACACCCACAAGCCTCATACAAAACACCAAACACCATCATAGTCCAATGAGGAACACCAAACATGGTGTTTGTTTGCATTAAATCCCCAATCCTAGTTATTGTGCAAATACTAAATTGTTCAGGGGCCTAATTGCAAAATTGCAATGTGGTGTCCCCCTCTCATTGGCCCAAACCATCATGGAGAAAAATAATGCTCATAACCAACCGTAGGCATTTGGTTTCCCCCCATTTTTCATGTCCTTACATCACCTTTTTGGGAACCCATCTTGACCCTACAATTTGAATGGCCTATTCCTAGCCCTCCACTCATCTTGATGGACAACCCCACTCCCCCAAGAATGTTTGTCCAGCCGGCCCTAATCCCTAGGCAGCCCCCCCTCACTCTCTCTCCTACATATACATGCTTATTTACTCATTAAATGAGAAAAACCCAAACCCTAATACTAAAACCCTAACTCCCACTCCCCACAGCCGACCCTAACCTACCCACCCCGAGCTCCACCACCGCCACCAGCCACCACCAGTCGCCGCCACCCTAACCCGACCCCTTCGCCGGACCGTCCCCTACCCTCGGCCACCGCCACCCGGCCACGACGCCGCCGGCAGCCACCCCCAAACAGCCCCACACCAACCTAGCTTCCACAGCCCGCACAGCATAGCCGACCACCCCCCAGCTTCGTGCTCCGCCACCACCGCGTCTCCGACCGCCGTACTTGGCCGAGCCCTTCCCCGTCCAGTCCTCCACCACCCCGCCGAGTCTCAGCCGACGCCGCCGCCGCCTCGAGGAGTAATCGGACCCGCAACAAGGAACTATACGAAACTGCTGCTGCTGCCCATCTCCTCCCCGCGCGACGCCGGAGCGCCGTCCGGCCACCCCCGCCGGCGACGACCCACCACCGGACACCCCTCGACCTGTCGATCACTTAGGTACAATATTTTATGTGTGTTTATTAATATTTATACATATATTTTTAGTTGCAAGTTTAATATATATATGAGTCTCTTATATATCGTATTTTAATACGTATTCTATACTATATAATGTATTTTATGTATTTAACAGTATATATGTTTACAATATTCCCGTATAATTCCATAATATATATTTATAATCATTTTAATTTATATTATGTATAATAGAGTTATGTATGTATGTATGTATGTATGATTGTATGTATGTATGCATGTTCTTTTTTTTCTTCTAAATACTAAGAATATTAAATATCTAATATTAAATACATTTCTGGAAAAATCAAGTATTATTATTATATGTATATTATATAGTAAATACTTACGTATTGACCCCCCCTAGTATGTATATGCCTAGGTATATATTTATATATATATATATATATATATGTATATATATATACTTGCAGTATACATATTTTATATACTTTGGCTATGTTTTATATAAATTGATATATATATATTTTCTATCTAAATATATATATGAATATATATAAATGTGAAATTATGATATTACCCCATTTATGTACTGAGTTTTTTTTAGTGTATTATTAGTCTATACTAATTAATACGTAAGCACTATTTTTTTGTACTAATAAACAAATATATTATTTAATATATTTAAATATGTTTTAGTGTATGTATAATAAATAGTGTTGACTATATATACAAACAGCCCCGACCCTGTGTCAGTTCTAGATACGGACAGTGTGTCCTAGTCGTGCTATTGTAGCGACTAATTTTGGACATTACTACATCCTATATAGGATTGCTGGACACTACTGCCGAGGCATCAGGAGCAGGGCTTTGGATTTCGCAGCTACCCGGGGCAGGCACGTATACCTTGCTGGATTACTGCTTTAAATTTAAATGTTAAATATTTCAATTATACATGAACTGTGCGCATCCGAGATTGATTCGGGTACAGTCGACATTGCGTCGATGAGTAGTGTACTTGACCTAGTTGCTAGTTGACTCACCCACTGCTGCGAGGATATTCTGATATCTTCCTAGACCATGGCACTATACACGTACCACGATGGTACATTCATATTGGGATGCGGGTCCGTGTACCCGATTCGCTATCGGTACGTATGACGTACATCACGGACTAGCATGTATTCTAGAGTAACATAGTTAGTTGAGACTTGGCATCTAGATACGGTACACTCAAGTCGTATATTCGACTTGCGTATCTACATTGGGAGGGAAGGACAACTGATAAACGTATGGGATACCCCCACCGGACTCCGTGGTATCCAGAGGAACCACAGACTCGGTGACTCCCTATATTTCAGACACCGCGCTCTACGGAGTGTTACGGACGTATGTATACATTGCAGACACCACGCCTTAGAGTGTGGACATTATACTTATACACAGATACCTCATTCCTCGGAATGATGGACGTTGCAGATACCACACTCTAGAGGACGTTGGACGTTATGCCTACACCTACTTATACGTTCCTAGGTTGTCCTTATATTGCATTCACTTAGATGGTTAGCACACCCCCTCTTTACTTTTATTTCAGTACTATATCCAGCATGCATATTGTATCTTGTTACGTCCCTCTGAGGACCTGGTTATCTTCCAGATCTGGACGAGGCCTTTTATCCCACAGTTTACGGGCCAGGCGTAGAGGCGAGGTTTGCTCTGGACGAAGAGTTGGAGGTACTTCCATCAGAGTACCCCTGATCAGATTGGTAGGCCTTCCGCCTATGACTGGAGCTCCTTACCTAGTTAGATGTTGCTCCAGTCTCTCCTTATCAGTACTTTCATTTCAGATATTCAGTACTTTATTTCAGACTATCAGTACATTTGTAGTGGGTTGTTCCCACCAGACTTATTTCAGTTGTACTATGTCAGTCGACTATGTTTCTTATATTCCAGTCTTTCATTTCAGTATTTACTTGTTATCTGTGGATGAGATTAGACATTGCCTGTTGTTGTTATTAGACTTGTTAGATTTAGGACAGCGTAGCACGCTTCGTCAGGATCCATTAAATTGGGATATCCTCGGAGTCGTGTCAGCTGGCCAATGCCACGTGGCCTGGTTCCATAATATTTTGGGACTGGGGCGTGACATGGTTTTAGTGGTGGCCCACGCAGGTCTCGATACACCAAACATCTATCGCTTGTGGTACGGAAACGTGCCCAGCGAGCCTGCAATATGATAGAAATTACTAGGTCTCATCCACTTGATTACGCCTTTGAACCTCTTCCAAACTGTAATATATTTGCATCCTGTTTGATTTATTTCGTACTCTCTCTAATGAAGTTCTATCTCTTACAGCGAGATGAACCTTCAGAGCCGACGTGAGATACTCGGTGCCATAGCACCACCTGCAGCACCGAGGGAGGATACGACTCGGGGACCACCCAGAGAGCAGCCTGAGCCAGAGGCAGAGGTGATCCCTCAGGCCCCGATGATGCACTGGCATCAGATCTCTCCCGACGAGGAGACGCAGCAGCCAGAGGGCCAGGCATCACAGACGATTCCGAGGCAGTACTTCGAGGGGCAGACCTCGAGGGCGACACCGATGCCGCAGTACGAGAGGCCGGCACCCGAGGAGACACTGAGGAGACAGCAGGAGGTACCGCTTCCACCACCTCCACCGTTTCTACCTCAGATGCCACCAGCGGAGGGACAGACACAGATGATGCAGTTCTTCCAAATGATGATGCAGGCCCAGATGCAGCAGACGGAGACTCTGAGACAGGGTCTGATGGCCGTACTAGAGAGGGCACCTGCCCAAGCACCAGCACCAGCACCAGCACCCGCATATGTCCAGCAAACAGGCACTGTAAAAGGCTTCAGAACGATGGGCCCGGGAACCTTCTCGGGTAAGGAGACGGCTGAGGAGATCTCAGACTGGGTCTCCAACACCGAGATGCTGCTAGAGGGTTCGCAGCTACACCCCGATCTCTGGATGACCGCGGTGAGGGCCCAACTCACAGGCAACGCCCATCATTGGTGGGACTCTATGGAGCGCAGCATTGGCCGACAGCAGACTTGGGAGGAATTCCTAGAGCACTTCAACACGAAGTATTTCCCAGCTACGGTGAGGAATGCCCTGTACTCTCAGTTCCTGCACCTGGAGCAAGGGAACCTGACTGTGGACGCCTACGACGGAGAGTTCAGCAGACTCAGCCGATTCGGAGCAGCCCTGATCCCCAATGACCTGGAGAAAGCCAGGAGATTCCACCATGGCCTCACTCAAGAGCTGCAGAGGTACACTACTACCCAGGCGAGGATCTCTTATGAAGAGGTCCTATCAGAGGCGAGGATCCGGGAGGCTATAGGAGGAGGAGGAGCGAGACGTTCCAGCGTGAACGTACCAGCCAGGACCCAGCAAGGAGCCGGAGGACCGATCCGCCGACCCAGAGCGCAGGCGCAGCAGAAGACAGCGCCGTACCAGCAGAAGGAGCTTCCGACCTGTCACTTCTGTGGCAAAAGAGGACACGTCATCCGTGACTGCAGGAAGAAGCTTGGGCTCTGCATGGTCTGTGGAGCCAGTCAGCACCTTGCTAGAGACTGCCCCCAGCGCAGAGACGCAGCACCCCAGACTGGACAGAGGCCACCAGCAACACCACTGAGGACACCACCCCCAGCAGGAGGACAGCGTCCACCAGCTACCGGAGGACAGCAGAGAGGACCACCCTTGGTCACACAGGAGGCACACTTCAACCAGGCCCGACAGCAGGCAGGAGGGCAGAGGCGCGGGCAAGCCTTTGCTTTAGCATCTATTGAGGAGGAACCAGAGGGAGAGGCTATAGCAGGTACAATTCTAGTTGCCTCATTACCTGCGACTGCACTGTTTGATTCTGGAGCTACATTGTCATTTATATCTAGTAGATTTGTAGCAATGCATAGAGTAGCAACTTCCCCCTTACCTAAGAGTTGGAGAATACTTACCGGAGGAGGCATCGTACCGGTTACCAGCACCATTAGAACGTGCTCGGTAGTAGTTTATGGTAGGGAGATGAGAGCGCAATTGTTGGTACTCCTAATGCCAGCTTTCGACGTTATTCTGGGCATGGACTGGTTAAGCCAGTACAATACCGTACTAGATTGCCGGAAGGGTAGCATTACTTTTAGACTGCCAGGACAACCGGAGTTTGAATTCATGCGAGGCACCATCGAGCTAGGAGTCGGACATACAGCTGGAGCTTACATGGCGATGGAGACGGCACCCCCAGAAATCGTTGCAGAGTTCGAGGATATTTTCCCAGATGAGTTGCCAGGCCTACCGCCTGATAGAGAGGTGGAGTTCACCATTGAGCTAATACATGGAGCAGCACCGGTATCATCAAATGTGTACCGGTTGGCGAAGAAGGAGCTTGACGAGCTGAAGCTACAGCTAGAGGAGTTGCAGATCAAAGGATTTGTTCGTCCTAGTGCATCACCCTGGGGAGCACCAGTGCTGTTTGTACCGAAGAAGGACGAAACATTCCGGATGTGCATTGATTACAGAGCCCTTAATGCTCTGACAATCAAGAACAAGTATCCGCTACCGCGAATCGACGATCTGTTCGACCAGCTGACAGGAGCAGTGGTGTTCACGAAGACCGACTTGAGATTGGGCTACCATCAGGTGAAGGTGCGAAGGGAGGACATTCCAAAGACAGCATTTAGGACTCGTTACGGTCATTACGAGTTCCTAGTGATGCCTTTCGGATTGACAAATGCGCCTGCTGTGTTTATGAACCTGATGAACCGAGTCTTCCATGAGTATCTGGACCAGTTCGTGGTAGTCTTCATCAACGACATCCTGGTGTATTCGAAGAGCCACGAGGAGCACGGGGAGCACTTGAGGCTAGTACTAGAGACGCTGAGACGAGAGAGGCTTTATGCCAAGCTGAGCAAGTGCGAGTTTCTTCTAGATCGTGTCGCATTTCTTGGACACGTTATCTCGGGAGATGGCATTTCAGTAGATCCCGCGAAGATTTCATCAGTCGAGACGTGGCCGACCCCTACCAACGTCACGGAGGTAAGGAGTTTCCTAGGACTTGCCGGATATTACCGGAGGTTCGTGGAGAACTTCGCAAGGATCGCAGAGCCGATGACCCACTTGACCCGCAAGGATCAGGAGTTCACCTGGACAGAGGAGTGTCAGACGACGTTCGATGAGCTGAAGAAGCGTCTGACTACAACACCCATCTTGACCATACCTTCTAGACCCGGAGGATTCGTGATCTATAGCGATGCGTCCGGGAAAGGATTAGGATGCGTCTTGATGCAGCATGGGAAGGTTGTGGCCTATGCCTCTAGGCAGTTGAGGACCCATGAGAAGAACTATCCCACCCACGACTTGGAGCTTGCCGCAGTGATCTTTGCATTGAAGCTTTGGAGGCACTACCTGTACGGAGGGCGCGTGGAGATATTTACCGATCACAAGAGCCTTAAATACGTCTACACACAGAAGGACCTGAACCAGAGGCAGAGACGTTGGCTCGAAGTGATGGCGGACTTCGAGATTGAGCTGCAGTACCATCCGAGAAAGGCTAATGTGGTAGCCGATGCTTTAAGCAGGAAGCCCATAGCATTTTTTCTGACTACCCAACAACATCTGTTGAGAGATCTAGAACAGTTGGGTATCGAAGTCGTCATGCCCGGAGTAGATGGCCAAATATCGAGTTTCCAGGTACAATCGACATTGGTGGAGAGAATCAAGGCTGCTTTGCCAACAGACGCCAGATTTCAGAGGCTTTGACAGAGGACAGAGGCTGGAATACAGACGGGACTGCGTATACACGAGGACGGGACCTTGAGATGTGGAGACCGTCTCTATGTTCCGAATGGAGAGCTACGACAGAAGCTGATGACGGAGGCCCACAGTTCGACCTACTCTATACATCCAGGAGGCACGAAAATGTACCGAGACCTGAGGCAGTACTACTGGTGGCACGGGATGAAGAGAGAGATAGCCCGCTTCGTGGCTAAGTGTCTGGTGTGTCAGCAAGTCCAGGCTGAGCATCAGAGGTCTGCCGGATTACTTTAACCACTCCCGATACCGGAGTGGAAATGGGAGCACATCACCATGGACTTCGTCACGGGTTTCCCGAGGAGTCCTAGTGGTCGTAATGCGGTATGGGTAATCGTAGATAGACTCATCAAGTCTGCCCACTTTTTACCCTTCAGGGTTGGGCAATCTACGGAAGTCTTGGCAGACATGTACATGAGGGAGATTGTACGCTTGCATGGAGTGCCAGTCAGTATCGTGTCTGACCGGGATACAAGGTTTACATCGTACTTTTAGAGGAGTATGCAAGAGAGTCTTGGTACCCACCTTAAGTTCAGTACTTCGTACCACCCGCAGACAGATGGACAATCCGAGCGCACCATTCAGACGCTGGAGGATATGTTGAGAGCTTGCATGCTTGACTTCAGCGGTTCATGGGAGGACCACTTGCACTTGGTCGAATTTTCCTACAACAATAGCTATCAGGCGAGCATTCAGATGGCTCCCTATGAGGCATTGTATGGTAGGAAATGTCGTTCCCCCGTATGTTGGAGCTATGTAGGCGAGAGGCAGATTCTAGGACCAGAGTTGATCGTCCATACAGTGGAGAAGGTGAAGAAGATCCAGGGGCATCTACGAGCAGCACAGGACAGGCAGAAGTATTGGGCTAATGTGCATCGACGACCCTTAGAGTTCCAGGTTAGAGAACATGTGTTCCTGAAGATTTCTCCTACCAGAGGAACCATCAGATTTGGAGGCAGAGGGAAGCTGAGTCCGAGGTACATCGGACCCTTCGATGTGCTAGAGCGCGTCGGAGAAGTTGTTTACAGATTGGCCTTGCCGCAGACACTGGAAGAAGTTTACGACGTCTTCCATGTATCTCAGCTGAGGAGATACATACCGGATCCGAGTCATGTGCTTGACCACTCGGAGATCACCGTCGGTCCCAGCTTGTCATACCAGGAGGAGCCGGTAGAGATCCTAGACCGAAGCGAGAAGGTACTGCGAGGCCAGACTATCCCTCTAGTTCGTGTCGCATGGAGGCATCATGCACCAGGTGAATCAACCTGGGAACGAGAGGACGATATTCGGCAACGTTTTCCCCATCTCTTCGAAGGCTTAAGTATGTCTTAATGTTTAATTTCATTCAACAGTTTTTTCTATATGTCTGTTTTAATTTCGAGGACGAAATGCTCTAAGGAGGGTATGTTGTAAACCCCCTCGACCAGAAATTAGGGTTTACTAGTTTAATTAGTATGATTAGGGTTAATTTGAAGTAATTATGATTTAATATATAGTATTAGGATAATTGTGCAAGGATTGATTGTTTTAGGATACTACCTTAGCTGTTGCCCTAAAACGAATTCCATATATTTGACCTAGACACGTAAACCCATCATATTGAACCTAGAACAAACCCCGGATACCGATTTTCGTGCCAAATTATAGTCGCACAAAAGTCGTTACAAACGTACGTGCGCAAATTAATTGAATTGCGTAATTACGTTCGCTGCCCGTTCCAATTGACATTGAGACCCAACCTCAACCAGTTTTGGGAAACCCAGATCATAAAATTATTGTACACTGAGCCTACTACACCAACGACCCTTGTCCAACCAAATTTAGACTCCCAATTTTTAATTAAATTAAATAAGAAACACCCGTCACATTAATTACGAATTAATTAATTTGGCTACCCAACCTCTATTAAATTGGACCCAACTCTAACCCAAACCCACATCCACACCCACAAGCCTCATACAAAACATCAAACACCATCATAGTCCAATGAGGAACACCAAACATGGTGTTTGTTTGCATTAAATTCCCAATCCTAGTTATTGTGCAAATACTAAATTGTTCAGGGGCCTAATTGCAAAATTGCAATGTGGTGTCCCTCTCTCATTGGCCCAAACCATCATGGAGAAAAATAATGCTCATAACCAACCGTAGGCATTTGGTTTCCCCCCATTTTTTATGTCCTTACATCACCTTTTTGGGAACCCATCTTGACCCTACAATTTGAATGGCCTATTCCTAGCCCTCCACTCATCTTGATGGACAACCCCACTCCCCCAAGAATGTTTGTCCAGCCGGCCCTAATCCCTAGGCAGCCCTCCCTTACTCTCTCTCCTACATATACATGCTTATTTACTCATTAAATGAGAAAAACCCAAACCCTAATACTAAAACCCTAACTCCCACTCCCTACAGCCGACCCTAACCTACCCACCCCGAGCTCCACCACCGCCACCAGCCACCACCAGTCGCCGCCACCCTAACCCGACCCCTTCGCCAGACCCTCCCCTACCCTCGGCCACCGCCACCCGGCCACGACGTCGCCGACAGCCACCCCCAAACAGCCCCACATCAACCTAGCTTTCACAGCCCGCACAGCATAGCCGACCACCCCCCAGCTTCGTGCTCCGCCACCACCGCGTCTCCGACCGCCGTACTTGGCCGAGCCCTTCCCCGTCCAGTCCTCCACCACCCCGCCGAGTCTCAGCCGCCGCCGCCGCCGCCTCGAGGAGTAATCGGACCCGCAGCAAGGAACTATACGAAACTGCTGCTGCTGCCCATCTCCTCCCCGCGCGACGCCGGAGCGCCGTCCGGCCACCCCCGCCGGTGACGACCTACCACCGGACACCCCTCGACCTGTCGATCACTTAGGTACAATATTTTATGTGTGTTTATTAATATTTATACATATATTTTTAGTTGCAAGTTTAATATATATATGAGTCTCTTATATATCGTATTTTAATACGTATTCTATACTATATAATGTATTTTATGTATTTAACAGTATATATGTTTATAATATTCCCGTATAATTCCATAATATATATTTATAATCATTTTAATTTATATTATGTATAATAGAGTTATGTATGTATGTATGTATGTATGTATGTATGTATGTAAGTATGTATGTATGTATGATTGTATGTATGTATGCATGTTCTTTTTTTCTAAATACTAAGAATATTAAATATCTAATATTAAATACATTTCTGGAAAAATCAAGTATTATTATTATATGTATATTATATAGTAAATACTTACGTATTGACCCCCCCCCCCTAGTATGTATATGCCTAGGTATATATTTATATATATATATATGTATATATATATACTTGCAGTATACATATTTTATATACTTTGGCTATGTTTTATATAAATTGATATATATATATTTTCTATCTAAATATATATATGAATATATATAAATGTGAAATTATGATATTACCCCATTTATGTACTGAGTTTTTTTTAGTGTATTATTAGTCTATACTAATTAATACGTAAGCACTATTTTTTGTACTAATAAACAAATATATTATTTAATATATTTAAATATGTTTTAGTGTATGTATAATAAATAGTGTTGACTATATATACAAACAGCCCCGACCCTGTGTCAGTTGTAGATACGGACAGTGTGTCCTAGTCGTGCTATTGTAGCGACTAATTTTGGACATTACTATATCCTATATAGGATTGCTGGACACTACTGCCGAGGCATCAGGAGCAGGGCTTTGGATTTCGCAGCTACCCGGGGCAGGCAAGTATACCTTGCTGGATTACTGCTTTAAATTTAAATGTTAAATATTTCAATTATACATGAACTGTGCGCATCCGAGATTGATTCGGGTGCAGTCGACATTGCGTCGATGAGTAGTGTACTTGACCTAGTTGCTAGTTGACTCACCCACTGCTGCGAGGATATTCTGATATCTTCCTAGACCATGGCACTATACACGTACCACGATGGTACATTCATATTGGGATGCGGGTCCGCGTACCCGATTCGCTATCGGTACGTATGACGCACATCACGGACTAGCATGTATTCTAGAGTAACATAGTTAGTTGAGACTTGGCATCTAGATACGGTACACTCAAGTCGTATATTCGACTTGCGTATCTACATTGGGAGGGAAGGACAACTGATAAACGTATGGGATACCCCCACCGGACTCCGTGGTATCCAGAGGAACCACAGACTCGGTGACTCCCTATATTTCAGACACCGCGCTCTACGGAGTGTTACGGACGTATGTATACATTGCAGACACCACGCCTTAGAGTGTGGACATTATACTTATACACAGATACCTCATTCCTCGGAATGATGGACGTTGCAGATACCACACTCTAGAGGACGTTGGACGTTATGCCTACACCTACTTATACGTTCCTAGGTTGTCCTTATATTGCATTCACTTAGATGGTTAGCACACCCCCTCTTTACTTTTATTTCAGTACTATATCCAGCATGCATATTGTATCTTGTTACGTCCCTCTGAGGACCTGGTTATCTTCCAGATCTGGACGAGGCCTTTTATCCCACAGTTTACGGGCCAGGCGTAGAGGCGAGGTTTGCTCTGGACGAAGAGTTGGAGGTACTTCCATCAGAGTACCCCTGATCAGATTGGTAGGCCTTCCGCCTATGACTGGAGCTCCTTACCTAGTTAGATGTTGTTCCAGTCTCTCCTTATCAGTACTTTCATTTCAGATATTCAGTACTTTATTTCAGACTATCAGTACATTTGTAGTGGGTTGTTCCCACCAGACTTATTTCAGTTGTACTATGTCAGTCGACTATGTTTCTTATATTCCAGTCTTTCATTTCAGTATTTACTTGTTATCTGTGGATGAGATTAGACATTGCCTGTTGTTGTTATTAGACTTGTTAGATTTAGGATAGCGTAGCACGCTTCGTCAGGATCCATTAAATTGGGATATCCTCGGAGTCGTGTCAGCTGGCCAATGCCACGTGGCCTGGTTCCATAATATTTGGGACTGGGGCGTGACATGGTTTTAGTGGTGGCCCACGCAGGTCTCGATACACCAAACATCTATCGCTTGTGGTACGGAAACGTGCCCAGCGAGCCTGCAATAGGATAGAAATTACTAGGTCTCATCCACTTGATTACGCCTTTGAACCTCTTCCAAACTGTAATATATTTGCATCCTGTTTGATTTATTTCGTACTCTCTCTAATAAAGTTCTATCTCTTACAGCGAGATGAACCTTCGGAGCCGACGTGAGATACTCGGTGCCATAGCACCACCTGCAGCACCGAGGGAGGATACGACTCGGGGACCACCCAGAGAGCAGCCTGAGCCAGAGGCAGAGGTGATCCCTCAGGCCCCGATGATGCACTGGCATCAGATCTCTCCCGACGAGGAGACGCAGCAGCCAGAGGGCCAGGCATCACAGACGATTCCGAGGCAGTACTTCGAGGGGCAGACCTCGAGGGCGACACCGATGCCGCAGTACGAGAGGCCGGCACCCGAGGAGACACTGAGGAGACAGCAGGAGGTACCGCTTCCACCACCTCCACCGTTTCTACCTCAGATGCCACCAGCGGAGGGACAGACACAGATGATGCAGTTCTTCCAAATGATGATGCAGGCCCAGATGCAGCAGACGGAGACTCTGAGACAGGGTCTGATGGCCGTACTAGAGAGGGCACCTGCCCAAGCACCAGCACCAGCACCAGCACCCAGGACGGGAGGAGATGGCTGCGGGGATCTCGCCGAAGCTGAGGGAGGCGGTGGCTGGTCGACTAGGGCGTCGAGGAAGATGGAGGGAGGTTTAGGGTTCAGGTGGTGCGAAGTCGGGCTCGGCTGCGGGCGGCGGAGTTGACGAGAGAGAGGGTGCGATGGCGGCGGCACGGAAGTCGAGGGGCTCTTATAGCCGGAACAGTAACTCGGGGATAGGGATCCGATTAGGGTTTGGTTTGGGTTTCGGGTCCGGGTCGGGTTTGATTCGGATCCGACCCGACCCGACCCATTAGGTCTGGGTTGGCTTGGTTCGGTTTGAGTCAGTTTGGTTTGGTTTAATTTATTTTATTTCTAAATAAACCGGGTTCAGTCAGGTTTAATTAGGTTTAGTTCTGCGTTAGTTTTTAGGGCTTTAAAAATAATTCCGGAGTCCAATAAATTCGCAGAAAATTACCCTATGTCCGATTTTCCATTTTACATAATAAAATATTATTTTCATAATATTTTAACATCAATTAACAGCATTTAAAAATCCTTAAATCTCAAAATCCCTTAGTTTTAATTCCAAAAAATTTACCGAAAAATTGGAAATAATTTTATTAAAATATTCTGAAAAATCTTGGTGTTTACAATCTACCACCCTTAAGAGGATTGCGTCCTCGCAATCGAAGAATGATCTACCAATAGGAAAGAACTATGGAAATTACAAGAATGCTTAGGGTATACCTGCATCCGCGAATAAGTGAGGATAACGCTGGCACATAATATCCTCTCGTTCCCAGGTCGATTCGCCAGGAGAATGATATTTTCAAGCTACATGAACCAGTCTAATTGTCTGTCCCCGCAATATCTTTTCACTGATGTCGAGGATGCCAACCGTTTGTTCTTCATATCTCAAACTAGGGCCCACTACGATCTCTGAATGATTGACTACGTGACTTGGGTCGGTCATGTACCTTCTCAGCAGTGAGACGTGGAATACGTCATGCACTCCCTCTAAGGATGGAGGTAATGCAAGACGATAAGCCACCTCACCAATGCGCTCTAGAATATCAAATGGCCCGATATACCGTGGGCTCAACTTGCCTCTGCTCCCGAATCTAATAGTACCTCGAGTGGACAAAATCCTCAAGAATACGTGCTCTCCTTCTTTGAACTCTAGGGGACGCCTGTGAGTATCAGCCCAATGCTTCTGTCTGTCCTGAGCTGCTCGAAGATGATTCTGAATCTATTTTACCTTCTCCACTGTCTGCATTATCAATTCTGGACCCAGTATTTGATGTTCACCAACGTCACTCTAACATGTTGGCGATCTGCACTTCCTTCCATATAATGCCTCGAATGGTGCCATCTGAATGCTGGCCTGATAACTGTTGTTGTAGGAGAACTCCACCAAGTGTAAATGATCTTCCCAAGATCCTCCAAAGTCTAGCATACACGATCGCAACATATCGTCCAAGATCTAAATCGTGCGCTCCGATTGACCATCTGTCTGTGGATGGTAAGCTGTACTGAATTTGAGCCTAGTGCCAAGACTCTCTTGCATGCTTCGCCAAAAATGAGATGTAAATCTCGAATCTCGATCCGATACAATACTAACCGGCACTCCATGTAATCTTATGATTTGTCGCATATACATGTCGGCTAGTACCTCCGTGGACTGTCCAACTCTAAATGGCAAAAAGTGTGTCGATTTAGTGAGTCTATCCACGATAACCCATACTGCATCCTTTCCGCTGGGGCTTCTTGGAAATCCTGTGATAAAATCCATAGTGATATGTTTCCACTTCCATTCTGGTATAGGAAGCGGCTATAACATACCTGCAGTCCTTTGGTGCTCTGCTTTTACTTGCTGACATACTAAACATTTAGCCACAAATCGTGCAATCTTCCTTTTCATTCCATGCCACCAATAGTACTGCCTCAAGTCTCGGTACATCTTGGTTCCTCCTGGGTGAACAGAGTACATAGAGCTATGTGATTCAGTCATTAGCTCATGTCTTAGTTCTCCACTTGGAACATACAGGCGATTTCCATACCTCAATATTCCGTCTTCATGTATGCGAAGTCCCGTCTGCATGCCTGCTTCTGTCCTCTCTTTAAGTCTTCAAAATCTAGCATCGGTGGGCAATGCCTCTTTAATTCTCTCCACAAGTGACGACTTAACTTCGAGATTAGCTAGCACGCAACTCTGTCTTGGTAAAACAACCTCTATCTGAAGCTCCTGTAGATCTCTTAATAGCTCGGGCTGCATCATCAAAAAATAAGCCGTGGGCTTCCTGCTGAGTGCGTCTGCTACGACATTCGCCTTTCCCGGGTGATACTGCAGATCTATATCAAAGTCTACCATCAATTCAAGCCAACGTCTCTGTCTCATATTGAGTTCCTTCTGAGTATATACATACTTCAGACTCTTGTGATCAGTAAAGATGTCTACCTTCTCTCCATAAAGATAGTGCCTCCAAATCTTCAGTGTAAATATAACTGCTGCTAGCTCCAGATCGTGTGTCGGGTAGTTCTTCTCGTGGACCTTCAACTGTCTCGATGCATAAGCAATAACTTTGCTATATTGCATCAAAACACATCCTAGTCCACTACCAGACGCATCACTATAAACAATAAAACCTCCTGACCCTGAAGGAAGAGTCAAGAGAGGTGCTGTTGTCAATCTTCTCTTCAATTCTTTAAAAGCCTTCTGGCAGTCTTCTGTCCACGTAAACTCCTGGTCCTTACGTGTCAACTTCGTCATAGGCTCTGCAATCCTTGAGAAATTTTCTACAAACCTCCGGTAATATCCAGCAAGTCCGAGAAAACTTCTCACTTCTGCAACTGAGGTAGGTGTAGGCCAAGTCTCTATTGCCGCAACTTTCTCCGGATCAACTGAAAGTCCTTCTCCTGAGATAATATGTCCCAAGAAAGGCACTTTATCCATACAAAACTCACACTTACTGAGTTTGGCATATAACTTCTCCTGTCTCAATGTCTCTAACACAATTCTGAGATGCTCCTCGTGCTCTTCATGGCTCTTGGAATATACTAGAATATCATCAATAAATACGACCACAAATTTATCCAAGTACTGATGAAAAACTCTGTTCATCAAACTCATAAACACTGCTGGCACGTTGGTTAAACTAAACGGCATTACCAAGAACTCATAATGTCCATACTTGGTCCTGAAAGCTGTCTTTGGTATATCCTCCTTCCTTACTTTAATCTGATGATAGCCAGATCTAAGGTCAATCTTCGAGAATACCCTAGCACCACTCAATTGATCGAATAGATCATCAATGCGTGGTAAGGGATACCTGTTCTTGATGGTCACAGTATTTAGTGCCCTATAGTCAATGCACAATCGTACTGTTCCATCCTTCTTCGGTACAAATAATATGGGTGCTCCCCAAGGTGAAACACTGGGTCGAATAAAACCCTTCTCCAAAAGATCATCAACTTGTTCCTTTAACTCCATTAACTCCTTAGGTGCTAGCCGATATACTGATGAAGTGATAGGCTCTGCTCATGGAGTTAAGTCTATTGTGAATTCTATTTCCCAATCAGGTGGTAAACCTGGAAGATCGTCAGGAAATACATCCACAAACTTTGATATGACTCTTGGGTAACCTGTCTCCCCTTCTACAGATAGTACCCTAAGAGTGGGCTGAACTCCTTGCTCTACTGCTCCCCGAAGAAACTCGAATTCTGGATGTCCAGGCGGTCTAAATATAACCCGTCCAAGTCGGCAGTCAAGAGTCGCATGGTACTAACTTAACCAGTCCATACCAACTACAATATCATAATCCGGCATAGAAAAGATCAGAAATTGAGCTCGCATCTCTCTTCCACAAACTACTACTGAATATGATCTACAGACATCACTAACTGGGATAATTCTGCCTCCCGTAAGAATTCTCTTTATCTTCGGAAGGGGTGCGATAGCTACTCTATGGGTGGCTACAAAGTTAGCTGCTATAAATCAATGCGATGCTCCAGAATCAAATAAAGCAACAGCTGGTAATGAAGCTACTAAAATAGTACCTGCGATAACCTCTCCTGCAGTAGCTTCCTCCTCAACGGCCAATGTAAATGCCTGGCCTCGTCCCTGAGCTTGACCTCTCTGCTGCTGAGCCTGCTAAAATAGAGCTGCCTGTGGTGCCAGTAGTGGTCTCTGCTGATGTCCTCCTGGAGCTGGTGGTCTGACTCCTCCAACTCCTGTCTGCGGCACTCCTATTTCTGGATAAGCTGGTCGTGGTGCTCCCTCTCTGCGCTCGGTACAGTCTCTGGTTGAATGCTGGTTGGATCCGCAAGCCAGGCATAGTCCCAACTTGTATCTGCATTCTCTCTCAATGTGACCTACCTTGCCGCAGTGGTGACAAGTAGGGAGAGATATGGCCCTGTGTGCTGTTCTCTTTAGCATACTCCTTTGGGATCATTTTGTAGAATCCCCATGTGATGTCCTGGATGGTGCTGATGTGATTGGCCTCTTCAGATTTGACTCCCTTCTAGTGACACGCTCCATGCGTCGTGCTGCTGCAAGGACGTCGGTGTATGATGTAGGTGCGACCGATCCAATCAACCTCTGGAGCTTGAACTTCAGTCCGTCAAAGAACTTCTCAGCTTTCTCTTTCTCTGTCGAAATCAAGGTTGGGGCGAAGCGACTCAAACGAATAAATTCTGCGTTATATTCTTCCATTGACATATTGCCTTGGATAAGGCGGTTGAACTTGTCTCTGAGCTCCGACCGTGCAACTGCTGGAATATACATCTCTCGGAAGAGTCTGGAGAGCTCTTCCCAAGTGACTCGGTCCTGTCCGAGCCTCCTCTCTTCGGATAACCACCAATGATGTGCATTTTCAGTCAACTGCATCCTTACCGCACTCATCCATTTCTCTCTCGAGAGTTCAGCTGCTTCCAACTGGTGCTGTATGTTCGTGAGCCATTCGTGAACTTCTGTTGACCCTTCTTTGCCAAAAAAGGTACGAGGCTTGAGCTGACGAAAATCGGTGATAGATCCCGTCGTTGATTGACTCGCTGGTGGGTTTGCCTGCTCCATTGCTGATACTATGCTGGTTCTCAAATACTCTGCCTCGTGACGCTGAGCCTCTTGCTGAATCTGCTGCTGGACTTGCATCATGGCATACATCATCTGAAACATCTGTTGCCCGTCCATGGCTTGCCCTGGCAGGAAAACTGGCATCTGTGAAGTGAACTGTGGCGGAGGTGGGATGTCATCACGCCGGAACCTTGAATTAGGCTGGCCGGCTTGATAGCCTTGAGATGATTGTCCTCCATTCCTTGGTGTCACTCCGTCTACATAAGTAACCACAACGTCGTGGGGTGTATCCAAGGGATTCTCATCTCCGTTCCTAGGATCCATTACTCTGCAACCAAAAGATAAATTATAAGAACTCACAGAGGAATCAACACAGGATGCAGATCAAGTAATAAATTCGAGTTCGATATAGAGTTCAAAAAATGGTTCAATAATGGATGAGATCCTATAACTATCCTATCCTTAGGGCAGGCTTATTCGGTCCCTAAGTTGAAACCGAACGATTTATTCGTAGACCTGCATGGGCCACCACAAAAATCATGTCACGCCCCAGTCCCAAAATACCGAGGGACTAGACCCGTGGCAATGGCCAGCAGCACGAACCGATGGACAAACCCAATTTAATTGATCCATCAGGGCGTACTTAAGATGTAAAATAAAGTCTACGACAATATGGCACAACTAATCTCATCCACACAAGATAAAATATGATCCACAAATATAAGAATGTAAATCATCAACCAGTCTCTACAAAGTGCTTCGGGGAATAACCCGATAAAAAATCTGATACACTGGTTCAACAGACCAAAATATAAATGACTGAATAAAGTAAATACTGAGCATGAAACATGGATGCTCAGAAAAAGTCTTCAGCTAACACCTCGTCCTCGGGTGTCGGTACAGCTCCTGTATCAGCTCCTGCTGCGGTCCTGTATACCTCGGGATAGATCTCGTCTGCAAATCCTGGGAACATAATCCGGATCCAGGTCCTCAGGGGACATAGCAAGGTACAAGATAATACAAGCCAAAATAAATACAGTGAAGCAAATAATAAAATAAATAGGGTAAGTATGTAACCATCTATGTGAAATACAAGATGAGAGCATCACGAGTACTCAGGCTGAGCCACTATAAGCTCTGTGTCGGGGAGCCGGGTAGCAGTAATAATGAGTAATGGGCCAAGCTTGGGTTTCAGAGTCTTGTGCCTAAAAATAATAGGGGTTATATATATATAATCAGCCTATAGCCTGTGTGTCTCTCCCCACCCAATGTAACCACACGTCTCATGTCCATAATGTCTCATGTACATGGCACGCAAGATCATAGCTAATGCAGCAAGTCATAGAGTATCTATGAATATAATGTCTAAGTCAGAAGTCTGTATCCTATACAGAATCACCATGAATATCTCAGAAGGATCCTGTCTCATGAACAGTGTCAAGTGTCCTGGGTATACTGTACTTGATAAAACAAGTACAAGAATGTAAGGGGTCACGAATGTCCATCTTTAGATGATGTACACAACACCGCGTACGGGGTTGGCACCCGACTAATAATCGGACGCTAAGTAAGTCACACGGTCCTAGGTCAAGCATGCACAGCAATATAAATAAAGCAAGAAAATATGCAACAAGAACTACAAAGTTGGCAAGGTATACTTGCCCACTGATATATAAACAAGTCAAGAAAATAAGTAGCAAAGCTGCAGGGTTTGGCAAGGTACACTTGCCTGGGATTTGAATACCAACAGCTGTCCCTGTGTCAGTGGATCCTGTAGGTACTCCTCCAAAAGCTGTAATAAACATCACCAACAGTCTCAAAAAATATCAAATAGCTAGAAACGCCTATCCTTAAGTCCAATTTGGACACAAGGGCAAAAATGACATTTCCGGGTCAAAGTGGGGTCCACATGTGGGCCACTTTGCACCAAAAAAAGCGTGTCAGGGTCAAAGGTCTCCAAATTCGTCAAACTTAGTGTCAAAAAGTCAGGAACGATAATTCAAACCCAACGGAACTTCCAGAATTGAATTCCGATGAGCCGATCACAAAATTGCCCGTCAAGTGGAGCCTATGGGGCCCACGATACGCAATTTTGTCAACGTTCTCAGAATCGACCCAAACTTGGATCACAGGACCAGCGTATTGCTACAAGTCCGATGGCGCAAGTTTTGTCTCGATCCGACGTGTGTACACAAAGTTACAGCGTGTTCCAGAATAGGCGGATACGAGACGTTGTCGGCGGATACGCGTTGATTCCGGTGTGCACGCACATCCAAATCAACTTCTGCGAAATCCTACACGTCCGTATCAACGACGAGCACGTTTCGATAAAGATCGCGTACGACCAAGTCATCCCGTTTGGCGGGGCGCACTCAGTTCCGGGGTGAAACAGGGCGTTGGTTTTCCTGTTTTTGGATTCTGGTGTGCGATCACCATAGGACGCGACGTACCGAGCGAGTTGTACGGACATCGAGGGGGTTATACAGTCTACGCGACACAACTGACGGAATGGAAAATGGAATTACGAGGAGAAATGAAACGCTACCTGAACAGGGCTCCGTGAATCTGAATTTCACGTGTCCGCGTGTCAACTTGACACGAGCTGTGTCCTGGTTGTGTCCGATCTAGGGTTAGGGCTTGCCGGAGGGAGGCGGTTCGAGCGAAGGCTGGCGACGAAGCGGGCGGCGCTCGTCTCGGGAACGGCTCTGGCTGGAGGGGCTCGAGGATACGATGAGGGAGGAGGAGCTGGGGCTCGGGGGGTGGCTGCGGCTCACTGGAGGCGGAGAGTTCTGGGGAGAGGCGGGCTGCTGCGGGATGTTGCTGCGGTGGAGCGGCTCGCTGGGGGCCGGGCGGCGCTCGGGGAGGCGAGGAGATGAGGAGGGGAGGCACTGGCCGGAGCTGGAGGACGGGAGGGGATGGCTGCGGGGATCTCGCCGGAGCTGAGGGAGGCGGTAGCTGGTCGACTAGGGCGTCAAGGAAGATGGAGGGAAGTTTAGGGTTCAGGTGGTGCGAAGTCGGGCTAGGCTGCGGGCGGCGGAGTTGACGAGAGAGAGGGTGCGATGGCGGCGGCACGGAAGTCGAGGGGCTCTTATAGCCGGAACAGTAACTCGGGGATAGGGATCCGATTAGGGTTTGGTTTGGGTTTCGGGTCCGGGTCGGGTTTGATTCGGATCCGACCCGACCCGACCCGACCCATTAGGTCTGGGTTGGCTTGGTTCGGTTTGAGTCAGTTTGGTTTGGTTTGGTTTAATTTGGTTTATTTCTAAATAAACCGGGTTCAGTCAGGTTTAATTTGGTTTAGTTCTACGTTGGTTTTTAGGGCTTTAAAAATGATTCCGGAGTCCAATAAATTCGCAAAAAATTATCCTATGTCCGGTTTTCCATTTTACACAATAAAATATTATTTTCATAATATTTTAACATCAATTAACAACATTTAAAAATCCTTAAATCTCAAAATCCTTTAGTTTTAATTCCAGAAAATTTATCGAAAAATTAGAAATAATTTTATTAAAATATTCTAAAAAATCAGCGTGTTTACACAGTCCTATAGACATATCATAAATATAACATTTGCATCAGATGCTACACTAACACACAATCAAAATACATCGAACTCAGGGGCTATGCCAGGTATGGCACTAGTCAACTGGGGTCAGTGTGCGTCAAGTTACACGGGCGTCGCGTCTGTAATTGCTGAGCAATCAGAAAGTCGATGATACGGGTCTTGCCAGTACGTTGATGTACATATGGAAGTCTGCTAACAGGCTACGTGGTCATACTTGGGTCATCTAGTAGATAGACACATAAAACATATTATACCTATTATTAACTAGCATTAATACTTACAATATATACATGCACCAAATTAAATACATATACAATATATATATACCAATTAATTACATATATAATATATATATTAGTTGAACAATTTATATATACACATCATATTGAATAATGTACACATACTAAATTTATATACATACTTACCATACCAATTGAACAATACCCATATACCAATATATATATATATATATATATATATATATATATATATATATATATATATATATATACATCATATGTATGCCAAAAATACATTTAAAAAATATATATATTAGTACATATACCAGATAAATACATATACTATATATATATATGTATATATATTATCAACATTAATATTAAAATATACTAATACTAATACACCAATTGAGTTTATACTATATATATGTATACATATACATACAAATTATATATATATTAAGAATATACTAAATGCATATGCAAAATATATATATATTACATATACCAATGAATAAATACATACATATACTATACCAATTGAATAACACCCATATACAAAATATATATATACATATATACCAATTATATATTAAATACATATTAAATACATACATATATACCTACATGCATACGTACACTCATACATACGTACACGAGGGGGAGGACCGTACCTGCGCGCGTTTACGACGACGGCGAAGACGACGACGACGACGAGGATGTGGTGGTCCTGGTGGTCCTAATGGTGGTGATGGTGGTGGTTCTAATGGTGGTGATGGAGGTGGAGAAGGGGAGGTTGCTCGGAAGGAAGGTCGGGGTGCTCGGCTCGGTTGGGTGGCTCGTGGCGGAGCAGCTCGGCTTCAGAGGGGGAGCTACGTTGATGGTGATGAAGCTGAGGTCAGAGGGGATCGACAGATGTTCAGTCGATGGGGGTCTCAAGCGAGGAAAGCTTGGGACTGCGGGGGAGAGCTTCAGGCCGAGTCGTAGCTGTGGTCGGCTGAGTAATGGAGGAGGCCGGCGGAGCTTCAGGTGGCACGGGCTGCTGGGGGGTGACGAGCTCGGGAAGAGGGGAGGATGGCCGGAGAGCTGGAGCAGTGGCAGCGCCGGGGTGGGAAGTCGAGTGTAGGTGGTGGTGTTGCACCGCTCGGAGAAGAAAGGACTCGGCTAAGGGGATCTCGGCCGGGCAGGGGGCAGGTTGGCCGGATGTGGGTGGAGCTACTGATGATGATGGTGGTGCTGCTGGGTTGGCCGTCGAATCTCGTCGACGTGGCCGGAGGGGAGATCAGCCGGAGTCGGGGTGTAATGGTGGTGAAGATGGTTCGTTCCCCCCCCCTTTTTCTTTAAAAAGAGAAGAAGAAGAAGAAGGGAAGAAGAAGAAGAAGAAGAAGAAGAGAAGAAATGGAAAAGAAAAAGCTACGGTTGAGAGCTTGTGAGGAGGGAGGAGAGAGAAGATAGGAGATTTCCTAGGTTTGGGGATTAGGGTTTGCTTGGGAAAGAGGGAGGTGATGTGACATTTTATAGGAAGGGTGATGGAAGGTGTGTGGTGATGATGAGCCCCATTTGAATGGGTAGTCAGGATTCGTCATGGAGAAAATCAATTATACATGAAGGGGGTTGAATTGACTAGTCAAATTTTGGGCTTCTCCATTTGGTTGAACCAATGGGGTGTTGACACCTAATACAATATTTGCAAATGAGCCTCCTTTAAATTGGGTAATTACACAAACACATGAAATAATGAAAAATTGGTGGACGATTTGGTGTTTGGTATTTTATAGGGTGAGGGGGTATTGTGTGTTTGGTATGGGCTTAATTAGTGGGGTATTAGGATTAAGTCGGGATTAAACGGGATTAGTCAAAATGGTATCCCTAATTTAAATAGAATTAAATGCAAGCGGTGTTCTAAAATTAATTAGAAATACATGGGACCAAAATTAGGTTGGGTCACAAATATCATTAGTGAAGAAGACTCAGAACAGAATATTATCCTAATTTGGGTTGCACAAAAAATGGGTCAAGATTGCCTCCAATTTCGATTGGAACGCACAACGATACAAAGTTAGAATTTATTTAGAAATTAAATAAACGTCCGCGACGAATATTGTGCGGCTAAAATAAAGCACAAGAGAGCATAATTACGAGTTACAAAAAGGTCAGATTGGAAGGCGGGCATGTCTAGGGCAATGTTGTGAAATTTGTTGGAAGACAAAAGATAGGGTAGCGCTCCAAATATCAAAGCAACGGTATGGCGCAACAATTAAATAAAATTATGGTAATTAATCACAATCCCAAACAATTAAATTATAATTAATACAAATTAATACACAACCCTATAATTTGGTCAGGTGTTCATCTAGTGGGCTTCTAGGTCAAGTCTACCAGCTCAACATTAATGAACACTGTATATATATAATATTATAAATACACATCTCATGCAATTTATTTAAATTAAATACACGCAATATTAAATATATATAAAAAGTCAAAAATACCCCTGTTTTTGGAACGTGGTAGTGACAAGTCTACCCTCCTTAAAAGAATTTCCTTCTCGAAATTCAAGATCCTCAATAGTAGTATTTACTCGTTATATTACCTTCCATCAAAATCTAAAACCCACATAATCAATCCACATTGTCATTTCAATATTTTTCAAAATTCCGTAATTATTGGATTCCTGAAAATCCTCAAATTTAAAAAATTTTCAAATTCAATTCTTATCACAATATTCTCCGAAATCTTAAGTTCATATCTAAATACTCGAAATTGATATCCAATCCTCTAATTTAAACTCAATCAATGCACACTCTTATAAATTAAGAAATCCCACCTAAAAACACTAATCCATGAATTCAATCGATGTATATTTATAAAATTTTAAAAAATCTCGTCCAAAAAGTTTGTGTTCAAACACTAACCCATTTATCTTCTTACTCCTCAACTTTGAGCAATCACTAGATACAAATTTTTACTATCCAATCCTTTAATTGAAAATCCAGTCAATGCATATTTATAAAATTTAAAAATCTTATCCCAAGATTTGAATTCAACACTAATCCATTTATGATCTTAATCCTCGATTTTTTTTTCCACACAATACTCAAATAATAAAATACTCGCAAAATCTTCAATTGCAATATTCAAAATAAATCTATATCTTGCAGTCAAATAAATACAATGGTAATCTTCTTAAATTCCTCAAAATTTAATAACAAATTCAATCATTTTATAATCCTCATAAAATCAACGTTTTAACATGATCGCCAATCCTGTCATATTAAGTTCTCAACTCTTTGTTTAAATTATTGTTTATCCTCAAATTTTAAGGCACATTGTCCCTTTCTGTCAAATCACATTCTCTTCATTGATTCTTTACTACAGTCAATCCTCAATAATCAAAGTCTAAGAGAATCCTACCTTTAGTCATACAACACGCAATATAACACGCAATCTAGAGGAAACATGCATGGTTATGGTCTGTTTTGTCATGGTATTGCATTCTCTGTCAGGGTGTACTACTAACTATATTCTAACAAGAAAATCACGAGTACAACTACGGTACTAAGGAATCAATCAATCAAATAGAGAGGACAGGAGGAAAGAAAAGAACAAAACCTACTAACACGTCACCTGCAGTATCGGTCTACTCGACCGTCATCGCAAATGCTCCGCCCTGCTCGGGTGGCTCCCTCCGCGGGTGCTGAGCAATCTGCAGTTCCACAGGTGGCCTAACTGGATCTCTATAATTTGGAGCTGCGCGCTGGCCGGGAAGATAAGGAGCTCGAAGACAATCCCTCACTCGATGTCCCGCAGCGCCGCAGTGCAAACAAAGTCCTAGCCTCGCTCTACAGCTCTTCCTAAGATGACCTGGCTTCTTACAGTAATGACAAGTCTGCTGATCCTGCTGAACACGAACCGATGCCTGGTATTGCTGGGGGTTATGCTGAAACGTCCTTGGCTGCTGCTGGCCTGGATACTGCTGGTAGTTATGCTGAAACGTCCTTGGCTGCTGCTGGCCAGGATACTGCTGGGCAACTCTCTCAACTGCCTGTAGCGTCATCTGGTGAGCGTTCTCCATGCTCTTTCTCATCAGTTCAGTCTGCGCTAGGTGTGCCTCTGCCTGCACTCTCAGAGCCTCAAATTGAACTCGCTGAGCATCTGCCGTCACTCTCTGGGCATCTACCATGCCCTGGATCAAAGTAAACACCTGTGCCCCGTCAATGGGCATACCTCCAAAAATCGGAGTCGGTGAAGGAGGAAGGTTGTCCGTTACAGCTGCGGCAATCCTCTGAACAGGTGGGGGAGGAGGACCCCCAAAAAGTGCAGATACTCCCACATGCATCGGAGATATAGGAGGAACTACGGATGTCTGTCCATCAGATGGAGAGGTGGCAGACCCCTCTAAAGCTGGTGCTCCCACTCTCATAGATCGTGTCTTCGGCGACATCCTGAAGACAGATCCAAAAGAATCAATTAAGACAATAAATGTGATATCATCAAGGAAGGACAGTAAAGTTCTAAAGAAGCAACATTCAGAAGGAATAAGGATAACAAGATAAATAGATTGGAAATATTCCTAGTTGTGATTGCATAGGTCAATGATGCATCCCAAGTTTGATACCTGTATCCCTTTAGGTACCACTGTTCTACTACAAGTACACCCACTGCTAGTTCTCTTCCTACTACAATTGTTTATACTAGTTGTTCTTATCACTCAAGTGCACACCAAGTGCAACACACCATACTAAATACTGTTCTCTCTAATACAACTCTAGATGGACACCCAAATCTGTTTGCAGTGCCATCTCAATCATGCCCAAGTCAATAGATCCTTAGGTATGCACTTCATCCACTCATATACTAATATATATTTCTTACCCACCATAAAAATTTAATCCTCCAAATAAAATCATCAAATTTTACTTCTCAAATGATTTAAAGTAAGTGACATATACTTCCTCAAAAGTCAAATACTCAATATCGAAATAAAACTTTAATCGCTTCTAAAATCTTTATAGCTTTGACTATGTTTATTGAATCAAATTTGAATCCTCAAAATTCAATAACATAGAATCTCAATTCCTCAAAATTCTTAAAAATTAAAATTCATTTCCACTCTTCAATTTCAAATCCACAAATATACATATAATGCTCACGGTCTCTAATACTCAAGGTACACTCAAATACACCCATTGTCTACAACTCTCAACTGTGTACTGAAATTTGTACTGCCCGAATTACTTGCACTATTACTTCCAAATGATCAAAGTTATCATCACACGTATTTTCTCCAATGAGTTTCTATCTATATTAACTGATATACTAATTTAACATTATCATACAAGGCACTTACTATTAGCACCTTGCTCAACTAATCCTCGATATAGAATCATTAGTACCCTTGGTATGATGATACTAGCTTCATTATTGGATCATCTCATCAACTTATTAGAACTCACGATTACTTGCACCTTCTATCTATAGTGCCAATACTAACTATAACACACCTATCATAGAACTATTGCTATAATGCACTACGCTATGGGTTAACTCTAGATTAATGCCTACTGCTCACATGTCCAACTAAAAAATACTTACAAACTCGTAAGCAATACTCAGTCAATACTAATACTCAAGATGCAGACATAATTACAAGTCACTAATTATCATACTCTACAAGGAATCCTTAAAGAATAGAAGCCCAAAAAGGAACTGGATTGAGGGCTGAAGGTATTGCTACCGCTAGCAAGGGAAATGATGGAACAAAGTCCTGTAATAACAGAAATAGATAAGTATTGAGATGATACTTTAAGACCAATTTAAGATAAAACCTGATAATCATACACGTTTGTCCAAAATTATGACACTCAGAATCCTCGCCATGCCAGTAAGCATAGGTGCGATAAACGACAGGTTCCGTAAATAAGGTATGCAACCCTATAATCATGTCATCTAGAATCCTCGCCACGCCAACCGGTATGGCTGCGAGAGACTCTAAGTTCCATAACTACAGTATGTACATCCAAGTCAGGTTCCTACGTTCTCGTCACGACAGCTAGTATGGCTGCGATAAACTCTAGGTTCCATAACCAAAGTAAACGTTTTACCTTTCTCACTATCCTCATCAATATATGCCATCAGATGATACCATAAATTTTAGTCCATAAAATTCATCTTGATATAAAATTAACTCAACAACGATACCAAGAATTTAAAGTTAACAACTGGTCAACAAGAATCAAACTCAATATCAACAAGCGAGAACAGACGAAAACAAGGAGAAAGGAATTAAATTGGAATTCATAATGAGATTCTCAAGGGTCATCCCAGGAATCTCTTAAATAAATTGTAATTGAGTATCCTCTCTCATCCTAGTATCCTATGTCCTATATCTTATCGCAGGCACGTAGTCGTACAACTAAGACATCGCACTACCACGACATCGTACAACTTGCAAAGTCTGACCTGCATGGGCCGCCACTAAAAATGTGTCATGACCCGCACCCGGTATAGGGATACGAGAGCGTGGGTACGTCCAGCCTACGCCGCAGCATCGGCGGTAGAACGCTGTCTAGGTTATTATGCTATCTAAACAATCGCACACGAGCATCCAACTCCATGAGGAGACACGGATACCACAATATAATATGAACAACATACTCAATCACAACTACAGCACGATAAGATCTCGAAGAAACAAGTAAGATGCAACACAAGTCTAAAATAGAAATAGTCTAACTCAACAATATAATCCAAGTCTTCAATAAGTTTGCCGGAGACAAATCCGGTACCAAAATAGACAGCTAAGAAACTAACTAGATAACTAGTGATCCCGGCTAAACCTCCCAGAATCATAACTGAACTACTAAGTCCAAGACTGCAGCTACTCACCCTGTGGTCCATAAATGTCGGACACCAGTTCCTCTAAGGCATAGTCTGGAAAAATATTTTTTAGTCAGGAAGGAGCAAAGTACCTCTCAAATAACATTTCTATTTAATTGATAAGGGCTATAAAACAATAAACAGATAATGCTATATACTGAGAGAAGACAGTGAATAAATGCAATGGCAAAATAAAGAGACAGGCAATATAGACAATATAAAATAATCAGTGCATATATGAAACGAAGAGAACGAGGTACAATAACATATATGGGTGATGTAGTGTATGATCTAAAATAGAGAACTGTAACTATTCTAAGTATTTGAAATATCAGTCTATCATGTGATCGGCTTGGGACAAGATCAAGCTGGTTACATATGATTAGCTATGATTCATGTAAGGTCAGGCTAACCATTTGGTTAGCTATGATGCTAGTAGTGGTCAGGCTAATCATATATAACAGCTATGAGGCATGTAATGGTCAGGCCGCACCCGACGTGAGATGTGGGGTGAGCTATGATTCATGTAGAGTTGGGTTTGATCACATAATCTACTAATATTTCCTCCGCCCCCAACTAGTACAGTGGATCCAATCACGACACGTCATGATACACGAGCAATATCTACAGATCTAATCTATATACTAGTCCATGTAGCACAGTGTCAGAATCAGATGTAACATTTCTAGATACTGAAATTATAGATATTATCAAATAATTAGAAATTATCAGAGAATGTACTCGCCTTGGGTCCTTAGTTGGTGACACCAATGTCCTATTCCAGAGTATTGTCTGGATGATCCAACAGTCCTATGGACATATCATAAATATAATATTTGCATCAGATGCTACACTAATACACAATCAAAATACATCGAACTCAGGGGCTATGCCAGGTATGGCACTAGTCAACTAGGGTCAGTGTGCGTCAAGTTGCACGGGCGTCGCGTCTGTAATTGCTGTGCAATTAGACAGTCGATGATACGGGTCTTGCCTGTACGTTGATGTACATATGGCAGTCTGCTAACAGGTTACGTGGTCATACTTGGGTCATCTAGTAGATAGACAAATAAAAATATTATACCTATTATTAACTAGCATTAATACTTACAATATATACATTCACCAAATTAAATACATATACAATATATGTATACCAATTAATTACATATATAATATATATATTAGTTGAACAATTTATATATACACATCATATTGAATAATGTACACATACTAAATATATGTACATACTTACCATACCAATTGAACAATACCCATATACCAATATATATATATATACATCATATGTATGCCAAAAATACATTTAATATATATATATATATATATATATATATATATATTAGTACATATACCAGATAAATACATATATTATATATATATATATATATATATATTATCAACATTAATATTAAAATATAATAATACTAATACTAATACACCAATTGAGTTTATACTATATATATGTATACATATACATACCAATTATATATATTAAGAATGTACTAAATGCATATACAAAAAATATATATATATATTACATATACCAATGAATAAATACATACATATACTATACCAATTTAATAACACCCATATACAAAATATATATATACATAGATACCAATTATATATTAAATACATACTAAATACATACATATATACCTACATGCATACGTACACTCATACATACATACACGAGGGGGAGGAATGTACCTGCGCGCGTCTACGACGACGGCGAAGACGACGATGACGACGAGGAGGTGGTGGTCCTGGTGGTTCTAATGGTGGTGATGGTGGTGGTTCTAATGGTGGTGATGGAGGTGGAGAAGGGGAGGTTGCTCGGAAGGAAGGTCGGGGTGCTCAGCTCGGTTGGGTGGCTCGTGGCGGAGCAGCTCGACTCCGGAGGGGGAGCTACGTTGATGGTGATGGTGATGAAGCTGAGGTCAGAGGGGATCGACAGATGTTCAGTCGGCGGGGGTCTCAGGCGAGGGGAGCTTGGGACTGCGGGGGAGAGCTTCAGGCCGAGTCGTAGCTATGGTCGGCTGAGTAATGGAGGAGGCCGGCGGAGCTTCAGGTGGCACGGGCTGCTGGGGGGTGACGAGCTCGGGAAGAGGGGAGGATGGCCGGAGAGCTGGAGCAGTGGCAGCGCCGGGGTGGGAAGTCGAGTGTAGGTGGTGGTGTTGCACCGCTCGGAGAAGAAAGGACTCGGCTAAGGGGATCTCGGCCGGGCAGGGGGCAGGTTGGCCGGATGTGGGTGGAGCTACTGATGATGATGGTGGTGCTGCTGGGTTGGCCACCGGATCTCGTCTACGTGGCCAGAGGGGAGATCAGCCGGAGTCGGGGTATAATGGTAGTGAAGATGGTTCGTTTCCCCCCCCTTTTTTCTTTAAAAAGAGAAGAAGAAGGGAAGAAGAAGAAGAAGAAGAGAAGAAATGGAAAAGAAAAAGCTACGGTTGAGAGCTTGTGAGGAGGGATGAGAGAGAAGATGGGGGCTTCCCTAGGTTTGGGGATTAGGGTTTGCTTGGGAAAGAGGGAGGTGATGTGACATTTTATAGGAAGGGTGATGGGAGGTGTGTGGTGATGATGAGCCCCATTTTGAATGGATGGCCAGGATTCGTCATGGAGAAAATTAATTATACATGAAGAGGGTTGAATTGACTAGTCAAATTTTGGGCTTCTCCATTTGGTTGAACCAATGGGGTGTTGACACCTAATGCAATATTTGCAAATAAGCCCCCCTTAAATTGGGTAATTGCACAAACACATAAAATGATGAAAAATTGGTGGGTGATTTGGTGTTTGGTGTTTTGTAGGGTGAGGGAGTATTGTGTGTTTGGTATGGGCTTAATTAGTGGGGTATTAGGATTAAGTCGGGATTAAACGGGATTAGTCAAAATGGTATCCCTAATTTAAATAGAATTAAATGCAAGCGGTGTTCTAAAATTAATTAGAAATACATGGGACCAAAATTAGGTTGGGTCACAAATATCATTAGTAAAGAAGACTCAGAACAGAATATTATCCTAATTTGGGTTGCACGAAAAATGGGTCGAGATTGCCTCCAATTTTGATTGGAACGCACAACGATACAAAGTTAGAATTTATTTAGAAATTAAATAAACGTCCGCGACGAATATTGTGCGACTAAAATAAAGCACAAGAGAGCATAATTATGAGTTACAAAAAGGTCAGAATGGAAGACGGACATGTCTAGGGCAAGGTTGTAAAATTTGTTAGAAGACAAAAGATAGGGTAGCGCTCCAAATATTTAAGCAACGGTAAGGCGCAACAATTAAATAAAATTACGATAATTAATCACAATCCCAAACAATTAAATTCTAATTAATACAAATTAATACATAACCCTATAATTCGGTCAGGTGTTCATCTAGTGGGCTTCTAGGTCAAGTCTACCAGCTCAACATTAATGAACACTGTATATATATAATATTATAAATACACATCTCATGCAATTTATTTAAATTAAATACACGTAATATTAAATATATATAAAAAGTCAAAAATACCCCTATTTTTGGAACGTGGTAGTGACACGCGCGGCAATTAACTCTCGTTCAAGAGTTTGTAAATAGATGTTCATTATCAATAAAGAGAACTTTTCCATGTTTCAACCTTGTGTTTTAATTATCTGTGTACTCTGAATATGTGCTCGTTATGCAAAATAACATAGCCTTGTGCGATACGCAACCTAGGCATGCACGACGTCACGCCCGGGGGACGACTATCGATTCCACAGAATTAGGGCATGACATATTGGTATCAGAGCACAGCTTCAAGTTCCTTTGACCCTCATGTTGGAAAAATTCCTTTAACGATCTATTCCCTATGCGAACTCTTAAACTCGTTAGTACAAAATGTGATAGACTCCATACAATGAGTCCATAATACATTATGATCTTGATATAAGTTATCTTCTTTTGAAGGAATGGCTCAAGCGCAAGCATCATCGCTAGCGTCCGGTGAGACCCAAGCCCAAGAAAGCAGTTTTGGCACTTCGAGAAGTTCTCGGAGCCAGCGAGCCATGTCCCGTGTTGATCTCATTCAGCAGATAATGCTGATGCTTAAGGCGAGCCAACAGAGGGATGAGGCTCGTTATGAATGGGCCGAAAAGCGAGCGGAAGAGAGGCGGAGCAAGTTTCAAGATAATCTAGAAGCCCGGTTTGTAGTCCAACAGAAGCAGGTAGATACCCCGCAACAGATCGTGCAGACCTTGGCCTCCAACCATTCCGCGGCAACAACAGCGACACCGGTGGAACAATCCGTGCTTGAAGTCGAAAAGCCTTAAACTCTAAAGAAGAAGGATGTGACTGCCTTCGACTTTGCTGATTTCAAGAAGGTCTGCAATACGCCGTTTAAGGGGACTGAGGACCCAATCGTGGCTCTAGATTGACTGGCCGAACTTGAGGATCATTCAAACTTTTCGAGGTACCCGAGCAGAAGTGTGTCACATGTGTCCAACTGCAGCTTCGCTTGAACGCGCACGATTGGTGGGACGTGCATCGAAGATCTCTTCCAATTGATGATGAAGAGGAGACGATCGCATGGGCTACTTTCTATGGCGCGTTCGAAGAGGAGTTCATACCCTCTCCCATATGTCATCAGAAAGTGAACAAGTTTGTGCAACTATGGCAAGGCAGCATGACAGTAAAGCAGTATTCCGCCGAATTCAACCGGCTCACCAAGTTTGCAATCTCCTATTTACCTGATACGGCGAGTTGTGCGAGACAATTTGAAGGTGGCCTGCGACCTGCCATCCATGCGCACGTGGTCGTTCCCCAGAACCAGACGATACGGGAAGTCCTGAACCATGCCCTTTCTCTGGAACCGCAGTATCCTCCAGTTACTACTGGTACTGTTCATACTTTTAATCATAAGCGCCATAGCAACACGGGAGGAAACAACGCTGCAAAGCATCCAAATAACGGCGATCGTTCGAGAGAAAATCCAGAGCAATGTTGTACCTACTACAACAAACCAGGGTGCACCAAAAATGACTGTCGCCGGAGGCTCGGGTTATGCCTCCATTGTGGTGATCCAATCCATGCGATTGATAACTGTCCGTTTTCCTCCAATCAGCGCCCTCAATATCCAAATCCTGCCCCTGCACCCCAAGCCAATCAAGCCACGCCTCAACAAGAGCGACACCAAGCTCAAGGTCGGGTGTACTGTCACGCCCCGATCCCACAGGGCCGTTCATCCTCGCTTTGGTCCCTACGTAACCGATCGTCCTCACACGGGCGTGATGCTGTGCAAGCCTAAAATGCGCTTGCATAAGGCCAAAGCTTTGAACAAGGGCAAGTAAGCTATACAATACTGAAGCAGTGGCACATAAGTTATAGAAAAGTAAAGAACACAATGGCATAAGAAAATATGCTCTTTATTGATAATCAAAAGTGTTACAAGCGGTACATGGCCGAGGTTACAGTTCGCTCAATCTCTCTCTTTCTTTCGATTATAATGACACCATTCCATACATCATATCCCTCTATACAAAATAGCTCAAAGCAAAATTCGATACGGCTCAAGGCATCGACTCCAGATTTTCGGTTCCTTGGGATGAGGCACGGCTATCGCTTCCTCGGGCGATCAGCACATGAGAATAAGCAAACTGTTGGTGGGTCAGCACTTTTATAAGTACTGGTGAGTATAAAACAACTGAACAGAAGCTACACCCCCTGAAACCCACACTAAGTAATCATATGGCAAAATATTTTATTACTAGTGATCTTGCTAGTTTTACCTATGTTTGTTACATGCAGGAGGGACAAAGCCATATTACTACCTTTTATTTTTGGAAACATCTTTGAAAATGAAATCCAATACAACCAAACAATCGAGGCAACCAGTTCAAGCATAATGTACCAATTCGGGTGTGCGCAACGTGTCTTGTGAACCATACACAAAGACTCTAGGGACAAGCAGCATTTAGGAACTATCATTCAATCAAGCACACAAGTTAAACTATCAATCAGAGGTCGGTCCCCAAGAAACTCAGGATCGGTAGCGGTAATTCAGTTAACCAATGACTCCTTTATCTGATGCTATTAGCAGCTGTGACTCATGGTTCAGGTCTTCAATAATAGCCATTGTCCGACCGATGCCAATGCATGATATACTATCAGATAAACTCTTATATGCACATGCTCATGGTTAAGCAGGATGTATATTTATATACTTGTATTTCTTACCCCCTGGACGAACGGTTATCCCTGCAGCAGACATACAAGTTAGCAACAAATTGCATAAACATATATGTATAGAGTTCTTTAGTTTTTTGTCCGTCTCTGTATCAAACAGTTAGGTGTGCAAGAAGGCTAGCCTAGCATGCTCCCTAACTACCTGAATGCAGCTATCACATGAACAAGCTAACTTCTCTAACACAGACTCAACTCTTCTCAATAGAAGCACCGTCTCCCATCTAATAGCCACGTCCCCCTGGATCCCATAGGACCGGAACATCAGGACGCACTATTAGTCTTATCCCATCATCTCCATCCTCTATTCTAATATCTGTACCCCGAGCTCAAGGCACGTCATTAGTCTCCCATATTTTGTTTGTCCTCCAACCATCACACTCTCCCATATTTCACAAGCATATCACATATCACAATAGCAATACAACGTGACAATGCAAGCTTTCAATCCATCAATCTCTTATCTAATAGCCGCACCCCCCTGGATCCCGTAGGACCGGAATATCAGGGCGGGCTACTAGTCACTTCAAAAATAAGACAAGTATTTACTCTTTTATCGAAACAAGCATACATTCCATCAAGCTTTAGTATTCAAGACAAGCAAATATAAACACGATGACAAGCAAACATATGAATGATCTTTTAGTGAAGCTAGCATGGCACGGGTCTATTTATCTTTTTTAGTTAAACATGCACTTCTACTATTTCTTTATCAGGGCAAGGTTCATTCGATAGCGGTGTCAGTGTTTCTAGCATGCAACATTTCTTATACTTAGCATGGCAATGGCTCTAACTCTTTTAGGCAGGGGCAGGTTCCTGTTCTATCATTCATGCAACTTATCTTATTAAGCAAACAAGCAATTCAAAAACTCAGATTCATTATTAAGGCGTGCAAGAATCAGAGAATACAGTTTTGCCTACTCACCTTGATCAATCGTCTTGTAGTTCGGTCGGGAACTCTCCGAGAAGACTTCCGCTCGAGCAAGCAAAGCAATATCACTTATACATAGTGCCTACGCGGAGCGGGGCACTATATGCACACTATGACACGAGAAGAAGCCTTGGCCTCGGACACCGTTGTGTCAGGTATATTGCTTTTTAATAACATACATGCATGTGTGCTATTTGATTCTGGTGCAACGCATAACTTTATATCCACGGATTTTGCCGTAGAAAACAATATAGAAATGACACCGTTGTATCTAGATCTAAGTGTTAGCACCCCGTCGGGCATGAAAATATCTGTCCGTTCAGTATGTCAAGGCGGTTACGTCTGTATTGGAGGAAGAAAACTATCGCTCGATATTTTAGTCCTAGATATTCGGGATTACAATATCATTTTGGGGATGGATTGGCTCGGTGCTTGCTCGACAACTATCGAATGTGCAGAGAAACGAGTTGTCTTCCGCCTACCTGGAGAAGCCAAATTCTGCTACATGAGTAGTCCAGCAACTGATGCGTCCAGAGCCTGCATGGTAATTTCGACGATATCTGCTCGGCGGATGCTTCACTCTGGCTGCGTGGGATACTTAGCGTCGGTTCGGGATACACAGCTGAATTACGCAAACGTTGTGTCTTCTTCCTTTGAGGCAGAGTTTCCTGATGTATTTTCGAGCAAACTACCCGGCATGCCACCTGACCGAGAGATTGAGTTTACTATTGACTCATTCCCAAATACTCGGCCAATTTCCAAGGCTTTATACAGAATGGCTCCTGCTGAACTGAAGGAGTTAAAGTGCCAACTTCAAGAACTGCTGGATCGTGGGTTCATCCGTCCGAGCGTATCTCCTTGGGTCGCGCATGTGCTCTTCGTGAAGAAAAAGGATGGAACATTACGACTCTGCATAGATTATCGGGAGCTGAATAAGGTCACCATCAGAAACAAGTATCCTCTGCCTAGGATAGATGACCTCTTCGATCAGCTCCAAGGAGCATCGGTGTTCTCGAAAATTGATCTTTGCTCGGGCTACCACATATGAAGATTAAGTCTGAGGACATGCCCAAGTCAGCGTTCCGAATTCGCTATGGATATTATGAGTTTTCTGTTATGCCGTTTGGACTTATGAACGCCCCTGCCACTTTTATGGATTTGATGAATCGTGTGTTCCGACCATTCCTCGATAAATTTTTGGTGGTCTTTATCGATGACAACTTAGTGTACTTGAAGAATAGGGATGAACACGCAGGATACCTGCGGATGGTGCTTCAAACCCTTCGAGACAATAAGTTGTACACGAAGCTAAGTAAATGCGAGTTCTGGTTGGACAACATATCCTTTCTAGGGCACATTATTTCTGCAAAGGGCATCTCAGTTGACCCAAAGAAAATAGAAGCCATCGTGAAGTAGAGGAGGCCTGAGTCAGCTAGCGATATTTGGAGTTTCCTTGGTCTAGCAGGCTACTACCAAAGATTTATAAAGGATTTTGCAAGAATTGCCTCGCCTCTAACCTAGCTCACTCTGAAGGGAGTAACGTTCACGCATGGACGGACGACTATGAAGCTTTATTTCTGTAGTTAAAGCAGCGCCTCGTCTCAGCACCAATTCTTACCCTTCTAGACGGACCTGATGACTTTAAGATATATAGTGACACCTCAGGAAAGGGTTTAAGATATGTCCTTATGCAAAAGGACAAAGTGATAGCTTTTGCGTCGAGGCAGTTGAAGCCTCACAAGAAGAATTATCCAACCATGATCTGGAGCTTACGACGGTAGTATTCGCGCTGAAGTTGTGGCGCCACTACCTTTTTGGTTTACCTACGAGATCTATACTGATCATAAAAGTTAAAATATCTCTATACCCAAAAGGATTTAAATCTACGACAATGGCGTTGGCTTGAACTCCTTAGCGATTTTGACTTGATGATCAGATACACACCAGACAAGGGTAATATTATAGCTGATGCGCTGAGTAGAGCATTCGTTGGGAGCCTGGATATTGATGACATGATGCGTCAGGATATTAAAACTTTGGGCATTACACTTAAAATTAGATACAAAAAGGGGCACAAGTGGCTCAGCTGTGCCTCGAACCTGACTTATTAGAAAATGTCAAGTCCGCTCAGCAGGATGACAGATTCCTGCAAAAGATGCAAAGTCTTATCTTAGCAGGGAAGACAACCGACTTTGCGGTAGGCACAGATAGAATGATACGAGTGAAGGAAAGATTGTGCATTCCTAACGATGCAGCCCTCAGAAAAGAGATACTCACAGAAGCTCATTATGCAAGTTATACTTTACATCCGGGTAGCACAAAGGTGTATCGAGATCTTCGTACAACGTTTTGGTGGCACGGCATAAAAAGAGATGTGGCGTTGTTCGTGTCGCAATGTATGGCTTGTCAGAGGGTAAAGGCCGAGCACCAGAAGTCGGGCGGAGTGATACAGAATCTTGCTATACCGGAGTGGAAATGGGAACATATAACGATAGATTTTATTGTTGGTTTGTCGAAGACGCAACAGGGGAATGATGTCGTCTGGGTTATAGTTGATCGATTCACCAAGTCAGCTAGCTTTTTGCCTATCAAAAGTACTTGGAGCGTCGACCGCCTGGCCCAGATCTACCTCAACAAGATCGTTCGACTCCACGGCGTGCCCGTATCCATTATCTCCGATAGAGATGGTCGATTCTTATCGCGCTTTTGGGAAAGCCTACAATCATCAATAGGGACGAAGTTGAAGTTCAGCTCTGCCTGCTATTCTCAGACATACGGTCAAACATAACGTGTCAACCAAATCCTCGAAGACATGCTACGACTCTGCGCCTTAGACTTGAAGATTAGTTGGGACATGCATATACCGTTAGCCAAATTTGCATACAATAATAGCTATCAATCCAGCATTCAGATGGCGCCGTATGAGGCATTGTATGGACAGAAGTGCAGATCCTCGATCTGTTGGGACAAAGTTGGAGAACATCAAATTCTTGGCCCTGAACTTATGGAGCAAACCGTCCAGAAGATCCGCTTGATCCGTGAACGGCTGAAGGTAGCACAAAGTCGTCAGAAAAGCTACTCAGACACGCATCGATGACCTCTTGAGTTCTTAGAAGGTGATCGGGTATTTCTCAAAGTCTCGCCCATGCAAGGAGTTACCAGATTTGGAGCAAAAGGGAAGCTAAGTTCAAGATTTGTCGGTCCGTTCGAGATACTAAAGCGAGTCACCCCGATCGCATATCAGATAGCCCTGCCACCGTCACTATCCGAAGTGCAAGATGTCTTCCATGTTTTACCACTTAGGAAGTACGTGTATGACCCGAGTCATGTGGTAGATCCTGATCAACTGGACCTAAGGGCAGACTTGACTTATGTTGAACACCCTGTGCGGATCTTGGATTATAAAGAGAAGCTGCTTCGAAGTCATTCGGTTCCTCTCGTGCGCGTGCTTTGGCAAAATTATTCGGTCGAGGAATCAACTTGGGAGCTTGAATCTGAGATGAGGGGAATGTTTCCTTCACTATTTCTTAGTGGTAGGTTCTATTCCTAAGTTTTGTGGACGAAACTTACAATTAGTTGGTTAGGATATGGTGCTCCGTTCCCCTTATTCGGGGAGCGCGACTAAGAAATACAAGTCGGTATCGTTCGATCGGGATAGAATGAAACAAGATCTTATCCTCATTGTGGATTTGCTTCTTCGAAATTGATTTTCATTAGTGGATCGTGCCCCGAGGATCGACTTAGCGGCAGAGTCAAAAGGGACATCTCCGCTGCAAGTTTTTTTTTCTAGTTTTCACTGTCGCTTTATTGTTTTCGTGCTTTGAGTTAGTTTTCAGATTTGTTTGTATTTTCTTAAACTGTTTTGATGGATTTCATTATTTTCTTTCGTTGAACTGTACTTCAATTCCGAGCTTGGAAAGAGAGGAAGAGGTATTGATCAGCTGTTCGTGGCAATGCAGGTGATCAAGCGGTAGACGACGTGCGAGCGGAGTCTTGAAGCACCTCTTTTCCTTCCTTCTCCAACCAATTTATGAGTGGCTTATATTCGATTCAATTGACCCTTCTTCCAAGTCTTCACATCTAAAATCTTGCATTCATGCTTGTTCCGATCAGACGATACCAAAATAACTAAAAGATGTCAAGATAAAAAAAGGAATAGGCTTGGACTGCTTTATGCTTGTCAATCAACTTGTGAACGGTTACCTTATTGCATACTAGTTCATTTAAAATGTTCTTCATATGCATAAATTTTAAGTTAGAATGTATACTTCTATAAATTGTGCTGTGTATAGAACTTATGCTGCCATGCAATAAACTGAACATGAAGACTATACAAAATATAGTCTAGCCCTGTTACTTGTCTTGTGCCTGAAATTGCCCCAAACTGCCTCAATTGATAACTTAGTAAACTATGCTTGATCACGGACAACTTGTGCACAAGGTCTTAGTTTCTGCGGACGGTCACTAGGGCACTGGCACCGATCTGATCCGGACGGAACTCTTGATAGTCGCCTGCTATAGGACAGAATGGCCTGTAACGTCCTGTCTATGCGTTGCTCGTCATTCCATCCCGAGACTAAACCATCCTTTATGGCAATGTGCCAGTGATCCCCTCGTATATTTAAACCTGTGCAAGCTAACTTGTGTCTTCGTGGCAGGGAAGGACATGGTAAGTATTATGCAGGTGGTTCAGACGGGCAGGTAAAAGCCACCGAACGGTGGAAAGTTTATTTCAGTAAATTTCTATATCAATGCTTGCTTGTAAAATAAACTAAGACAAGATAGAAAGACCACAAATAAGTTGCATGCTTCATATAAACAACGTGTTGATTGGTATAGTTGGGTTAGCTTGCCTTCACCAGTATATTTTAATGTACTGACCCTCGTTGAAATAGGTTTCCCGCACCAAGGAGATCCTACGAGGAGCTGAAGTCACTTCCCAATCCAGTCCAACTGCTGGCACGTCCTGATCGTGCCTATTTTGAAGCATTAGAAGACCCAGGAGCTCGTTCATATACTCATGCAGCTCCGAGAAAAATCGATTGTCCCGCCTGGAGGTCTTTATTATTTTGAAGTTTTTGTAAAAGGATGTAATGTATAAGACAACTATCTTATTTTGTGTCCACTTTTGTAAGCCCGTGCGACAATTATCTAACTCGTTCAAGAGTTTGTAAATAGATATTAATTATCAATAAAGAGAACTTTTCCATGTTTCAACCTTGTGTTTCAATTATCTGCGTACTTTGAATATGTGCTCGTTATGCAAAATATCTTAGCCTTGTGCGATGCGCAACCTTGGCACGTATGGCGTCACGCCCGGGGGATGACTATCGATTCTACGGAATCAGGGCATGACAATGGATGCTCCATCTTTTTGTACTGCAGACCCATCATCATCCAGATCAGGGACAATTTATTTACGCTGGTCTTCTTCGTATATAAATTTTTTAGCTTATCCCATAGTATCCTCGCGTGATCAATACTGGCAACGTGGTTGTACATGTTCTCGTCAACAAACTTCTTGATGTATCCACACACTTGTATATGCTCGAACTTTCAGTTTTCTTCGGATTTGTCACTGGGTCTCTCGGAAGCAAATACCGGCAGATGCAGTTTTTTGACAAATAACAGATCCTTCATCTTGCTCCTCCAGTAGTGATAGTTGGTACCGTTCAGGTTTACCATGTGCACCGGCTTCGCGGCTATCTCTCCTCCCTGATTTTCTTGTCAACTCCTGACACCTTTCTAAAATTTCAGAATCTAACTCTGATACCATATTGTTGGAAACAAAATACGAGAACCGTTCCCCAAACCAAAGAGTACCTGCGAGAGAACCGAGCAAAATGCAAAAAAAATACCAAACACAAATCACACACACAAAAAATTTTACGTAAAAAATCCAGAAGAAAAAAAGCACGCGATGATCAGAGTCCAACCCTGTAAAACCCCTAATCCTAAAAACCGTATTAATTTTTTTAATTAATTATTAATTTAATTGTAGTAATTATGAGCTAATTAGGAGAATTAAATTTTATTTAATTTTTATTTTGGATGTTTGTGCATTTAGGAGATTTATGGAGCCATTATAAATTTTTTCTAATTTATTTTATGTAGAAGACATTTTGGACAGTTGCTAGCTTAATGGTATGCATTAATATAAATTCAAGATTTTTTTATGTGTGTGTATATATATATATATATATATATATATATATATATATATATATATATATATATACATATATATTTTTAAAAGAAGAAGAAAGAAAAAGAAATGAAAAAGAAAAGAAAAAGAAAAAAATGAAAAGAAAAGAAAAACAGTTAAAAACCTATCGGATCTACCCTCCTATTGGATCTACCCACCTAATTGCCTAACACCCGACCCGCTGGCATATAAAAGCAGCAGCTGCATCATTAGCGGCAAACCCGCGCGAGCGATCAAGCCCCCCCCCCCCCCCCCCCGCGATCTCTCTCTCTTCTTTATATACCATCTCAACGACCAAACCCTAAACCTAAACTCTCTTCTCTCCCTTACCATCTAAACCCCGCCCGCCACTCCAATCGGAGAACCGCCGCGTCCAGCCACCAGAAATCGACCCCGCACGACGACCGCGACCCCGCGCAAAACGCAAACTGCAGTTTTGAACAGCAACCTTCCTGCGTTCACAATGCGTTTTTCGTCACCTCGCTAAACCAAACTCGACCCCATCTTCACCGGTACGTTCACCACTTAACCCTCTTCAATATCTGTATAATAGTTGACCTCTAATAGAGCATAACCCTAGGAGAAAATAACGTCCAAGTTGACAGAAAAAGACCACTTTTGGGTATCGCAGAAAACTGCGGTGACCACCTATGTTTCCGGATTCGTATCTCCCACCACAGAGATCCGAATTTGATTTTTTTGGTATACGGAGACTACTTGACCTAGTTTAATTTATGTTAATTACATTAATTTGTTAGCTGCTGTATGTAGAATTAAATTCGTTGAAAAACTCTAAAAACTCACTTTTTTCAGATTTCCAAAAATTGCGAAACGGAGCGCGCTCCGCCAAACGGGACCGCCCTGCCATATACCAAGTGTACCAAAAGGTGCGCACAGTGTACCCGGATATGTGAGATTTTATAGAAACTGATTTGGACGCGTGTGCGCGTCAGAATCAGCCCGTATTCGCGGACAATTCCCGTGTCGCAACTTTTGCAAAAGCCCTGTGCATTTTGTGCACGCTCGTCAGATTACGACGAAACTTGTGCCACTGGACTAGTGGTAACGTGCTGGTCCTGTGACCCAATTTTCACGCAATTCTGAGATAGTTGACCAAGTCGCCAATTGGCGGGCCCCACGGTTAACTTTTTGGACAAAATTGTGTTCGGCTCATCGGAATCCACATTCGGACATACCGTTGAGTTCGTGCTGACATTTAGAGTTTATTTGACCTATAATTTATCCCATTTAGAGACTGTTACCCTTGGCCTGCTTTTTGATGCAAAGTGGGCCACACGTGAACCCCACTTTTAGCCAAAATTACCGTTTTGCCCCTGTGTCCAATTGGACGAAAGGGAAGTACTTTCTAGATATTTTGGTTATTCTGGGAACATTGGTGATATTTATTTCAGCATCCGGAGATATTTGTTCTAAGGCCATAGCTTCTGATCCTGTGTGTTGGACATCTGGACGTTATATTTTATAGTTTCTTGCCAGACAAGTATACCTTGACATTGTACTGTTATTCATATTCCATATGTTGCATGCATCTTTATTTTTTGTCTGTAGCTCATATATTTTAACTATTATATAAAATACGTGCGATAGTGTCGTCACGATTTATTTTTATTTATGTATATGCATTGACCTTGTTTATGAGACTGCCCCATTTTCATGTAGCATCATTATGTTTCATTTGACTGTGACATATTTTTACACGAGTTGTGAGTCTCATATAGATCACGAACGTATGTATTGACTGATCATCGGTACGTGTGGGCCGTGCGTTAGGGATAACTGCTGATAGAAACTTTATATACTAGAAGACTTAGCAGTTATTAGAGGTCCATGGACATATCCTATTGTAGTACGGTGGTCCAATCCTTGTCCTTGTCTGGTTGCAGGATTGGGCTAGGGTACTAAAGATAGGCTATGAACCAAATCGTGTCATGGATGTGACATGCTTAGAGCATGGGATGGGAAGAACAACAAGTAAGGCGTGTAGGCTCCGTTGCACTTTCCTTGTGTAACCCGTACGCTCCGTCGGAGATGCGCGGTCATGATGACCACTATATATTATATTATTATTAGGCGGCCTCTGCCGTTCAAAAGACGACATGCTTTGTAGGCAAATGGATCTCCAAGAGAACCATGCCAATCCTATTTTAGCCAGATAGCCCACGCGTTGGAAAAGTTGTTCTTAAACTACATTCACTTAGACGGTTAGACGACCCATTGGATATTTATTTTAGTACTTTATTGGCATGCTTTTATGTATCTTATTATGTCCCTCTGAGGACCTGGCCCCTTCCAGGTGTATCTATTCTTGAGTATTCGCAGGAGCGCAGATTTAGATGGTTACATATGTTTCGAGGAGGTCTTCTCTTCGAGCCAGTGGTCGTTAGTTGATATTCTTATATTATGTTTGTTATGGTGTACTTATATTGTATTTGCTCTTATATTCGAGTTGGTAGTGGATTTGTTTCCATCCAACTATCATCTTTAGATACTTATATTGAGATCTAGAATCATAGATATTGGTTAATTATTTATATATGATTTTTTGTGGATGAGATTTAGATTGTACCCTGTGACTTGTGATAGATTTATACCACTTGTGGATTGATATTCATATTACAGCGTACGTATGGATTTTGGTTTCCATATATTGGAGTTGCCATATCCATGCGGCTGGCATGATTACGTGTCCTAGTCCTACGTATTTTTGGGACTAGGGCATGACATATTTTTATGGTGGCCCATGCAGGTCGAGAGCATATTGTCTCGGTTACGTTACTGTACCGAACAAGCCTGCACCTAGTAATAGAGTATAGGATCTCATCCACAATTGACTATGATTCGCTCTCCTTTCAATCCATTCTATTTGAATAATTGTATCCTGCTTGATTCCTGTACTTTCTTGATAATTCCTTTAGTATAGTCCACTCCTAGAATATAGAAGTCTCTGTTGTTAGATGATAAGTAGGATAACTTCCTATTAAGAGTACAACTAGAGTGTTGACACACCACTAAGTTTAGAATATCTAGTGAACCCTAGAATTCCTTATCTATAGATTGGTTTACCATTACCCCTTGATGTATTTATGGAGGCTTAAGAGTAGAATAAACACTACTAGGATTAGTTATAAATCTGACCATATTGTTTGACCCTAGCATTGAGGAACCAATAAAAATTCAAGGTTAAATCTTAGGACTGAACCTAACTTTTATAGTGAGATAATATTAGAACTATAAACTTAGATCATTATCTTATTATTAATAGACAGCACCCTAGGAAACCAAGAGGAATGAATATAATATCTTCCTTGATCATACCTCGAACATAGCAACTAGCATACCATACCCCCTTAGAAAACTATGATGCTATCTAGAGCCCTCTATTTTAATTTCATATATTGTTCCTCTGCGACCTTAACGTTCGCTAATTGTGCGACGACTAAAATTACGTTCTTCTTTTCTTCATCTTTCAACTCATGCCACCTGACACCTCTGATTATAGACCAAGTGATTTTATTCTATGATTAGGATATATAGCCTGCTAAGATTATAGTTGTAATTTTGATTGGTAATTAGAACTTGATAGTTTTAAGTTATTCATGTAGATTGTGACCTGATGATTATCCCTTAGTTTTCAAATTGCGTAACTTGTACCACACCTCGATACAAGTTATATTCTATTTCACTTAAAGGCTAGTAACTTTTCCATTCTTAATGTTGACACTTGTTCCATAAGCATTATGATTAAGACTTAAGACGACCATGACCTATGCAATGTAAGAGGATACCCTAATAAGTACCACGACCCCTTCTTGTAGACCTTAACAGGAGTTTCTACGGTATCCTTCAGACAATTACAGTATTAGTTTATTATTATGAGTTGGGTAGTATACCTCACAACCTAGTATCACATAGTCTTTTGATCTATTATTGAATTGTAACTGAATGACATTAATTGTATGCTAGCATAAGACGATAGTGTTTATTCAGACTGTAGAACTTAGAGGCTCATACCCCTATTTGGTCGACTAACAACTTAGACATGGAGTTAGTATGACAACTGTAAAGATTATAGAGTCTTATCTTTTTATGAACTTGAATTGTTATGCACCTTCTTTCATCATAATCTAGCGTATTTATATTTGCTGTACTACCTTGACTTATGCTACTATTATAGCCTACTTTTTGCAAGCTTATTCTTTATCTAGTTTGTTCATGACATATGTATTATTGGGGGGCCCACAATAATATATTTCAGAATCAGTGTATTAGGGTCTAGCTAACCTTAGTGCGCTTGGTTCGCCCTTCGCATAACTACTTTATGTGGATTGAGATATATAGTGATTAGTAGACGAATATACTTGCCCTCTAGATATGTCTGAGCGAATCGTATCAGTTACATCACTGTACTGATACGAGCATGTAAATAGAAATTACCAAAATAGGATTTTAATCCACAACTGCCTTGACAATTCTCTTTTGAATTCTCTAATCGCCTTGATCTCCATACTTCTATTCTAGTACCTTTCCCTTGAACTCATTATTATTGATCTCCATCTTCCCTTATTTCGGAAAGACGAAACCTCGTACTTGGTATAAGTTGACATACAGATAGTACTAGATATACCCATAGGCCAATCGCATTATTTGGTGACTATCTTTTATAATTAAGTAAGGGCACATCATATATGATATAATTAATATTAAAGTTTTGAGGATTGAATGACATGAGTGAATAAATTAAGGAATATTTTTTTTAAGTGTATAGCCTTATAGGATAGATGGGTAAATTCTAAGTTGGGTAGAAGTCGCATTGTTAATTTGAGGTTAAATTCTTGTAGATTGTGATCAAGTAGGATTAGATTGAGAGATTAAGTCATTTTTAAATATGGAGAATTTTAGAAGAGGGAGTCAGATGATGAGTACTTAATGAATTTTGAAACCTTGAGGTATCGGACCAAATATTTATACTTTAAGTACATGATTTAAAATTTGAAGGTAAATCATCAATTCAAATTTTGAGGATAAATATAGAATTTCAGACTTGAACATTGGTGGATTGAATCTAATTTTTTTATAATTTGATGATTTGAATTAAAGGTTAAAATTAGATTCTTGGATTACCTATTTGAAATATTGAGGATGTGAATTGAATTTAAAAAAATTTGAAGGATACAAAAATCTCATAAGTTGAAGATAGGAATAATATTTTATTAGAAATATTTTCTAAAGGAGATTATGATACCTAGAGCTTGTGATATGGAATTGATATGCGTTATTTAATTCTTGAAGATGTTATATAGATTTAATTTAAATTTGGATGTTGATAAAAAAAAATTCAAAAAGAGGTTACAAGATTTTGATTAAACAGAGGTTACCTTAATTTTGAAAGTGATTGAGATGTAATTGAATATATTTTAAATCTTGGAAGAGATTGTGATTGACTTGCCTTATATGCGAATTTGAAAGAATTAACAAATTATGCCTTATTTTAATTTCGAGGATGAAATTGTTTTTTTCAAGTTGGCTGGATTGTAAACCCTCACCCAAAATTTGACCTACTTAGCTTAGATAGGAAGACTAAGTCTAGTTTGAATCCATTTAGAAATAGGACACGGCATTTAATTATACAATATTTGTACTACTTAGCGTACCTTACCATTGCTTCGATAATTGGAGCACTTCACTAGTCACTGCCTTCCTACAATTTCCACACCCTTGTCCTAGACATGTCCGCCTTCTATTATGACCTTTGTGCAACTTATAATTAAGCTCCCTTGTGCTACATTTTCGTCGCACAGCATTCACCGCGAACGTTATTTCTTAATTCTAAAATAGTTCTAACTTTGTATCCTTGTGCGTTCCAATCGAAATTGGAGACACAATCTTGACCCATTTCGTACGACCCAAATTTTAATAATATTCTATCCTGAGCCCTCTATGCCCATGCCACTTGTGCCCCACCTAATGTTATCCCATGTACTTCTAATTAATTCTCAAACACCATGCGTATTAATTTTAATTAATTAATCCAATTTCTATCTTTGTGCAATTTTCTAATTGTTGGGCGCTTTTATGCAAAGGTGCACTAAGGTTTCCACACCATTGGACATGACACATGAAGAAACCTATATTTTGTTCATATGAAATTTTTTCCATAAATTTTGGAATGTGCAACGCGCAACATCGCTCACTCCTTTAAACCTAGCCTTACATTTTAAACAATGCAAATCTTATACCATCCTTGACGTTCTACCGCGGCTTAATTTTATTTTCTAGGATAAATTTTTAATAAGTTGGGTAGAATGTAAAACCCCTAATCCTCAAAACAGTATTAATTTTTTAATTAATTATTAATTTAATTGTAGTAATTATGAGCTAATTAGGAGAAATATATTTTATTTAATTTTTATTTTGGGTGTTTGTGCATTTAGGAGATTTATGGAGCCATTATAAATTTTTTCTAATTTATTTCATGTAGAAGACCATTTGGATAGTTGCTAGCTTAATGGTATGCATTAATATAAATTCTAGATTTTTTTATGTATATGTATATATATATATATATATATATATATATATATATATATATATATATTTAAAAAGAAAAAGAAAGAAAAAGAAATAAAAAAGAAAAGAAAAAAAAAAAGAAAAAAAGAAAAAGAAAAGAAAAACAGTTAAAAACCTATCGGATCTACCCTCCTATTTGATCTACCCACCTAATAGCCTAACACCTGACCCGCTGGCATATGAAAGCAGCAGCTGCATCATTAGCGGCAAACCCGCGCGAGCGATCAAGCCCCCCCTCGATCTCTCTCTCTCTCTCTCTCTTATTTATATACCATCTCAATGACCAAACCCTAAACCTAAACTCTCTTCTCTCCCTTAACATCTAAACCCCACCGACCCCGCACGACGACCGCGACCCCGCGCAAAACGCAAACTGCAGTTTTGAACAGCAACCTTCCTGAGTTCACAATGCGTTTCCCGTCACCTCGCTGAACCAAACCCGACCCCGTCTTCACCGGTACGTTCATCACTTAACCCTCTTCAATATCTGTATGATAGTTGACCTCGAACAGTGCGTAACCCTAGACGAAAACAGCGTCCAAGTTGACGGAAAAGACCACTTTTGGGTATTGCAGAAAACTGCGGTGACCACCTATGTTCCCGGATTCGTATCTTCCACCACAGAGATCCGAATTTAATTTTTCTTTTTGGTATACGGAGACCACTTGACCTATTTTAATTTTTGTTAATTATATTAATTTGTTAGCTGCTGTATGTAGAATTAAATTTGTTAGAAAACCCCAAAAATCTACTTTTTCTAGATTTTTAAAAATTATGAAACATAGCGCCCCGCCAAACGGGACCGCCCCGCCGTGTACCAAGTATACCAAAAGGTCCGCGCAGTATACCCGGATATGTGAGATTCCGCAGAAACTGATTTGGACGCGTGTGCGCGTCAAAATCAGCCCGTATCCGCGAACAATCCCCATGTCGCAACTTTTGCGAAATCCCTGCGCATTTTGTGCACGCTAGTCAGATTACGACAAAACTTATGCCACTGGACTCGTGGTAATGCGCTGGTCCTGTGACCCAATTTTTATACAATTCTGAGACAGTTGACCAAGTCGCCAATTAGCGGTCCCACGGTTGACTTTTTGGGCAAAATTGTGTTCGGCTTATCGGAATTCACATTCGGACATACCGTTGAGTTCGTGCTGACATTTAGAGTTTATTTGACCTATAATTTGTCCTATTTAGAGACTGTTATCCTTGGCACACTTTTCGGTGCAAAGTGGGCCACACGTGGACCCCATTTTTATTCGAAATTACCGTTTTGCCCCTGTATCCAAATTGTACGAAAGGGAAGTGCTTTCTAGCTATTTTGGTTATTCTGGGAACGTTAATGGTATTTATTTTAGCATCCGGAGATATTTGTTCTGAGGTCATAGCTTCTGATCCTGTGTGTTGGACATCTGGACGTTACATTTTGCAGTTTCTTGCCAGACAAGTATACCTTGCCATTGTACTGTTATTCATATTCCATATGTTGCATGCATCTTTATTTTCTGTCTTCAGCTCATATATTTTAACTTTTATATAAAATGTGCGCGACAGTGTCGTCGCGATTTATTTTTATTTATGTATATGCATTGACCTTGTTTATGAGACTGCCCTATTTTCATGTAGCATCATTAGGTTTTATTTGACTGTGACACATTTTTGCACGAGTTGTGAGTCTCATATAGATCATGGACGTACGTATTGACTGATCATCGGTACGTGTGGGCCGTGCGTTATGGATAACTGCTGATAGAAACTTTGTATGCTAGAAGACTTAGCAGTTATTAGAGGTCCATGGACATAGCCTATTGTAGTACGGTAGTCCAATCATTGTCCTTGTTTGGTTGCAGGATTGACCTAGGGTACTAAAGATAGGCTATGAACCAAATCGTGTCATGGATGTGACATGCTTAGAGCATGGGGTGGGGAGAACAACAAGTAAGGCGTGTAGGCTCCGTTGTACTTTCCTTGTGTAACCCGTACGCTCCGCCGGAGATGCGCGGTCATGATGACCACTATATATATTATATTATTATCAGGCGGCCTCTGCCGTTCAAAATATGACATGCTTTGTAGGCCCCTGGATCTCCAAGAGAACCATGCCAATCCCATTTTAGCCAGATAGCCCACGCGTTGGGAAAGTTATTCTTAAACTGCATTCACTTAGACGGTTAGGCGACCCATTGGATATTTATTTCAGTACTTTATTGGCATGCTTTTATGTATCTTGTTATGTCCTTCTGAGGACCTGGCTCCTTTCAGGTGTATCTGTTCTTGAGTATTCGCAGGGGCGCAGATTCGGATGGTTACATATGTTTCGAGGAGGTCTTCTCTTCGAGCCAGTGGTCGTTAGTTGATATTCTTATATTGTATTTATTATGGTGTACTTATATTATATTTGCTCTTATATTCGAGTTGGCAGTGGATTTGTTTCCATCCAACTATCATCTTTAGATACTTATATTGAGATCTAGAATCATCGATATTGGTTAATTATTTATATATAATTTTCTGTGGATGAGATTTAGATTGTACCCTGTGACTTGTGATAAATTTATACCACTTGTGAATTGATATTCATATTACAGCGTACGTATGGGTTTTGGTTTCGATATATTGGAGTTGCCACATCCATGCGGCTGGCATGATTACGTGTCCTAGTCCTACGTATTTTTGGGACTGGGGCGTGACAAACCCTGAAGAGCCTTCACTAATGGAATAAAGAGATTACACCCTCTACAAGCTACTCACCAATCCAACACGGATCACCGCAACTCTTTGGAACAGAAAATAGATTACAACCACAAAAAAAAAAGACAAAAAAATACCCCAAATTGATCTCCTTCTCCGAAATGGCCTCCAATCATTCTTTGTCCTCTCCAAAGTTGCAATGGCACTTGTGGTGCCCCGTTCCCCCTATTCAGGGAGCGCGGCTTAGAAATACAAGACGGTATCGTTCGATCGGGATAGATTGAAACAAGATCTTATCCTCGTTATAGATTTTCTTCTTTGGAATCGATTTCCATATTCAGTGGACCGTGCCCCCAGGATCAACCTAGCGGCAGAGTCAGGAGGGACCTCTCCGCTGCATCTTTTGTTGCCTAGTTTTTGCTGTCGCTTGTTGCTTTCGTGCCTTGAGTTGGTTTTCGGATTTGCTTGCGTTTTCTTGAACGGTTTCGATGGATTTCATTGTTTTCCTTTGTTGAACTGCACTTCAATTCCGATATTGAAAATAGTGGAAGAGGTATTGATCAGCTGTTCGTGGCAATGCAGTTGAGCAAGTAGTAGGCAACGCGCGAGTGGAGTCATGAAGCACCTCTTTCCTTCTTCCTTCCAACCAACTAAGTGAGTGGCTTATATTCGATTCAGTTGGCCCTTCTTCCAAGTCTTCACACCTAAAATCTTGTATTCTTGCTTGCCCCGATCAAACGATACCAAGTAATAACTAAAAGATGTCAAGATAAGAAGGGAATAGACTTGGACTACTTATTGCTCGTCAATCAAACTTGTGAACGGTTATCCTATTGCATGCTAGTTCGTTTAGAATATTCTATACTTGCTTCAATTTTAGTTAGAATTGCATGTTTCTGCTATAAATTATTCTAAGTATGGAATATACATTAATAATGCACTAAACTGTTCAGGGATACTATGCAAAATAAATCATGTCAAGCTACTTGTCTCAAAAAAATCTTATTGCCTCAGTCACATCAATATATAACTCAATATAAACGTCGTTTGATCACGGACAACTTGTGCACAAGGTCAATAGTTCCTGTGGACGGTCGTTGGGGCACTGACACCTATCCGATCCGGACGGAGCTTCACCATAGTCTCAACTATCTGGACGGGATGGTTTGTAACCACTCATAAATCTTTGTTGCATGTCATCCTCGTCAACGACTATAACTCATCCATTTGGCATACGCCAGTGACCCCCTCGTATATTTAAACCTGTTGCAAGCTAACTTGTGTCTTCGTGGCAGGGAAGGATATGGTAAGTATTGTGCAGGTGGTTCAGACGGGCAGGTAAAAGTCACCGAACGGTGGCAAGTTCATTTCAGTAAATTCTATATACTGCTTGCTTGTAAAATAAACTAAGACAAGATAGAAAGACCACAAATAATATGCATGTTTCATCTAAACAACGTATTGATTAGAATAGTTGGGTTAGCTTGCCTTCACCAGTACGTTTTAATGTACTGACCCTCATTGAAACAGGTTTTCCGCACTAAGGAGATCTGAGCGAGGAGCCGAAGTCATCCCCAACCCAGTCCAGCTGTAGGCGCGTCTTGATCGTGCCACCTTTTGAAGTACTTTGAAGCAAAGGAGCTAGCAATCAAAACTCAATGCATCTCCAAGGGAAAGTCATTGTCCCGCCAGGAGGTCTTATATTTTGAAGTTTAGAAAATAATGTAATGTACAGGACAACTATCTCATTTTGTGTCAACTTTTGTAAGCCCGTGCGACAACCTTATGACTCGTTCAAGAGTTTGTAATAGATGTTCATTATCAATAAAAAGATAACTTTTTCATGTTTCAACTTGTATTTTCAATTTATCTGCGTACTCTGAATATGTGTTCGCTATGCGAAAATACCTTAGCCTTGTGCGGTGCACAATCTAGGCTCGCACGGTATCACGCCTGTCACGCCCCAGTCCTAAAATATCGAGGGACCAGAAACGTGGCAATGGCCAGCAGCATACACTGATGGACAAACCCAATTTAATAGATCCATCAGGGCGTACTTAAGCTGTAGTACAACAATAAGGGTCTAGATATACTAATCTCATCCACAGAAATAAATACAACAATATCAGAATCATAAAGCAAGATCAATCTCAATAAAATATAAACTCGGGAAATAACCCGATAATGAGTCTGATACAACTGTCGAGATACAAGAATAAAGATAACCACAGCAAATACTGAGTATGGAAACAATATATACTCAGAAGATACCCTCGGTGATCACTCGTCTACTGAATCTGGTACTGCTCCAGTGTCTGCTCCTACTTCTGCTCCTGCTTCTGCTCCTGTATACCTCGGGATAGATCTAGTTTGCAAATCCTGGGGACATAATCCGGATCCAGGTCCTCAGGGGACATAGCAAGGTACAAAATAACTCAAGCCAACATAAAGCAGTACAGAAATAAATGAAACAATAGGGTAAACTATATAACCAGCTAAGTGATATATAAGATAAGAGCGGCACTAGAACTCAGGCTGAAACCACTACAAGCTCTCTGTCGGGGAGCCGGTAGCAGTGATATCATGTGGGTGTCTAGCTCAGAGAGAGACTAAGACGCCGGCATAATATAATCAACCTGTAGCCTGTGTGTCTCAATAGTGTAAACTATATAACCAGCTAAGTGAAATACAAGATAAGAGCAGCACTAGAACTCAGGCTGAAACCATTACAAGCTCTGTTTCGGGGAGCCGGTAGCAGTGATATCATGTGGGTGTCTAGCTCAGAGAAAGACTGAGATGTCAGCATAATATAATCAACCTATAGCCTGTGTGTCTCAATAGTGTAAACTATATAACCAGCTAAGTGAAATGCAAGATAAGAGCAGCACTAGACTCAGGATGAAACCACTACAAGCTCTGTGTTGGGGAGCCGGTAGCAGTGATAGCATGTGGTCGTCTAGCTCAGAGAGAGACTGAGACACCGGCATAATATAGTCAACCTGTAGCCTGTGTGACTCTTCCCACCCAATGTAATCATGCGTCTCATGTACACAATATCTCATGTCCATGCCACGCAGGATCAAAACTAATGCAGTAAGTCATAATAAGATCTAAGAATATAATGTCTAAGTTAAGTAACATGCATCCTATACAGAATCACCATGAATATCTCAGAAAGATTCTGTCTTATGAATAGTGTCAAGTGTCCTGGGTTATGATGTACTTGATAAGACAAGTACGAGAATGTAAAGGGTCACGATATCCATCTCTAAGTGACGTTACACAACTCCGCGTACGGTGTTGGCACCCGACTATTAATCGGACGCTAAGTAAGTCACACGGTCCTAGGTCAAGCATGCACAAAAATATATATATATATATATAAGTCAAGGAAATAAGTAACAAGAACTGCAATGTTGGCAATGTACACTTGCCTGGGATTCGAATACCAACAACTGTCCCTGTGTCAGTGGATCCTGCAGGTACTCCTCCAAAAGCTGTAATAAACATCACCAACAGTCTCAGAAAATATTAAATAGCTAGAAACGCCTGTCCTTAAGTCCAATTTGGACACAGGAGCAAAAATTACCGTTTCTAGTCAAAGCGGGGTCCATATATGGGCCGCTTTGCACCAAAAAATGTGTCCGGGTCAAAGGTCTCCAAATTCGTCAAACTTAGTGTCAACAAGTCAGGAACGATGATACGAACCCAACGGAACTTCCAGAATTGGACTCCGATGAGCCGATCACAAAATCGCCCGTCAAGTGGAGCCGCGGGGCCCACGATACGCGATTTTGTCAACGTTCTCAGAATCGAACCAAACTTGGGTCACAGGACCAGCGTATTGCTACGAGTCTGATGGCGCAAGTTTCATCTCGATCCGACGTGTGTACACAAAGTTACGACGTATTCCAGAATAGGCGGATACGGGGCGTTGTCGGCGGATACACGTTGATTTCGGTGTGCACGCACATCCAAATCAACTTATGCAAAATCCCGAATGTCCGTATCGACGGCGCGCACGTTTCGGTGAAGACCGCACACGACCAAGTCATCCCGTTTGGCGGGACATACTCAGTTTTTGGGTGAAACGGGGTAGTAGTTTTCCTGTTTTTGGATCGCGGTTCGCGATCACCACAGGACGCGGCGCACCGAGCGAGTTGTACGGGCATCGAGGGGGTCACACAGTCTACGCATCACAATTGACGGAACCAAAATCGGGTCAACGAGGAGAGAGAATGGGTTACCTGAACAGGGCTCCGTGAAATCTAAATTTTGTGTTCGTGTGTCTCCTCGACACGAGCTGTGTCCCGTGTCCGGTCTACCGTGTCCGGCTAGGGTTAGGGTTCTGCTGCGGCCAGCGGCTAGGGCTTCGTCGGGGCTGGCCGGAGGAGGGCGGAGCGGACTTTGGCGGATCGTCGGCGGCTAGGGCATCGAGGCGGAGGGGCTCTGGTTCGTCGGCAAGGCGGAGGCGTCGCGGGGATGCTGTCGAGCAAGGCAGAGCGGGGAGCGGAGCTCTCGGGGTTCTGCGGGAGTGGCGTTCGGGTACTGCGGGGCTGAGGGCGACGGAGAGCTCGTCGGGGAAGACGGAGATGCTGGGCTGAGCGGCTGGAGCGGGGAGTTAGGTCAGGGAAGATGAGGTCGGGGCGGAGGAGTTGATTCAGGGGGAGATGATGGTGATGTGGTGGCGGAGCTAGGGGGATCCCGGCGGCAGTGGTCGTGCACGGGTCGAGGGGGCGGAGGAGGCTGAGAGAGATGGAGGAGATGGTGTCGGGTTGGCTGCTGCTCGGGGTATTCGTCGATGGGATCCGGCGGGTCGAGATGGCCGGAGGGAGAGGTGGATGGCAATGGCAGGGAGCGGGGAGGAGGTAGGCGGAGATTAGGGCGGCTGTCAGACTAGGGTTCAGGCGAGGCGAAGTCGACGGAGAGCTGCGGCGGCGGGGTTGATGAGAGAGAGAGGACGCGGATGCTACACGAACGTCGAGGCTATTAATAGCCTGAACAGTAATCCCGATGGGTTTAGGATTAGGGTTTTGGCGGTTAACGGGTTTGGGTCCGGGTCCGCAGGTCGGGTTCAACATGAATCCGGCCCGACCCGCTAGTGTTTAAGTGCGGGTTTGGGTCTGCGGATTTCGGGTCGGGTTTAGATCCGACCCGACCCGCTAAGGCTGGGTTCGGTTCAGTAAACCGGGCCTGTCCGGTTTGGTTTATTTCAAATGAACCCGGTTCAGTTCAGGTTTTAATTCGGTTTATTTTAAAATAGTTTTAGGGCTTTAAAAATGTTTCCGGAGTCCAATAAATTCACAGAAAATTACCCTATGTCCAGTTTTCTATTTTACACCATAAAATATTATTTCTATAATATTTTAATATTAATGAATATTAATTAAAAATCATTTAAATTTAAAATACCTAGGTTTTAATTACAGAAAATTATGAAAAATCCACATTTAAAAATTCTTGAAAAATCAGGGGGTTATAATCTACCCAACTTATAAAAATTTCGTCCTCGAAATTAAACTAGGGTAGGGGCTAAAAAATTCCTCTCAAGTGAACATTGCGGTCTCTACCCAACTTAGAATTTACCCATCTATCATCTAAGGCTATACATCTAAGAAAGCTATGCCCAAAATTATTTAATCATGCGATTGAATCCTCAAAGTTTTTAACATAGAACATATCATCTATGATATGCCCTTGGTTACAAAATAATCATCAATCCATAGGGTACCTCTACTACTATCCGTGTATCAACTTATGCTAGGCACGAGGTTTCGTCTTTCCGAAATCAGGGAAGACGGAAAACAATAATAAAGAGTTCAATGGGAGGTAATAGATTAGAAGTATGGGGATCAAGGTGCTTAAAGAATTCAATGGGAATTGTCAAAGCTGTTGTGGATTAAAATTCTATTTTGGTAATCCTTTGTTCGCATGCTCGTATTAGTACAGTTATGTAACCGATACGAGATGTCAGACATGTCTAGGGTAAGTATATTCGTCTACTACATATCTCAATCCACGTAAAGTAGTATTACGAAGGGTGAATCAAGCGCACTATGGTTGATCAGACCGTAATACATTGATTCTGAATTGTATTATTGTGGGCCTCCCCAATAATACATATGTCATGAACAAGCTCGATAAAGAATAAGCTTGCAAAACTAGGCTATAGAATAGCAGCATAAGTCAAGTACAGTAAATTTAAGTACGCTAGATGATGATGAAAGAAGGTACAAATTATTCAAGTTCACAAAATAAAAACAAACAAGCAACCATAATAATAACAGACTCTACAATCTCTACAGTTATCATACAACCTCCTTGTCTAGGTCGCTAGTCGACCAAATAGGGGCAAGGACCTCTAAATTCTATTGTCTGAATAACCACTATCTTCTTATACAAGTCTAAGGTAGTGTCATTCTAGTTCACTTCATCAATGGGTCGAATAGGGCTAGGTGGTACTATGTTGTGAGGCATACTACCCAACTTAAAACAATAAACTAATACTGAAATTATTTTAAGGATACCGTGGAAACTCTTGTTTAAGGTCTACGATAAGGGGTCTTGGTACCTATTAGGGTATCCTCTTATATTACATAGGTCATGGTTGTCTTAAGCCTTAGTCTTAGTGCTGATAGAACAAGTGTCGATAGTGAGGATAGAAGAGTTACTGGCCGTCCAGGGTAAGGGATCTAACTTGTATCGAGGTGGGGGTACTATTTATGCGACTTAAAGCTAAGGGGTAATCATTAGGTCATAATCTACAATAATAACTTAAATTGTCAAGTTCTAATTACCTACCACATAGTTAAAAATTTTAGAGTAACAACCAAAATAAACAATAAGAGGCACACAAGAATCAAGGCAGGATGCAAGTCAAAAAATTAATTCGAATCCGATTTAGATGTCAAGAACGATTCAAGCAAGTGGATGAGATCCAAAAAATTATCCTATTCTTATTGCAGGCTTGCTCGGTCCCTAAGTTGAAACCAAAATAATTTAGTCGTAGACCTGTATGAGCCACCACAAAAACCATGTCATGTCCCATGCCCAAAATATCGAGGGACCAGAAATGTGGCAATGGCCAGCAGCACACACTGATGGACAAACCCAATTTAATGGATCCATCAGGACGTACTTAAGCTGTAGTACAACAATAAGGGTCTAGATATACTAATCTCATCCACAGAAATAAATACAACAATATCAGAATCATAAAGCAAGATCAATCTCAATAAAATATAAACTCGGGAAATAACCCGATAATGAGTCTGATACAACTGTCAAGATACAAGAATAAAGATAACCACAGCAAATACTGAGTATGGAAACAGTATATACTCAGAAAATACCCTCGGTGATCACTCGACTACTGAATCTGGTACTGCTCCAGTGTCTGCTCCTGCTTCTGCTCCTGCTTCTGCTCCTGTATACCTCGGGATAGATCTAGTCTGCAAATCCTGGGGACATAATCAGGATCCAGGTCCTCAGGGGACATAGCAAGGTACAAAATAAATCAAGCCAACATAATGCAGTACAGAAATAAATGAAACAATAGGGTAAACTATATAACCAGCTAAGTGATATATAAGATGAGAGCAGCACTATAACTCAGGCTGAAACCACTACAAGCTTTGTGTCGGGGAGCCGGTAGCAGTGATATCATGTGGGTGTCTAGCTCAGAGAGAGACTGAGACGCCGGCATTATATAATCAACCTATAGCCTGTGTGTCTCAATAGTGTAAACTATATAACCAGCTAAGTGAAATGCAAGATAAGAGCAGCACTAGAACTCAGCCTGAAACCACTACAAGCTCTGTGTCGGGGAGTCGGTAGCAGTGATATCATGTGGGTGTCTAGCTCAGAGAAAGACTGAGACGCCGGCATAATATAATCAACCTGTAACCTGTTGTCTCAATAGTGTAAACTATATAACCAGCTAAGTAAAATGCAAGATAAGAGCAGCACTAGACTCAGGCTGAAACCACTACAAGCTCTGTGTCGGGGAGCCGGTAGCAGTGATATCATGTGGTCGTCTAGCTCAGAGAGAGATTGAGACGTCGACATAATATAGTCAACCTGTAGCCTGTGTGACTTTTCCTACCCAATGTAATCATGCATCTCATGTACACAACGTCTCATGTCCATGCCTCGCAGGATCATAACTAATACAGTAAGTCATAATGAGATCTAAGAATATAATGTCTAAGTCATGTAACATGCATCCTATACAGAATCACCATGAATATCTCAGGAAGATTCTATCTTATGAATAGTATCAAGTGTCCTGGGTTATGATGTACTTGATAAGACAAGTACGAGAATGTAAAGGGTCACGATATCCATCTCTAAGTGACGTTACACAACTCCGCGTACCGTGTTGTTACCCGACTATTAATCGGACGCTAAGTAAGTCACATGATCCTAGGTCAAGCATGCACAAAAATATATATATATATATAAGTCAAGGAAATAAGTAACAAGAACTGCAATGTTGGCAAGGTACACTTGCCTGGGGTTCGAATACCAATAACTGTCCCTGTATCAGTGGATCCTGCAGGTACTCCTCCAAAAGCTGTAATAAACATCACCAACAGTCTCAAAAAATATCAAATAGCTAGAAACGCCTGTCCTTAAGTCCAATTTGGACACAGGGGCAAAAATTACCATTTTTGGTCAAAGCGGGGTCCATATGTGGGCCGCTTTGCACCGAAAAATGTGTCAGGGTCAAAGGTCTCCAAATTCATCAAACTTAGTGTCAACAAGTCAGGAACGATGATACGAACCCAACGGAACTTCCAGAATTAGTTTTCGATGAGCCGATCACAAAATCGCCCGTCAAGTGGAGCCGCCCACGATACACGATTTTGTTAACGTTCACAGAATCGAACCAAACTTGGGTCACAGGACCAGCGTATTGCTACGAGTCCGATGGCACAAGTTTTATCTCGATCCGACGTGTGTACACAAAGTTACGACGTATTCCAGAATAGGCGTATACGGGATGTTGTCGGCGGATACGCGTTGATTTCGGTGTGCACGCACATCCAAATCAACTTCTGCAAAACCCAGTACGTCCGTATCGACGGCGCGCACGTTTTGGTGAAGATCGCACATGACCAAGTTGTCCCGATTGGCGGGGCATACTCAGTTTTGGAGTAAAATGGGGTATTGGTTTTCCTGTTTTTGGATCGCGGTTCACGATCACCACAGGATGCGACGCACCGAGCGAGTTGCACGGGCATCGAGGGGGTCACACAGTCTACGCGTCACAACTGACGGAACCGAAAATGGGTCAACGAGGAGAGAGAACGGGTTACCTGAACAGGGCTCCGTGAAATCTGAATTTCGTATCCGTGTGTCTCCTCGACACGAGCTGTGTCCCATGTCCGGTCTACCGTGTCCGGCTAGGGTTAGAGTTCTGCTGCGGACAGCGGCTAGGGCTTCGCCGGGGCTGGCCGGAGGAGGGCGGAGCGGACTCTGGCGGATCGTCGGCGGCTAGGGCATCTAGGCGGAGGGGCTCTGGTTCGTCGGCAAGGCGGAGGCAGAGCGGGGAGCGGAGGCTCTCGGGGTTCTGTGGGAGTGGCATTGGGGTGCTGCGGGGCTAAGGGCGGCGGAGAGCTCGTCGGGGAAGACGGAGATGCGGGGCTGAGCGGCTGGAGCGGGAAGTTAGGTCGGGGAAGATGAGGTCGGGGTGGAGGATTTGATTCAGGGGGAGATGATGGTGATGTGGTGGTGGAGCTAGGGGGATCCCGGCGGCAGTGGTCGTGCACGGGTCGAGGGGGCGGAGGAGGCTGACAGAGATGGAGGAGATGGTGTCGGGTTGGCTGCTGCTCGACTCCGGCGAGTTGAGCCAAGCAGGGAGGAGTTCGACGAGGTGGGCAGCGGTGCTCTGGGTGTTCGTCGATGGGATCCGGCGGGTCGAGATGGCCGAAGGGAGAGGTGGATGGCAATGGCAGGGAGCGGGGAGGAGGTAGGCGGAGATTAGGGCGGCTGTCAGACTAGGGTTCAGGCGAGGCGAAGTCGACGGAGAGCTGCTGCGGCGGGGTTGATGAGAGAAAGAGGGCGCGGCGGCTACACGAACGTCGAGGCTATTAATAGCCTGAATAGTAATCCCGATGGGTTTAGGATTAGTGTTTCGGCGGTTAACGGGTTTGGGTCCGGGTCCGCGGGTCGGGTTCAACATGAATCCGGCCCGACCCGCTAGTGTTTAAGTGCGGGTTTGGGTTTGCAGATTTCGAGTCGGGTTTAGATCCGACCCAACCCGCTAAGGCTAGGTTCGGTTCAGTAAACCGGGCCAGTCCGATTTGGTTTATTTCAAATGAACCCGGTTCAGTTCAGGTTTTAATTCGGTTTATTTTAAAATAGTTTTTAGGGCTTTAAAAATGTTTTCGGAGTCCAATAAATTCACAAAAAATTACCCTATGTCCAGTTTTCTATTTTACACCATAAAATATTATTTTAATAATATTTTAATATTAATTAACATCAATTAAAAATTACTTAAATTTAAAATACTTAGGTTTTAATTACAGAAAATTATAAAAAATCCACATTTAAAAATTCTTAAAAAATCAAGGGGTTACAATCTACCCAACTTATAAATATTTTGTCCTCGAAATTAAACTAGGGTAGGGTCTAAAGAATTTCTCTCATGTGAACATTGCGGTCTCTACCCAACTTAGAATTTACACATCTATCATCTAAGGCCATACATCTAAGAAAGCTATGTCCCAAATTATTTAATCATGCTATCGAATCCTCAAAGTTTTTAACACCAAACATATCATCTATGATATGCCCTTGGTTACAAAATAATCATCAATCCATAGGGTACCTCTACTACTATCCGTGTATCAACTTATGCTAGGCACGAGGTTTCGTCTTTCCGAAATCAGGAAAGACGAAAAACAATAATAAAGAGTTCAATGGGAGGTAATAGATTAGAAGTATGGGGATCAAGGTGCTTAAAGAATTCAATGGGAATTGTCAAAGCTGTTGTGGATTGAAATCCTATTTTGGTAATCCTTTGTTTGCATGCTCGTATTAGTACAGTTATGTAACCGATACGAGATGTCAGACATATCTATGGTAAGTATATTCGTCTACTATATATCTCAATCCACGTAAAGTAGTATTACGAAGGGCGAATCAAGCGCACTATGGTTGATCAGACCGTAATACATTGATTCTGAATTGTATTATTGTGGGCCTCCCCAATAATACATATGTCATGAACAAGCTCGATAAAGAATAAGCTTGCAAAACTAGGCTATAGAATAGTAGCATAAGTCAAGTACAACAAATTTAAGTATGCTAGATGATGATGAAAGGAGGTACAAATTATTCAAGTTCATAAAACAAAAACAAACAAGCAACCATAATAATAACAGACTCTACAATCTCTACAGTTATCATACAACCTCCTTGTCTAAGTAGCTAGTCGACCAAATAGGGGCAAGGACCTCTAAATTCTATTGTCTGAATAACCACTATCTTCTTATACAAGTCTAAAGTTGTGTCATCCTAGTTCACTTCATCAATGGGTCGAATAGGGCTAGGTGGTACTATGTTGTGAGGCATACTACCCAACTTAAAATAATAAACTAATACTGAAATTGTTTTAAGGATACCGTGGAAACTCTTGTTTAAGGTCTACGAGAAGGGGTCTTGGTACCTATTAGGGTATCCTCTTATATTACATAGGTCATGGTTGTCTTAAGCCTTAGTCTTAGTGCTGATAGAACAAGTGTCGATAGTGAGGATAGAAGAGTTACTGGCCGTCCAGGGTAAGGGATCTAACTTGTATCGAGGTGGGGGTACTATTTATGCGACTTAAAGCTAAGGGGTAATCATTAGGTCATAATCTACAATAATAACTTAAATTGTCAAGTTCTAATTACCAACCACATAGTTAAAAATTTTAGAGTAACAACCAAAATAAACAATAAGAGGCGCACAGGAATCAAGGCAGGATGCAAGTCAAGAAATTAATTCAAATCCGATTTAGATGTCAAGAACGATTCAAGCAAGTGGGTGAGATCCAAAAACTTATCCTATTCTTATTGCAGGCTTGCTCGGTCCCTAAGTTGAAACCGAAACAATTTAGTCGTAGACCTGTATGTGCCACCACAAAAACCATGTCACGCCCCAGTCCCAAAATATCGAGGGACCAGAAACGTGGCAATGGCCAGCAGCACACACTGATGGACAAATCCAATTTAATGGATCCAGCAGGGCGTACTTAAGCTGTAGTACAACAATAAGGGTCTAGATATACTAATCTCATCCACAGAAATGAATACAACAATATCAGAATCATAAACCAAGATCAATCTCAATAAAATATAAACTCGAGAAATAACCCGATAATGAGTCTGATACAACTGTCAAGATACAAGAATAAAGATAACCACAACAAATACTGAGTATGAAAACAGTATATACTCAGAAGATACCCTCGGTGATCACTCGTCTACTGAATCTGGTACTGCTCCAGTGTCTGCTCCTGCTTCTGCTCCTGTATACCTCGGGATAGATCTACTCTGCAAATCCTGAGGACATAATCCGGATCCAGGTCCTCAGGGGACATAGCAAGGTACAAAATAACTCAAGCCAACATAATGCAGTGCAGAAATAAATGAAACAATAGGGTAAACTATATAACCAGCTAAGTGATATATAAGATGAGAGCGGCACTAGAACTCAGGCTGAAACCACTACAAGCTCTGTGTCGGGGAGCCGGTAGCAGTGATATCATGTGGGTGTCTAGCTCAGAGAGACTGAGATGCCGACATAATATAATTAACCTGTAGCCTGTGTGTCTCAATAGTGTAAACTATATAACCAGCTAAGTGAAATACAAGATAAGAGCAGCACTAGAACTCAGGCTGAAACTACTACAAGCTCTGTGTCGGGGAGCCGGGTAGCAGTGATATCATGTGGGTGTCTAGCTCAGAGAGAGACTGAGACGCCGGCATAATATAATCAACTTGTAGCCTTTGTGTCTTAATAGTATAAACTATATAACCAGCTAAGTGAAATGCAAGATAAGAGCAGCACTAGACTCAGGCTGAAACCACTACAAGCTCTGTGTCCGGGAGCCGGTAGTAGTGATATCATGTGGTCATCTAGCTCAGAGAGAGACTGAGACGCCGGCATAATATAGTCAACCTGTAGCCTGTGTGACTCTTCCCACCCAATGTAATCATGCGTCTCATGTACACAACGTCTCATGTCCATGCCACGCAGGATCATAACTAATGTAGTAAGTCATAATGAGATCTAAGAATATAATGTCTAAGTCATGTAACATGCATCCTATACAGAATCACCATGAATATCTCAGGAAGATTCTGTCTTATGAATAGTGTCAAGTGTCCTGGGTTATGATGTACTTGATAAGACAAGTACGAGAATGTAAAGGGTCACGATATCCATCTCTAAGTGACGTTACACAACTCCGCGTACGGTGTTGGCACCCGGCTATTAATCGGACGCTAAGTAAGTCACACGGTCCTAGGTCAAGCATGCACAAAAATATATATATATATAAGTCAAGAAAATAAGTAACAAGAACTTGTAATGTTGGCAAGGTACACTTGCCTGGGGTTCGAATACCAACAACTGTCCCTGTGTCAGTGGATCCTGCAGGTACTCCTCCAAAAGCTGTAATAAACATCACCAACAGTCTTAGAAAATATCAAATAGCTAGAAATGCCTGTCCTTAAGTCCAATTTGGACACAGGGGCAAAAATCACCGTTTCTGGTCAAAGCGGGGTCCATATATGGGCTGCTTTGCACCGAGAAATGTGTCAGGGTCAAAGGTCTCCAAATTCGTCAAACTTAGTGTCAACAAGTCAGGAACGATGATACGAACCCAACGGAACTTCCAGAATTGGATTTCGATGAGCCGATCACAAAATCGTCCGTCAAGTGGAGCCGCGGAGCCCACGATACGCGATTTTGTCAACGTTCTCAGAATCGAACCAAACTTGGGTCACAGGACCAGTGTATTTCTGCGAGTCCGATAGCGCAAGTTTCGTCTCGATCCGACGCGTGTACACAAAGTTACGACGTATTCCAGAATAGGCAGATACGGGGCGTTGTCGGCGGATACACGTTGATTCCGGTGTGCACGCACATCCAAATCAACTTCTGCGAAATCCCGCACGTCTGTATCGACAGCGCGCACGTTTCGGTAAAGACCGTACGCGACCAAGTCATCCCGTTTGGCAGGGCGTACTCAGTTCCGAGATGAAACGGGGTGTTGGTTTTCCTGTTTTTGGATCGCGGTTCGCGATCACCACAGGACGCGACGCACCGAGCGAGTTACACGGGTATCGAGGCCGCCACACAGTCTACGCGTCATAACTGACGGAATCGAAAACGGGTCAACGAGGAGAGAGAACGGGTTACCTGAACAGGGCTCTGTGAAATCTGAATTTCGTGTCTGTGTGTCTCCTCGACACGAGCTGTGTCCCGTGTCCGGTCTACCATGTCCGGCTAGGGTTAGAGTTCTGCTGCGGCCAGCGGCTAGGGCTTCGCTGGGGCTGGTCGGAGGAGGGCGGAGTGGACTCTGGCGGATCGTCGGCGGCTAGGGCATCGAGGTGGAGGGGCTCTGGTTCGTCGGCAAGGCGGAGGCATCGCGGGGATGCTGTCGAGCAAGGCAGAGCGGGGAGCAGAGGCTCTCGGGGTTCTGCGGGAGTGGCGTTGGGGTGCTGCGGGGCTGAGGGCGGTGGAGAGCTCGTTGGGGAAGACGGAGATGCGGGGCTGAGCGGCTGGAGCGGGGAGTTAGGTCGGGGAAGATGAGGTCGGGGCGGAGGAGTTGATTCAGGGGGAGATGATGGTGATGTGGTGGCGGAGCTAGGGGGATCCCGGCGGCAGTGGTCATGCACGGGTCGAGGGGGCGGAGTAGGCTGACAGAGATGGAGGAGATGGTGTCGGGTTGGCTGCTGCTCGACTCTGGCGAGTCGAGCCGAGCAGGGAGGAGTTCGACGAGGTGGGCAGCGGTGCTCGGGGTGTTCGTCGATGGGATCCGGCGGGTCGAGATGGCCGGAGGGAGAGGTGGATGGCAATGACAGGGAGCGGGGAGGAGGTAGGCGAAGATTATGGCGGCTGTCAGACTAGGGTTCAGGAGAGGCGAAGTCGACGGAGAGCTGCGGCAGCGGGGTTGATGAGAAAAAAAGAGGGCACGACGGCTACACGAACGTCGAGGCTATTAATAGCCTGAACAGTAATCCCGATGGGTTTAGGATTAGGGTTTCGGCGGTTAATGGGTTTGGGTCCGGGTTCGGCCCGACCCGCTAGTGTTTAAGTGCGGGTTTGGGTCTGCGGGTTTCGGGTCGGGTTCAGATCCGACCCGACCTGACCCGCTAAGGCTGGGTTTGGTTCAGTAAACCGGGCCGGTCCGGTTTGGTTTATATTAAATGAACCCGGTTCAGTTCAAGTTTTAATTCGGTTTATTTTAAAATAGTTTTTAGGGCTTTAAAAATATTTTCGGAGTCCAATAAATTCACAGAAAATTACCCTATGTCCAGTTTTCCATTTTACACCATAAAATATTATTTCTATAATATTTTAATATTAATTAACATCAATTAAAAATCATTTAAATTTAAAATACATAGGTTTTAATTACAGAAAATTATGAAAAATCCACATTTAAAAATTCTTGAAAAATCAGGGGGTTACAACGCCTGGGGGACGACTATCGATTCCACGTAATCGGGGCATGACATGTTGGTATCAGAGCACAGCTTCAAGTTCCTTTGACCCTCGTGCTGAAAAAGTTCCTTTAAAGATCAAATTTTCTGTGCAAACTCTTAAACTCGTTAAAGGCCAAAATAAGATACGTTCATACAATGAGTCCATAATACATTATGATCCTGATATAATTTACCTTCTTTTGAAGGAATGACACAAGCGCAATCAACAACGCTAGCACCGGACGTAACACAAGCCCAAGAAAGCAGTTCTGACACTTCGGAAAGTTCTCGGAGCCAGAGAGCCATGTCTCGTGATGACCCCATTCAGCAAATGATGCGGATGTTGGAAGCCAACAAACAAAGGGAGGAGGCTCGTTATGAACGGGATGAGAAGCGAGCAGAAGAAAGACAAAACCAGTTTCAAGACCAAATAGAAGCCCGGTTCTCAGTCCAACAAAAGCAGGTAGATACCCTGCAGCAGATTGTTCAGACCTTGGCCTCCAACCAGTCAGCGACAACAGCGACGACTCCGGTGGAGCAACCAGCACTTGAAGTCGAGATGCCTCAGACTCCAAGAAAGAAGGATGTGACTGCCTTCGACTTTGGCGACTTCAAGAAAGTCTGCAACACACCATTCAAAGGGACTGAGGACCCAATTGCGGCTCTAGATTGGTTGGCCGAACTGGAGGATCACTTCAAACTACTGGAGGTACCCGAGCAGAAGCGCGTTGCGTGTGCCCAACTCCAGCTCCGTTTGAATGCGCACGATTGGTGGGATGTGCATCAGAGGTCTCTTCCAACAGACGATGATGAGGAGACGATTGCATGGGCTACTTTCCGTGGCGCATTCGAAGAGGAGTTTATACCCCCTCTCGTACGTCGTCAGAAGGAGAACGAGTTTGTGCAACTACGCCAAGGAAGCATGACGGTAAAGCAGTATTCCGTCGAATTCAACCGGCTCGCCAAATTTGCCAGCTCCTATTTACCTGATGCAGCGAGTCGTGCCAGGAGATTCGAAGGAGGTCTGCGTCCTGCTTACCATAAATGTTCCAATACACGGCGCTCGGTGCACTTTTCGAGCTTTTTCGACACACGGATGACGCTCGTCGCACTCCGTGGTATTCTCCACATAGGTTGGGAATCTCACCCATTCCAACAGAAAATGCCTCACACCTTAACCACTTGAGTTATAGTTATTTAGTTATAAATATATCATATTAAGTAGTTAAATGTTTGGTTAAGTATTTTTTTAATAATTAGTTGAAAGTATTTAGGTAGTTATTTAGTTATATTTTATTAATATTTTAAATATATTTAAATGATGATATACATACGACTTAAACGACACATTTTTGAATCGTTTCTAAGTCCATTATATAGATCAAAATCTTTGTACTGTACCGATTAATCTTAATTGCTAATCTCTCGAAAGATTACTTAACCGCACAAAATTGCACAAAATTCAAATAAGGAATACAAAACCAAAAATAGAAGAAGAAAAAATACACAGAATCTCCGTTAGAAGCCCAAAAAAAAAAAGGAACTCCCCCTCCTCCTTGAGTAAAACTTTGATACAGATGGCTAACTATATCAAAAATTTGATACATCAACTATATGACAGGTGGATTCTCCTCTCTCTTCCTAAAACGTGTATATATATATATATATATATATATATATATATATATATATATATATATATAGAGAGAGAGAGAGAGAGAGAGAGGCAGGGTCTACCTGTCATACAATGGCCTGCAAGGTCAGGCACAGCACACATGCTCTCAAAAGTGTCGTCTGAGATGTCGATTGGTTTGTCAATGGCACTCCTTTGTTTGTTGGATTTAACGTGATAAAACCACGAGACCAGGTGACGAGTTTCTTCAGATCGATTGTCGTCAAGAGCTGTCATGCCGGTCAATAGTTCTATCAGCACTACTCCGCAGCTGAAAAACATCAACTTAATTTTGTTGTAACCTTGCCAGTCACTGAATTTCTTACCAAAAGAAATTATTAGTGTTCTCAAAGAAACATCCAATCGATGATAAAAGAAACGATAAAATGATCAAAGTGCTGCATGTTTAAACTAAAGAGTCCTACAGTCAATTTTTAAGGTGATCTAATTCTTATATTACATGGTTCACTGTTTCAAGATTGCTAGAGAAATTCAGTTAACAACTAATTTAATACGTAAGACCTATTCCTATCATGTCCGTATCTGTGTCGTGTTTGTATTCTGCAACAAAGAAGACTACTATTACCTATTTGAAAATGTCCCCATCATGTCCCTATCTGTGTTTGTGTCCTCACAACTAGCTTAAGGTTGTAGTTTGGCTTGAACACTACTTCCCACTAAAAATGCCTATGGCAATTTTAAGGTGATCTACACTCCATTACTTGATTCACTACATCAAGACTGTCCTATCTGTGTTTGTGTCCTCACAACTAGCTTAAGGTTGTAGTTTGGCTTGAACACTACTTCCCACTAAAAATGCCTATGGCAATTTTAAGGTGATCTACACTCCATTACTTGATTCACTACATCAAGACTGTTAGATAAGTTCAGTTAAGTAGTGAAGGTTATTCTACTTTATTTGGTTTGGTTCACTACTTCAAGATTGCACTTGAAGTTCAGTTAAAGACAAATATAATGCTGAAGGTTATCATATGACTTTTGGATTTGGGTCACTTTCGCCTTTTGAAACACAAAATCTAGCGTCAGCTCCCGTTTACCAAACATGTCCTTAAAAGACACAATTGCAAGCAAAGAGATCTGCCCTCCATATCTGATGGTACTGTTAGTTAAAATATCAATTCTGTATTTTAGAATCTAAGAATAAAATATAAATAGTGTAAATAGATAATCTGATCGAGATCGAGACTTGAACTTGGTTCAATGTCCTTAAGACAATATTCGTTCCGCTCAGGTGCTTACGATTTAGTAGCGATTGTCTCCGAGGATACAACGGCACTCCTCCTCCAGTAGCAGCACTTCACACCGTAGAAAATTGTCGAAGCATTGGAGGTAGTCTCTCTCTTGGACTTGATACTTGAATGTATGAATGAATGAATGTTTTGGATCAATCTCTCTTTTATAAAGATGAAGAGACACAAATGTAAGAACACAATGTTTGGAAGGGACACACCTCTTCTAATATACACACAACCATTGAAAATATTCATTCAATAATTCCAACAATTCACACATTAATGAATATTTGATTATTAATAATGCAAACAAAATGTAGACTCTATGCAGATGCAGTACAGATTGAGAGATTATTTGAAAAGTTATTGTATCAGGATAGGTAGCTTTTGGCCTTGAACATTCTCTTGTGAACATTTATCGAGTTTACTAGCCATCCAGTGAACATGATGTCTTGAACTGTTCATCTATTTTTGTAAACTTGAATCAATAAATATCACACAACTCATTTTTGACCAAAATTACTTCTATTTATTTGTTTATTTTGGCCCTGAACATATGCATGGTTTCATGAGTGTTCTTAGAGAATTCAGCCTTATAATTCTTATAGAAGTGGCCCAACTTTCATACTCACATAGGTGACTTCCTAATAAGAGTATCCTACTATACTCCACTTGAATTTCAAGTCATATGAAAGATTAAAAGCAAAGCTTACCCTAGTATTCTTTATAGGAGACAATGTTATCTGTCATCCTAGAGAATGGTATGAGTAATTAAATACTCTTCAGTGTCATTTTAAATTTTTTACATAATTAGGTTGTCCCTTTGAACCTAGATCTTGGGATATCCAGTCAACTAGGTTGGATTTTCCTTTATGGAATTTCTTTTATCATAGGCTTCAAGCCAATTCCCCTCGATGACTTATAAAATTGCTCTATTGTCAAACCTTTAGTTAGTGGATCCGCAAGGTTTTTTTTTGATTTTACATAATCAATCGTAATTATGCCATTAGAGAGAAGTTGCCTAATGGAATTGTGACGTCTCCTGATGTGTCTTGGTTTACCGTTATAAATATGACTCTGTATCCTACCGATAGCAGATTGACTATCACAATGTATACAAATTGTTGGTACAAATTTTGGCCATATTGGAATATCCTCAATAAATTTTGAAGCCACTCTTTTTTTTTCACTTGTTTTATCTAGAGTTGTGAATTCAGATTCCATAGTTGATCTGGTTATGCACGTTTCTTTTGAGGACTTTCTTGATATTGCTGCACCTCCAAGTGTAAAGACATATCCGCTTGTGGATTTTGAGTCTTTAATATCAGATATCCAATTTGTTTCACTGTATTTAGTATAATGCAAGCCATAATCTTTGGTCTATCTTAGATATCTGAGTATTCTAATGAATCCCTTCCAGTAATTTTCTCCTGGATTACTCGTATATCTACTCAGTTTGTTAACTGATTGAGCTATGTCTATTCGTGTATAATTCGTAACATATATTAGGCTCCCAATTATACGAGAATATTACACTTGTGAAATACTTTCTCCGGTATTCTTTATTAAATAAAGATTTAGATCTACTGGAGTTTTGCAATGTTATTATCATTTTGATTATATTTCTCTAAGATCTTCTCAATGTAATGAGATTGAGATAATATTAGCCCATATGGCATTTTAGAAATCTTAATTCCTAATATATCATCTGCAACTCCCAGATCTTTCATATCAAACTTTTTGATTAAGATCTTATTTGTATTCTGAATCATGTTATGGTTACTACTTAATATCAGCATATCATCCACATATAGGCATATAATGACATATCCAGTTTTTGTGTTTTTAGAATATACACATTTGTCACACTCATTAATTTTGAATCCATTTGACATCATTACATTGTCAAACTTTTGGTGCCAATGTTTAGGTGTTTGTTTATGTCCATATAGAGACTTAACTTGTTTGCACACCTTTTTCTTTTGTTATTTGCTACTATGAATCCTTCTGGTCGATTCATGTAGATTTCTTCTTCTAAGTCACCATTTAGAAAGGTAGTCTTTACATAATTTGATGTATTTTAAAATTGTGCAGTGTTGTAATTGCAATTAACATTCGAATTGATGATATTCTAGTTACTGGTGAATATGTGTCAAAATAATCAATTCCTTGTTTTTGATTATATCCTTTGACAACCAGTCTTTCTTTATATTTATCAATCGTTCCATCAGCTTTCATCTTCCTTTTGAATATCCATTTGCAGCCTAATAGCTTACATCCTGGAGGAAGATCAACCATTTCCTAGGTATGACTTTGCATGATGGACTGTGTTTCACTATTGATAGCTTCTTTCCAAAGTGATGCCTATGGTGTAGACATTACTTCTTTGAAAGTTTGAGGCACGATACTTTAATCATTCCGCACAAACCAACCATAACATAATTTCCATTAATAATAATTGCAATATTCATTCTTCCAATGTTAATCCCCTAATTCCCATCTCTTATGAATAATTTTACCAGTCTTCCCATTGTTTCAATCCCTCCAACTTTGATTGATCACATTAAGAATACCACCATCCGTCTCTTTATTCTGATCCAAGTGTATTGATAATGGTTCTGTCAGTTTTCTCAATATTCCAGTTCTTCCATTCCAACTTCTAACAATATTTTTCCCACATTAGTGATATCGTTATCTCAATGAATCCAGAGTTCCTTTTCTAATCATATCACGATCCATGCCACAAAATCTATTTAGTTCAATGAAACCATCCTCCCATAAAATTATGTTAGCCACACCATATATCAAATTTTCTTCCGATGTATGAAATTCCCATCAAAAATTTTGAACGAAGATTCCATATTTTATTATAATTGATTCCAAAGAGACCATACCTAGATAATCCAACTAACCGAATCCACTATTAATTTTTTATTCCAGTCGAGGCAATCAAGTCCAACTCTAGTAACCATCAATTAACTACTAGAATAAGCGGGATTAGCGACATTTTTTAGCGACGTCAAAGGAAAACGTCGCTAATTTAGCGATTCCATGTAAAAATGTCGCTAGACGTCGCTAATTGGCAATATTTAGCAACGTTTAGCAACTTTTATTCAGTTTTTAAAAGATTAATCGCTATAAGTTCAATTTAGGTCGCTAAACGTCGCTAATATATTTTATTTAGCGACGTTTAGCGATGTTTTTAGCGACGTATATCTTTTGGACATTTAGCGACGTCATTAGCGACGTTTAAGACATCGCTAACTTAGCGACGTAATTATTGGCGTCGCTAAAACGTCGCTAATTTTTTTACTTAGGGCTGATTCTTCCCATTTTCTTTGATCTCTCCCTCTCCCTCTCCCAAATTTCAAACCCGCTCCTACTTCATCCCTCCGGCTCCTCCTTCCTCCCTCCGGCGACCCCCCCTGGCCGCGTCCTCCCCCTCCGGCTCCCCTCCTCCCTCCGGCGCCCCCTCCTCCCTCCCGGCGACCCCCTCCGGCCGCGTCCTCCCCCCTCCTCCCCCTCCTCCTCCTCCTCTAGGTAAACCCTAACTCTCTCTCTCTCTCTCTCTCTCTCTCACACACACACACACACACACACACACACACACAAGACACACGTAACACTGATACGACACACACACGTGACAGACACTAACACAGATACAGACACGACACAGACACACACACGTGACACCAACCCTAACCCTAACCCAAAACTGACACAACCTGGGATCAGGACCTAGGGTTAGGATTAGGGTTTTTGACCTGGGGTTTGGATTTTTGACTTCGGGTTAGGGTTAGAATTTTTGACCTGGGGTTAGGGTTCCAAATTATACTGAGGAATCCTTATTAGAACCTGACTGGATCCTTTATAGAAAACTTGTCAAGAAAGGGAATAGAGCTGCAATATACCTTTTGGTTCAGTGGAAAGAAGGGGATGTCCTATTGGTACTTGGATCCCATATGATGAGTTTATCAGAACATATTCATACTTTGACCTTGAGGCAAAGTCAAAATAAGGAGGAAGTATTGATACATTCCTATTCAATGTAGTATCAGTATGCTAGAACAGCATCGGTCCAAGTGTTCAAGTGCAGTGTAGTGTGCCTAATTCATCAAGTACAGAGTGCAATGCTTTAGACATGAGTTATATACTTAATATCAAATTGTTTATCAGTTATCAACTAGCAGCTACCTACTTATTAAACATAAGCAATATTACATGCAACTTATCTGCAGGGATAGGGATAGGGATAGGCAATATCTTACATATAATTATGTGATTACTTTGTGTAGATTGACAACTGTTCCAACTGCCAAGTTCAAGTTTCTTGCACAATAAAAAAGAATAAAGTGTTAACCAATTTGTCTACCCCCGTTATTGTCTTGCGCCTATAAATTTACGTAGTAGGCCCTTCTTGACGGTGATGCACAATTATAATCATATATATATATCCTACTTTGCTTCTTCTATGTGACTTCAAATATAAATTACCTAGCCAACTAATTGTCAGCTTCTTCTTTAGAGAATCACACTATATGTAATAATTTATAGGATACATACTGTCATTTTTGCAGAAGTATCTAGAAATGGATATGAATCACTATCTGCATCATCATTCGTGGATGTACAACCGTCATCCTGATGACATATGGGGGTGTGCGGGATGAATTCATTGAGGGTATACAACAGTTCCTGCAGTTCGCCAAGGCGTTCTCTCAGTATATGGACGGTACCAAAATTAAGTGTCCGTGTGTGAGATGTCGCAACAGGAAATATTATCCGAAAGTGGAAGTCACATATCATTTGTACTTAAAGGGCTTCACGCCGAATTACTATCAGTGGACCGCGCACGGAGAACTTGTGTCTCTAGCATCAGAGTCGGAGCCTTATGTGGAGCCGTATATGGATGTCCACGACCACGATGCTTACAATGACGGGTGGGTGAACATGGTTTTTGATGCGGTGGGGCCTAGTTTTAATCCGGACAATTATGATGCGAACCTAGTTTTAATCCGGACAATTATGGTGCAGCTGAGGAGGCACCGAATGTCGATGCTGTAAAGTTTATGGAGTTGCTGGAGAATGCAAGGACTCCACTATATCCTGGTTGTGAGGATCATTCACCGTTGGAGGTGGTTACAAGATTATTGAGCATCAAGTTCGATTTTAATATGTCGCAAGAATGCTATAATCGACTGATCGATTTAATTATAGAGATCTTGCCAGAGGGTGGAAAGTTGCCTAAAGACTTCTATCGATCTAAGAGGATGGTGAGATCGCTCTTGATGGGATACAAAAAAATTGATACATGTTGCAACGGGTGCATGTTGTACTACAAAGATGACAATGATGAAGATGCGTGCAGATTCTGTGGTGCTGATCGCTACAAGACCACTGTTAAAGGAAAGTCTATCGGTGCAAGGAAGCCTACCGATTCAATGCACTACTTGCCTTTGACACCGCGGTTGCAGCGGTCGTTTATGGTTAAGGAGACTGCAGAAAACATGAGTTGGCACATGCGAAAACAGATCGAAGAAGTATTGGATCATCCATCCGATGGAGAAGCATAAAAGAACTTTGATCGAGAGTATCCAGATTTTGCTTCGGATTCGCGTAATGTCAGATTGGGGCTCTCCTCTAACGTTTTTACCCCATTCGGACTTTCGGGCTCCCAGTATTCATGTTGGCCTGTGATTGTCACTCCGTACAATCTACCGTCTTGGATGTGCATGAAGACTCCATATATGTTCCTAACCATTATATCCTGGGTCCGAATAATCCAAAGAGGATCATCGATGTGTATTTACAGCCTTTGATAGATAAGTTGAAACAGCTGTGGGAAGTAGGTGCCAACACGTACGATGTTTCTAGAAAGCAAAATTTTCAGATGAGGGCAGCACTTATGTGGACCATCAACGACTTTTTGGCCTATGAAATATTATCGGGATAAAGCACCCATGGTCGTCTCTCATGTCCGTATTGCATGGACCATACTAAGGCTTTCCGTTTGAAACACAAAGGCAAACCGTGCTTCTTTGATTGTCATCGATAATTTCTGCCGAAGGATCATCCGTACCGGAGGAACATGAATGCTTTTCGTACGGGCGTTGTGGAGAGGGCCAATCCACCACCAAGGTGGCCCGGATACACGATATGGGAGGAGGTAAAAGATTTACCAAGTGCTATCGAAGAGCCTGCTAAGGGGTACAAGTGTGACGGATTTGGTCGCACCCATAACTGGACGAAGAGGAGTATATTCTGGGATCTGCGATATTGGAGCACCAATCTGATCAGACATAACCTTGATGCCATACATATCGAGAAGAATATATTTGATAACATAATTAATACTGTAATAGAGGTAAAGGTGTAGACGAAAGATAATCCGAAGGCCAGGTTAGACTTAGAAGAAATATGTAGACGTCCTGCATTGCATTTGATAGAGGAGGGGAATAAAAAGTTAAAGCAATCTAAGTCAGTTTTTCCACTGGAGAAAGAGGATAAAGAGAGACTTTGTAGGTGGATTCAGGGTCTAAATATTCCAGACGGGTACGTGTCAAACTTGAGAAGATGCGTCAACCTCAAGGAGAATAAACTGGCGGGTATAAAGAGCCACGATTGTCACGTATTCATGGAGAGATTAATTTCGATTGCATTTCAAAAATTCTTACGCAGGTCGTTTGGGATCCATTGACAGAGCTCAGCATATTCTTCAGAGATCTTTGTTGTACTAAGTTGCTCGTCGATCGTCTAGAAAAGCAAAAGAAGGACATTGCGGTAACACTATGTAAGCTCGAGAAGGTATTTTCTCCTGGATTCTTTGACTCTATGGAGCATTTGCCAATTCATCTTTCCTATGAGAAGTGGACTGCGATGGAAGCAAGATTCGACGATCCGAGCTACAAGAAAAGGTCTGAGAAGGCCAAAGCGGCTAGACGGAATGCTGCCAAGTGGTATGGTGGCTCGATTCCGATGACAAAATATTTCCGTCATTTGGTATATTGTTTATTTAAGATATATTATTTTAATATAAGTACGATAAATTGGTAGTAGGAAAAAATATTTAAGTTTAGTACTAAATAATATATTTTTAACAGGTATAGAGGGGTGAGGATGCAAACATGGTGACCGTCTTCTTGGCCACCCATCGCAAGGACGGAAATCTCATTGATGAGAGAGCCTCGCAGACCTATGTAAGTATTACTTTACTTTGTGTTAATTTTAATATAACTTAGGCAATTATCAAGTTTCTAAACTTTTCTAGGCCTAGTATCTTAGGCTGCGTGAGCGGGCGACTGCTAGTGCACCTACAGCTGGAGAGGCTGGTACTTCCTCGTAGCCCGCTCCAGCTCCGTCGACGGACGATCTATGGGTGACCGCAGCTGGTGGTCTTCAGAGGGGTACGTACTACGGTACGGGATCCTATGGCGCCCTGGTTGCGACGCAGTCATCTAGGGCCTCCCCGATAACCGCGCATTCCCCACAACCCTCGTAGTCGTCGGCCAGAGTCCAGGAGACCGTTGACCGTCAGATTGTGTCTCTCCGTGATAAGTTGCTGCGAAGGATGGCGGAGCAGCCCCGGTCCCAGCCGCAGGCGGACGATCCGGCGCTCATCGTACGATTCGATATGCTCGACCGCAGCATAACGGAGCTCCAGAATTTGACAAATGATCTTAGAGCCTCGACAGACCGCAATATCACGGAGCTACAGGCATCATAGCTATCCAAGGCCGAGAGGCTGACGATGATGCAGGATTCAATGGTTCATAGCAGTACGAGGCTATTATCTACCATGGATTCTTACAAATAGTGACTCGCAGACTTGGAGCAGATATGTCCTCATGGTGCGTCTACATCGACACAGACTTCACCGACGTCACTGCCTTCTCCATCGACATCGGTGTCAATTTTACGGGAGCAGTATGATCTGTTATTATCCTTCATGCGCGCCGATGGTCATCCTCCTGCAGATTCGCAGTAGTATAGTTGCTGGATATTTGTATTATTTGTATTATTTAGGATGAGACTCATTGTATGGATATATATTTGCTGTATTCTTTACGATAATATTTGCTGAATATTTATTTCTTTAAATTTGATTATATTATTTATATTAAATATATGTTAATTTACCGGTGTTGAGTGTTCAACCCAAGGGGGTCGGCAAACCCAGAAATTCAACGGAGGGTTGCTCCGGGTCTACTTGTACAGATTATGAATTAATAAACTATAGGAATAATAGTTTGGAAACAATTCAGTATTCATTTTTTTTATTTTTTCACTGTACAATTAGCGACATTTTTAGCGACGTTTAGCGATATTTAGCGACGTTAATATACGTCGCTAAGTAGCGACATTACTATACGTTTCTAATGGCGTCGCTAAAAATATCGCTAAAAATGTCGCTGTATGTCGCAACTTGCTGACATGGCAGTATTGCCAGGTCATTAAAGATGTCGCTGTAACGTCGCTATGTAAGTCGCTAATTAGCGACGTTAAGCGACTGATGAGAACGTCGCTAATTAGCGACGTTGTGTCGCTAAATGTCGCTAATTTAGCGACGTATTAACGTCGCTAAAAAATGTCGGTACAACGGCGTTTAGCGACATTTTTTCTTTCAGCGATAGCTGAGTTTTGACTTCTTTAAAACGTCGCTAATTACGTCGCTAAAAGTGATTAGCGACATTTTTTTGTCATTTAGCGACTTTTTTTACGTCGCTAATTTGACTTTTTCTGGTAGTTATTTCCAAACTTACTCATCCAACAGTTTAACCATTCCAACATGATATGTTATTCATAAATACTCATACCCAAATCTTGCAACCAACTATCTAAATACCTACTGTACACATGATGACTCACAGTACTCTATTCCCATCTCTATTCTTAGAGCCAACTAAAATCTGACAAGTCTAAGGGACTTCTACCATAATCTTATTACCAACTCAAACCACGAATGTACTACCATTGACCTACACGCAATTAAGGAACATCCAATAGTCTGGGTCAGGTCAATCTACCCATGGTCAATATCATAAGGTTCTACCATAAATAAAGGTTCATTCTAGACTTACCCAAACAGACAAGATCAATCTAGAACTACACGCTCAATCCCATATACATCAAGTAAATCGCCAACATTCAAAATCTGCATTGATCTCACATATTGTTTCAAAATTTTGATAACATAATCATACTCTAGTCATACCAATTTATCATCTTGAGTTCCCGTGCATATTATTTATCTATGGGACAGGGCAACTAGTCCAAAACTTAAATTTTGATCGGTCACTTTTACTAGTATATTGTTTATTCTCCTTGCCCTCAATTATTTTCCATCATATTATGTATTCGTATATTTCGTTTCACCCAAATAATTTATAACAAACAATGTCACCCAATCAATACGTTGAAGGTATCTTTCTTCCATCTCTTCCATCAATTTTACTCTTGCCGAATTTATTCTGATAAGGGTCAACTTTTATTCGTATTAATCATCAACTTAATTGCATTACCTCACTAGGATCTAATAGAATTCCATCTCGCTAGACCAAATTCAATAATCATTCGTATATCCGAATAGAGATCATCAAATATTAGCAATTACAATATCCCAATCTATGTCACCCTCATATTTTCAATTAAGGATAGTTTGGTAATTGACAAGAAAATTTGTATTTTAGAATATAATATTAAATATTATGCATGTGCAATTATTTATTTATTGTATTATTTATTGATTTCTAGATGTTAGATTTATTTTTAGACTTGTGTGGTGGACCAAACTAGTTAGTTTAGATTCATGGACCCAATATTTATTCTTGTTTAGATTGAGCACAATAATTAGGCCCATTCATTAGGAGGAGGAATTAATTAGTGAAATCAATTGGACTAGAACCTTTTCTCCTTAATTAATTTCTTTATGAGAGGCCCCAAGGTGTGTTTTAGACATTTCATAATTACTTGCATAAGGGGCAAGGGGCCGGCCACCTATAAGGAGGAGAGAGAGTCTCTCTCTTCTCATTTTGACATCAAATCTAGATCTAAAATTTTTCTCTCTTCCAAATTCTTTATTTCCACACCAATTCGTACTCAAATTTCTTCCCAATTCTCTTTATATTCTTTATTGGAGTCGACTACAATAAGGATCTATAAGGAGGAAGCAAGAATCTACAAGGATGAGCCAAGATCTACAAGTTGGAGGCTATTTCACTCGATTTGGGTTTTTTATTGGAAATTCATCTCCCAATAGGTATAATTTAGTTTTTTTCTCTTAGTAGACTCTAAATCTAAAATTTAATCATTATGAACCACTTAACATGCATAGGCTACTCATAGAAATTGGAATTAGGTTCATAGGAGGCCTATAGAGAAAGTTATGGGTATTTTTGTATCAATTTTGGGAGAATTCCGAGATTGGCACATCATGTGTTTGTCAATTGGTCAATTAGATCAAATTGACATGTGTTTGATTGTTTATGACTAGTGTAGTGTCCACAATTGAATACGTGTAGGCCGTATCCCGTTAATTTGACGATACAGATTATTTTTGGGGGTTTTCCTCCGACAAGAAGATTTGTGCATGTCATTTCTTGACACGGACATATAGTTTCTTAATTAGTTCTTCGTATTATGCATAATTAGTATTTTAGACTTGTTCGTGTCCTTCGGAATACGTTTGGTTGTGTGGTGGAGCCGTATCGCAAACGTATCATAGAATGAGTGTGATACGGGTGTTGTGCACTCCACATGTTTGTTTCATTATCCTTTAATTCAATGTGACTTATGTATATATATATATATATATATATATATATATATATATATATATATATATATATATATATGTATGATATATATGTATTGTGTATGTACCTATAGTATATAGTATACATAAGTATATATAGCTATGTGTCTATATGTATAAGTATATATGAGATACCATATCTATATGTGTATATGTGTATTATTTATATATATATATCTATTTATGTATAGAGTTGTATCTATATATATTTTAGAGTTAAGAGTGTATAGGGATATTGATATATATATAGCAGTATATATGTATGTATGTGTGTAGTATTGTAAGTTGGTTGTTTATGTTTGTGAGTATGTGTGAGTGAGAGATCAGGGCAGTAGATCAATTGCACAGTACAACAACAGCAAACTGAAGTCAAGGGCACTGGAGAGCAGAGATGCACAACACGGTGCAGTAGCTAGATGCAGTTCATTGAGCAGCTCGTAGACAACATTGCACTGCTGATTAAGCACAACAAGAGGGAGATGCAGCCTCGAGCCAAGCACTGCAGCTTATGCAGACACAACAAGGCATTCAATCACCATTTCAACTGCAGCAGCAAGGATCGGGCACTATTTTAGCACAGTAGCAGTATCAACACAGCAAGTATGATGAGCCAATGCCTCAACAGCAGCAGAGTCATTCACTGCAGCAGTCACCAGCAGTAATTCGAGCAACTGCACATCACAACTTCAGCAAGTGCCCAGTTACAACTAAGCAGCATTTCGAGCAATGCATTCAGCTAGCCCGAGTGCAGCAGCAACAAGTCTCAAGGTGTAGCAGAAATCCAGCATTCAATAGCTCAGTATCAGTCTCTGAGTCAGCATTCAGTTTTAGCAGTGTTCAACAAGGTATAGGTTAGTTAGTTGGGTTAGTGGTTAGTAGATATAGCTAGTAGTTTAAATAGTTACATAGGTATATAAATGCAGTTGTTAGTTTAATGGTTAGTTAGATATGGGTAATAGTTAGCTTAGTAGCTATTGTACTATATATATCTATGTATGTTTATGGGTATTGGTGGTAAGTTATTATGTAGGTATATGTATCTATATATTAGTATATAATATATGTTAGTAGTTGTAGTATTTAATAGATAGAATGAGTGGCATATAGTTTAGTATTTGGGGGTTATCTATATATTAGCTATACACTAGGATTTGACTTACCTTGGGATACCAAGGTAATGTCAAGGTAATTGGCTGATATTCAAGGTATTGGATTTGAGTATCATGATGGGTGTGTAGTAGTGAGGTACGCATTGGTTCAAAGCCAAGGTATCCGCTTTACATTTGTTAGCTTAGATACTATATGTATTGTCTTGCATATGTATATAAATTACTATTTTCATATATAAAACTTGCGTATCCTACGATATGGTACTTTTGTGTGTATCCTAGTATCTTAGCATAGCTAGTGTGGCCTAATTTCATAGTATATTGACCTGATATCCTAGAGTTGGACTCATACGAAATAGAAATAGCCGGTTTGACCTAGTTTGACTGTTTTGACCTAGGAATGGCTTTATGACCTAGAATTGCAATAGTTTAACTCATTTGCATTCCAGAACCTTGTATTGAGGCATATACCATATATAGGTCTGTGTGACACCAGCTTGGGCATCGAGAGACACACCTTGCTCAGGACTTCAGGCGAGTACATTTCTCTGTTAGTTTTTATTTCATAATAGTGTATATATTTTATGTTCTAGAACTGTATACTTAATTTCGACACAAAGATTTCATGGACTGGTACTACATGGATCCTGTCAGGAGATGTTATCCCCTACCGTATTCAGCGGGTACTCCTTCACATGTATTTTATCATGTGGATTGGGTATTAATTATTTATATTTCATGTTCACACACTGCTCGTGTTCAGTATGCTTATTCGTGTACACATACTGCTCGTATTTAGTTTGCCCATATTCGTGTATGTAACGTATCATGATTGGATCCATTGGTATTAGTTGGAGATGGGAGAGTATGAGTTGATTATGTGATCAAAGCCCCAGTGTTATTCGTATACACGTCGATTACATACCACACTTGTAATCGAGTTACCTTATTGATCATGCTCAATCTAAACCGATCACATAATGAACTTGTATTCTGAGGCACATTAGTTAGATTTCAGTTTTTCATTTATATTACAGACATTCATATTATTGTTCTTTATTCCAGTACATTACATGTTCACCCTAGTTCATTTCATTCATATGTTTTGATATCTTGTATTCTTTTCTATTATCTGTGTTATATGCTCGATTATGTCTTTGGAACTGCTTTGAGAGGTATGTACTTCGCTCCAATCCTGACTGAATATATTTTTTCCAGATGATTGGCTCATAGATCAGTGTCCCATATTCTACGTACTATAGGAGGGCGTACCTTTAGAGGATACTCCTATAGACCCAGAGGACTTAGTTGTAGCGCCTGATGAGGTTTAGTTATTATGATGGATTTGTATTAGACTTTTATTGAGATTCATGACATGTATATTATTCCAGACTTATGGATTGTATCTTCATTCTTTTCTTCGTTATTCCATTCGTGCTCTATCTTCCTTAGTTTGCATTGTGATTGAGTATATTTATATTTGTGAGATACCATATTGTTCCTCCATTTGGAGTTGAGATGATTGACATGTACCATATATATATATATATATATATATATATATATATATATATATATATATATATATATTGTTGAGATGTTTAGTTAGTTAGTATTGACCTAGACAGCGTTCTACCGTCGATTCTACGGCGTAGGCTGGGTATAACCACGTACTCGTGTCCGAATATCCTGGTACGGATCATAACACATTTTTAGTGGTGGCCCATACAGGGCCTAGAGTCGTAATTAGAGCGATATCATAGTAGCGCTCACTTAGAGTACTGCTACGAGCCTCCTGTAGGAAATATGATTTAGGCTGAGAGTATGCTCAATCATAACTAGGAAACTTTTCAATATCTATTTTACAATCCTTATCTATTGAATATTTTCTTTGCTTCTTTGATGATATCGTATCATACTCATTATTGATTTCTTTGTTCAATATATCTTCAGGATACCGCCGAAGACGCATTCCCAGGGTTCAGGTGCCATGTCAATACGGCCATTCACTTTATCACCTCTAAGGGCAGCACTAGTAGACGATGTTCCAGCGCCTACATTCCAGAGGTCGGCTTTACCGGTCCAGGTGGGTATCTGCAGCAGCTTTCGGAAGTGCTCCACCTCCAATACAGAGGATGGCACCGACAGTTTCAGGGGATCTTCTACTCCCACCACCCGCAGTCGATCAGACACAGATATTCGCACTCTTTCAGCAGATGATAGAGGTGCAGCAGCGTCAGTCAGAAGTCATACGGCAGAGCATGGAGAATGCTCACCAGATTTTACTCACAGCAGTTGAGAAAGCTGTCATAGTCCAGCCACATACGGCACCACCTCAGCTTACCTCACAGCAGTCGAGGCCAGAGATCATCATAGACTTCAAGAGGATGGGGCCGAAGGACTTTAAGGGCACATAAGGGATCCTTTATGCTGATGATTGGATCGAAGATATCGAGAGGAACTTACGGCTGGCGCAGATTCTAGAGAGGTTACAGATAGAGATAGCGGGGTGCATGATGTTCGACATTGCGTTGACTTGGTTCAGGACGGACCCCAGGATCTGAGTACCAGAACTTACTTGGGAAGCTTTCAAAGTGCTCTTTAAAAAAAGTTCTTTCTAGATGTGGCTCTGACATCTCTAGAGAACCAGTTACAGTACCTTATTCAAGGAAGTATGACGGTGGATGAGTATGCGGCAGAGTATTGCAGATTAGGTTACTTTGTGGAGAAAAAGAACCCTAGAGGAAGAGCTAGGAAGTTCAGGAAGGGCCTGAACAGGGAGGTCAAATCACACATGAATGGAGATTCCACCACTACTTTCGAGGAGATTCTGAGGCAGGCACAACGGCCAGAGGATGTCACGCCCCAGCCCCGAGGAGCGCCCGGACCACCGCCTCTGCCCCACCGTGGACCCGGACGCGAACCACCCCGCATCGGCGTACCGGACGCGAATCACCGTGCCTCGACACTTATCCCGACGGGATGAGTGTATGTGGCCCGTTAGATACTGGGACGTGATACAGCACGGGCCTGGGGTTGCTCCCGTACAAGGCAACATCATTAAAGTTTAGGCTATCATCGCAGCGAATCGAGCAAGCAGTGGAGGGACATTGTTGCAAGCATTCAACAATCCGAGTATTCGGGACAAATCGAGGCAACTTGGGTTTCTTTGATTATAAAGGCATCGTTCCATACATTATTCCCTTCTATACGAAGGCAGCTCATGGCAAACAAAACACAGAATTCTGGGTCTTGGGAAAGAGGCACGCCTATCGCTCCCTTAGACGATCCAGTACCTGCAAGCAAGTAAAGTGTTATTGGGTCAGGACTTTTATAAGTACTGGTGCAATAAAACAACTGAACAGAAGCAAGCATTCACTAAAACCAATACTAAGTAATCATGTTATAAAATATTATATTACTAATGATCTTTCTACTTTTACCTATGTTCGTTACATGCAATACTGAACGGAGTCATATTACTATATTTTTGGAAACATCTTTAGAAAACAGAGTTTTATAGGCAATATAAGCAAGACAAGACATTCGTTCTATTTCAGGGTGTACGCAGCGTGTCTTGTGAGACTCTAGGGACAAATGCATAGCTAGACACGCATGCAGTTCTTAGGGGAAGTCCTCTATCCAATCCAACACAATGGACTATCTTATATGCAGTGCGGTCCTCGAGTATCTCAGGATCGACAGCGGTTGGTCCAGTATACCAATGACTCATTTATCTGATGCTAAAGGCAACTGTGACTCATGGTTGCTTTCTACTATCTCTGTAGTAGCCATAATATATGTAGTTCAGCTCTCCACTAATAGCCATTGTCCGACCGATGCGAATGCATGGAACACTATCAAATAAACTCTAGTATGCAGACGAGATGAACCATCAGTCTATATTTCATTGATGCGGGGCAAGCTGTCTTATTCTTTGAACACATTCAGGCACACAATATGGTTCTCTCGGAGCATAGGGGATAGTTAACATGTTCATGCACTCTTAAACAAGCGTTTCAGGATTCTTTGTTAAGCAGACTTGTTTGTTTCAAAGACAAGCTAGGTGAGTTCGTTTATTAGCATGCAAAGCAGGTTCTATCATTCTCTTATGAAAACATGCAAGCAAAAACTCAGATTTATTATTAAAGCATGTACGAATCAGAGAACGAAGTTCTTCCCACTCACCTTGCACATAATGCCGACGCAGAGCGGGGCATTACGGAGGATGATCTAGAGCTTGGCTCTAAGAGGCCGAGAGACACAGGAGGAATAGTACCAACACGGGTATAATTAAGCGGCCTTATTTTCAGCAGCAGCACCAGAGGCATTTCCAGCAGCCGAGGCAACAGTATCTTGGACCAGCTAGAGCGTCGGTACAGCAGATACACCAGATCCAGATGGCAGCTATTCCTTGCACTTTCTTTAAGAAGCAAGAAAATGGATGGTATGCATGCAGGATGAGATTGAACCAGTACTTATTCTGCGGATCAGGAGACCATCAGTTGAGAGCTTATTCTAAAGCCACAGCTCGTCCAGCTCAGGGCGAAGCTCAGGTACAGAGAGCACCCGCGAGACCACCAGCGGGACAGCAGAGAGGACCTCTACCACCGCAACAGCAGTTGTTCGCTCAGTACCAACAACAATAGAGAGGTGCCCAGCGTCAGGGGTGAGCTTTCGCCTTGACCATCGAGGAGGAGGGGCCAGTCGGTGATTTTATCTCAGGTTCAGTCTATTTTGATTCTTTTCTATCTCATCCTTTATTTGATTCTGGTGCTTCTTATCGTCTTGAGTCTGAACCGTTGGCAAGGACTTAAAAGATCACGACCGGGGGTGGCATTATCCTGGTCAGTAATGTTTGCAAGGACCGGAGAGTTTTTTTAGGAGGCCGAGAGTTGAGCGTATGTCTACTCGTAATGCCACTTCCGAGCTATGATATAGTACTCGGGATGGATTTGTTGCATAGGCATCATGCTAGTATCGATTGTTATGGAGGCAGAGTTTTGTTTCAGATGCCAGGAGAGCCAGAGTTTGAGTTTATCAGAGGAGCAGCAGAGCAGAGCGAAGGAGACTTCTATGGAGCTTTGGTAGAAGAGCAGGAGCCACCACATCCATTGATTGTAGAGTATATGGACATCTTTTTGGAGGAGTTGCCAAGGTTGCCACCGGACAGAGATATCGAGTTATCTATAGATTTGGTGCTAGGAACAGAGCCAATATCATATCACGTCTATAGAGTGAACAACAATGAGCTGACGGAGTTGAAGAAGCTGGTGGATGAGTTATAGGATAGGGGCTTCATCCGCTCCAGTTTATCACCATTGGGTGCTCCGATATTATTTCTACCAAAGAAGGATGGGTCGGTACGCATGTGTATCGACTATAGGGCACTCAACAATCTTACTATCAAGAATAAATATCCATTGCCGTAAATTGACGATTTGTTTGATCAGTTGAGCAGAACGAAGGTATTCTCAAAGATAGACTTGAGGTCGGGGTACCACCAGGTGAAAGTGAAGAAGAAAGATATTCCGAAGACAGCTTTTAGGACTCGGTATGGATAGTTTAAGTTTTTGGTGATGCCGTTTGGGTTGATAATGCTCATACGGTATTCATGAACCTGATGAATAAGATATTTCATCAGTACCTGGATCAGTTTGTGGTAGTATTCATTGATGATATACTGATATATTTGAAGACCCCGGAGGAGCATGAGAAGAACTTGAGGATAGTTCTGGAGACCCTCAGGAAGGAGAAGCTATATGGCAAGCTTTTGAAGTATGAGTTCTTCTTTGATAAGGTTAAATTCCTCAGGAATGTAATTACAGGAGACGGGATCTCAGTGGACCCGAAAAAGATTTCAGTAGTTGAGTTGTGGTCTACCCCGAGTTTAGTAGTGGAGATCAGGAGTTTTTTTAGACTGGCAGGCTATTATTAGAGTTTTGTTCAGGATATTTTTAGGATTATGGGGCCGATGACTAGACTAACCAGGAAGGACGTAGAGTTCGCCGGGACTGAGGATTATCAGTCTGCTTTTGAGGACCTAAAGAAGAGGTTGACTACAGCTCCAATATTGACATTGCCATAAGGGATATGAGGATTTTCTATATGCAGTGATGCATCGGACAAGGGTTTGGGTTGTGTTTTACAGCAAAACGGGAAGGTAATTGCCTATGCTTCCAAGCAATTACGCTCGTATGAGAAGAATTACCCTACCCATGACTTAGAGTTGGCAGCAGTTATCTTTGCTCTTAATCTGTGGAAACACTACTTGTATGGAGAGAGGGTAGAGATCTTTACAGACCACAAGAGTTTGAAGTATGTGTTTACACAAAAAAGAGCTCAACATGAAACAACGACGATAGTTGGAGTTGATGAAGGACTTCGATATTTCTTTGTAGTACCATCCAGGGAAGGTCAACGTAGTCACAGATGCCTTGAGCAGGTATCCAGTGGCTACGTATTTGACGAGGGACAGATATTTATTGGCCGATCTTGATAGTTTGAGCATTGAGGTATTAGTTCCTGGAGTTACAACACAGATGTGGGGACTTCAGGTACAGTCAGAGTTGATAGACCAAATCAGAGCTGCATAGTTCGAGGATGAGTCTCTGAGGAGTATCAGAGCACAGGTCCATATAGGGTTGGCAGAGGACTTCAGCATTGTGGATGATGGATCATTGCGGAACGGTACCAGATTGTGTGTGCGGAGTAAAGCATTGCATGAGAAGATTCTTCAGGAGGGGCATCGATCTCAGTACTCTATGTATTCAGGTGCCAACAAGATGTATAGGGACATGAGAGAGCATGTTTGGTGGTATGGTGTAAAGCAGAAGGTAGCTAGCTTCGTATCCTGATGTTTGGTTTGCCAGCAGGTAGAGGTAGAGAGACAGAGGCCAGGTGGATTGCTTTATCCTTTACCTATTCCAGAGTGGAAATAAGAGCATGTGACGATGGATTTTGTTTCAGGACTTCCGCGTTCTCTAGGAGAAAAAGATACGATTTGGGTCATCGTAGACAGGTTGACCAAATTAGCCTACTTTCTCCTATTCAAAGTGGGTATGTCTACGGAGAAGCTCGCGGAGATGTATGTGTGTCAGATAGTCAGATTGCATGGTATTCCTGTGAGCATAGTCTCGGATCGGGATAGTCGCTTCACGTCCCACTACTGGAGGAGTTTACATACTAGCTTAGACACTCAGGTCAAATTCAGTACTGCATATCACCCTCGAACCGACGGATAGTCGGAGAGGACTATTCAGACTCTCGAGAATATGCTACGTACCTATGTTTTAGATTTTGGAGGTTCTTGCGAGGATTATCTTCACTTTTTAGAGTTTTCTTACGACAACATCTACCAAGCCACTATCGAGATGTCACCGTTTGAGGCGTTGTATGGACAGAGATGCCGTACTCTATTTTCATAGGATAATGTTGGTACAAGATCTTTATTGGGATAAGAGATAGTAGTGGATGCAGCTGAGAAGGTGATGCTCATCAGGGATAGACTTCGGGTGGCGTAGGACAAACAGTGGCATCGGGTCGATAGCCACCGGAGACCTTTGGAGTTTGAGGTATAGATTTTATTTTATATTGCTTGTGATTGTTTGTTTTGTTAGAGTGCTAAGGTTGTATTTTATGCTAGATTGGTGGTCTAGTTTTCTTGAAGATTTCTTTGACACATGGCATGATTCGTTTCGGTGGAGACGGAAAGCTTAGTCCGCGATTCATCGGACCTTTCAGTATTCTTGAGAGGGTCGGTGTAGTTGCCTACAGAATAGACTTACCACCTGCATTGGAGGGAGTGCACAACGTATTTCATGTATCGCAGCTGAGATGGTATATGGTAGATCCCAATCATGTATTGGATCACTCGGAGATCGAGGTGGGTCCTACTCTTAGCTATCCAGAGCAGCCAGTAGAAATTCTGCATCGGAGAGAGAAGGTATTGCAGAACCAGATGATTCCTTTGGTGCACATCGCGTGGAGGCATCACTCGCCAGGAGAGAGTACCTGGGAGCGAGACGCCTTGATGCGCGAGCGATATCCATATATGTTCGAGTCGTGAGGTATAATTCTTTCTTTCTTGCTTGTATTATTTGCTTTTGGTAGTTAGTTTCTTCCTTAATTTCGAGGATAAAATTTTTCTAAGGTGGGTAGGATTGTCACCCTCATATTTTTAATTAAGGGTAATTTGGTAATTAACAAAGAAATTTATATTTTAGAATAAAATATTAAATATTGTGCATGTGTAATTATTTATTTGTTGTATTATTTATTGATTGCTAGATGTTAGATTTATTTTTGGACTTGTGTGGTGGACCAAACTAGGTAGTTAAGATTCATGGACCCAACATTTATTCTAGTTTAGACTGAGCCCAATAATTAGGCCCATTCATTAGGAGGATTAATTAATTAGTGAAACCAATTAGACTAGAACCTTCCCTCCTTATTTAATTTCTTCATGAGAGGCCCCAAGGGGTGTTTTAGATATTTCATAATTACTTGCATGAGGGGCAAGGGGCCGGCCACCTATAGGGAGGATAGAGAGTCTCTCTTTTCTTATTTTGACATCAAATCTAGATCTAGAATCTGTCCCTCTTCCAAATTCTATATTCTCACACCAATTTATAGTCAAATTTATTCCTAATTCTCTCTTTATTCTTCATTGGAGGCTACTACAACAAGGATCTACAAGGGGAAAGCAAGGATCTACAAGAAGGAGCCAAGATCTACAAGTTGGAGGCTATTTCACTCAATTTAGGATTTTTATTGGGAATCCATCGTCCAATAGGTACAATTCAGTTTTCTCTATCGTAGTAGACTCTAAATCTGAGATTTAATCATTAGAAACTACCCCACATGCATAGACTACCCAAAGGAATTGGAATTAGGTTCATATGAGGCCTATGGAGGAAGTTATGGATATTTTTATGTCAATTTTAGGGAAATTCTGAGATTGGCACATCATGTGTTAGTCAATTGGTCACTTAGATCAAATTATCATATGTTTGATTATTTGTGACTAGTGTCGTATCCATAATTGGATACGTGTAGGCCGTATCCCATCAATTTGATGATATATGTTGTTTTTGGGGGATTTTCTCCGACACGAAGATTTGTGCATGTCACTTCTTAACACAGACACGTAGTTGTTTAATTAGTTCTTCGTATTATGCATAATTAGTATTTTAGAGTTGCTCGTGTCCTTCAGGATGAGTGGTTGTGTGGTGGAGCCGTATCGCAAGCGTATCATAGAATGAGTGTGATACGGGTGCGGTTTACTTCACGTATTTATTTTATTGCTCTTTAATTCAATGTGACTTGTGTGTGTGTGTGTGTGTGTGTATATATATATATATATATATATATATATATGTATGAGATATTATGTATGATATATATGTATTGTGTATGTACCTATAGTATATAGTATACATAAGTATATATAGCTATGTGTCTATGTTTATAAGTATATATGAGATACCATATCTATATGTGTATATGCGTGTTGTTTATATATATCTATTTATGTATAGAGTTGTATCTATATATATTTTAGAGTTGAGAGTGTATAGGGATATTGATATATATATATATATATAGCAGTATATATGTATGTATGTATGTGTGTGTGTAGTGTTGTGAGTTGGTTGTTTGTGTTTGTCAGTGTGTGTGTGAGTGAGAGATCGGGGCAGTGGATCAATTACACAATGCAACAACAACAAACTAAAGTCAAAGGCACTGGAGAGCAAGGATGCACAAAATAGTGCAGCAGCTAGCTGCAGTTCATTGAGCAGCTCGTGTACAAAATTGTACTGCTGATTAAGCACAACAAGAGAGAGTTGCAGCCTCGAGCCAAGCACTACATCTTATACAGGCACAACAAGGCATTCAATTACTATTTCAACAGCAGCAGCAAGGATTGGGCACCATTTTAGCACAGTAGCAGTATCAACACAGCAATTATCATGAGCCAATGCCTAAAAAAATACAGAGTCATTCACTACAACAGTCACCAGCAGCAATTCAAGCAATTGTACATCACAACTTCAAAAAGTACCCACTTACAACTGAGCAACATTTCGAGCAATGCATTCAGCTAGCCCGAGTGCAGCAGCAGCAAGTCTCAAGGTGCAACAAAAATCCTGCATTCAACAGCTCAGTATCAGTCTCTGAGTCAGCATTCAATTTCAGCAGTGTTCAACAAGGTATAGGTTAGCTGGTTGGATTAGTGGTTAGTAGATATAGCTAGTAGTTTAAATAGTTAGATAGGTATATAAATACATTTGTTAGTTTAATAGTTAGTTAGATATGGGTAATAGTTAGCCTAGTAGCTATTGTACTTTATGTATCTATGTATGTTTATGGGTATTGGTGGTAAGTTATTATATACGTATATATATCTATGTATTAGTATATAATATATTAGTAGTTGTAGTATTTAATAGTTAGAATGAGTGGCATATAGTTTAGTATTTGGAGGTTATCTATATATTAGCTATACACTAGGATTTGACTTACCTTGGGATACCAAGGTAATATCATGGTAATTGGCCGATACTCATGTTATTGGGTTTGAGTATCAAGATAGGTGTGTAGTAGTAAGATACGCATTAGTTCAAGGCCAAGGTATCTGCTTTACATTAGTTAGCTTAGATACTATATGTATTGTCTTGCATATGTATATAAATTATTATTTTTATATATAAAAACTTGCGTATCCTACGATACGGCACTTTGGTGTGTATTCTAGTATCCTAGCGTAGCTAGTGTTGCCTAGATTCATAGTATATTGACCTGATATCCTAGAGTTGGACTCATACGACCTAGAAATAGCCGGTTTGACTATTTTGACCTGGGAATGGTTTTATGACCTAGAATTGCAATAGTTTAACTCATTTTTATTCCAGAACCTTGTATTGATATATATACCATATATAGGTCTGTGTGACACCAGCTTGGACATCGAGAGACACACCTTGCTCAGGACTTCATGCGAGTACATTTCTCTGTTAGTTTTTATTTTATAATAGTATATATATTTCATGTTCTAAAACTGTATACTTGATTCTGAAACAGTGGTTTCACGGACTGGTACTACATAGATCCTGTCAGAAGATATTATCCCCTACCGTGTTCAGTGGATACTCCTTCACATGTATTTCATCGTGTGGATTGGGTATTTATTATTTATATTTCGTGTTTACACACTGCTCGTGTTCAGTGTGCTTATTCGTGTGCACACATTGCTCGTGTTCAGTGTACCCATATTTGTGTATGTAATGTGTCGTGATTGGATCCATTGGTATTAGTTGGGGATGGGAGAGTAGGAGTTGATTATGTGATCAAAGTCCCAGTGTTATTCGTGTACATGTCGATTACATACCACACTTATAATCGAGTTACCTTATTGATCATGTTTAACCTAAATCGATCACATAATGAACTTGTATTCTGAGACACATTAGTTAGATTTTAGTTATTCATTTATATTACAGACATTCATATTGTTGTTCTTCATTCCAGCACATTACATGTTCACCCTAGTTTATTTCATTCATATGTTTTGATATCTTGTATTCTTTTCTATTATCTATGTTATATGCTCGATTATATCTTTGGAACTGCTTTACGAGGTATGTACTTTGCTCCAATCCTGACTGAATATTTTTTTCCCAGATGATTGGCTCATAGATCAGTGTCCCATATTCTACGGAACACAGGAGGGCGTACCTTTAGAGGATACTCCTATAGACCCGAAGGACTTAGTTGTAGAGACTGAGGAGGTTTAGTTATTATGGTGGATTTGTATTAGACTTTTATTGAGTTTTATGACATGTATATTATTCCAAACTTGTGGATTGTATCTTTATTCTTTTTTTCGTTATTCCATTCGTGCTCTATCTTCCTTAGTTTGTATTATGATTGAGTATAGTTACTTTTGTGAGATACCATATTGTTCCTCCATTTGGAGTTGAGATGATTGACAGGTACCATATATATATTATTGAGATGTTTAGTTAGTATTGACCCAGACAGCGTTCTACCGTCGATGCTGCGGCGTAGGCTGGGCGTAACCACATACTCGTGCCCGAATATCCGGGTGCGGGTCGTGACAATCTATATGACAAAATTATACATCAACTTACACTTTGAGAATCATATCCGCCAACCAACTGTTATCCATGCGACTCGTTTTCTGCCGACCAACTGTTATCATCGCGATAAAACTTTTCATCGATAATATTCATCCCAACGTATTAGACCTTAAGCTTTATTTGTATTTGATCCAACGAGTTCTCATAAAGAACTTTCATATGATACTAAGAAATATGGGCCATCGATTAATCATTTCCAATCCGTCGAGTTCATATGCTTACTAACTATTATCCATCAACTTGAAACTCAAGTATTCTCACTTTACGGCTACTACCCTTTTCAGTTACGTATGTATTAAACATCATACACCTAAGGTCAAAGGGCACAGTTTTCCACATACTCGGTCCAACTGTAAACAAAATTTTTGAGAACTTCCAACATAGGCAACCAAATATGATATCCGTTTGTGACTCCCAATCAATTCCAACCATTCTCATTTGATACATGATCTAACTTACTTATCGATAGTAATATTCGATAATTGATGCTAACTTGAAAACTTTTATCCAGCTGATTCAAGTTACTGTCTAAATGTATAATCCATCACGTTGTTCCCATCTTAGGCATCCATCTTATACTTCTTACTTCCTCCTACCCAATATAATGTTAAGCTATCGAGGGTTTGCTATTGATACACAATCCGAAATACCCAAGGGACGCTCTCACCATATCACAACAAGACATCAATCCCGACTAAGTCTCAGCATTACCCATTCTTATTGGTAGGCTCAATACTATCACTTATGGAAGGGTCATTGAACAAGCATTACTAAGTGGGTAGAGGCATATATCACTCAAAGACTAAGTCATTCATGTCAATCATACTATTCTTACACTGATCCAACATCCATCCCACACTACCTTCACGTGGTAGCGTTGCTAGTCACAAACATGATAGCCATGACTCATATATAAAATATATTTTCTCCATCGCACATATAGTTTAACTCAGCATTACTGTTGATTTCCTCTATTAAAATTACTCATTCATAACTTTCATTGATTACAACACACATATTGATTTCTCTTTATTCCCATGGGTAAATGATTAATCATAAGTTATTCTTCTATGGCATCAAATCATTATTGGGTTCTTGGTATCTTTTATTATTCATGAATCAGAACTAGGGCATAACAATATTTTGGCTCATTGTATGGAATATCCAGTAAATTTAGTCAAGAGGTCAAATACTCGTGATTGCAGAAACACTTCGAATAATAGCGGAAGTAACATAGAATAATAACAGATGCAATTTCTATAATTGCAGAAGCAACTTTAAATACTCACAGAAGACAACTTGGATACGTACTGAGGCGACAGAGACTATTCACGGAAGAGACTTTGAATAGTCATTGATGCAACTTTGAGTATCCGCGGAAGCCTATTTGAGTAGTCGTGGAAGCAACTTTGATTTAGAATTTTGTCCGGTCCAAGAATGCATAACCGTGCTCTGATACCAATTTGTCATACCCCAATTTCAAACAATCGAAGGTAGCCACGAGCGTGATGCCGTACAAACCTCGATTGTACTTGTACATGGCAGAAAGATAGACAAATGATGGTATATCTCAGAAATGATGGCATAGGAGCAAAAATAAGCAAACAAATTGAAGTCACAACATAATTGAATAAAAAGTAGCTCTTTATTGATAATAATCTTTGGATACATGGCTTACAACATATTACAAAGCTTCTCAATTACAACTGATACTTGGCCATTGGACTTACATTGATACTTGTCGTCTTTGCTTACAATCTCACTGATAAAACTGAATTATAATATTTTATACATTATTCCCTTTATAACGGACGATGCCTCCAATGGAAGAAGAGCTTATGCGCCCCAATAATGCTTCGATGCCTCACGACAGTTCCAGCCACTCCCCAAAGCTGAGTACCTTGGGATGCCCACAAACGTGGGTCAGTATATATCGCGTACTGGTGAACAGAACTAGCCCACTCGCCTAAACCAATACTAAGTAATCATGTGAGACATGCATATTAGAAATGTGACCTTTCTAATTAGAGACTGGGTTCATTCCAATATTGAAGATATCAACAGCATAGTGAAATAATATTATAGGATCAGCAACATAAATTGAATATCAAAAAAATATTATAAATCACTTATTAGAGATTCTTACCAATAGCCCACTCGTCGTATCCCAGCAAAACAAGGATTAGCCATATATATAATAAGAAATATGAATCATTTCTATTTTGAGATGTTAATCATGCACAATGTTCTCGTCAATATGCAGCCTAACTATATGAGGATCATTGGTGATATACTTTTGCACCACGAGGGACATGCCATATATGATTTAGATTGGTATACAAAGCGCCATTCATGATGATGTGATCCCCAATGAATGTCTCGTTTATATCCAGTACTTCCAAAGCACTACATTTTCTCCTAGTTGTCATGATAAGCCTTATTTGTTCACTAGTATCAAGAATAAATAATAGGCTAGCCCATTAACAATAAATAATTAATATAAAACACAAATAAATATATATAGCACTTTAATTAAATATAATCTCTAAAATAAAATAACTATGCCAAATTACTAAATTACCCCTATCTGGAAAAGTGAGGGTGACAGTCAGGGACCCTGTGGACCGAGCCCACAAATTTAGGAAGGGTTTGGCCCGAGATATTCGGGTACACACTACTGCGAGACGTACCGCTACTTTTGCTGATATTGTAGAAGAGGCTCAGATAGCAGAGAAGGACTTGGACCTCAACCACAAGAGAGACCGAGATGCTTTCAGTGGTAGTAGTAACTCGGGACCGGCGAAGCATCCCCTTGTTTATAAGGTAGTTTTATAGCCGCAGCTGGGGTACCACCCACCAGCTAGAGTTCCAGTTCAGTAGTTTCAGTAGCAACCTCTGAGGCTGGTCATTGGGAGAGCTGTCGGAAGAGGCTTGGACTCTGTTTGCATTATGGCATTGCGGGACATCAAGTGAGGGATTACCTCCTAGCCCGTCCAGCTCAGTTTGTAGCTCCAGATCAAAGGGGGTCCAGCTAGGCCACCTGTGACACGGCAAAATGCCCAACACCAGCAGAGGGAGATACCCCAGCAGGGCAGGGCTTTTGCGATGACGGTCGAGGATACCGATGCTATGGGTATTGGGTTAGCAGGTTCGTTCTTTTCCTACCTTTTCTTTTCATCTATTAATCTGTGTGATTCAATAGTATCTTATTATTAGCATTAGTAATTTTGTGCTATAGTATAGTTAGTAGTAACTCTTGATGGAGACTGCAATATCATGATAAATAGAGACCAAAATCATACATGTTTGATAATCCATAAATGTTTCTTTTCAATAGAATTGTATGTTGTATGATTTTAGATAGGATCTTCCTGAGACCATGATTAGATGGGGGTGGTGACTTTAGTGAGGATTATGTTGAATAGGTTATGACCAGTTAGAAGGAAGGGGACGAGAGGTGTGAGTGATATCCTATTTTTTGAACCATGAGTTATTCTTTCATTTTGTGCCTCCTTTAATTTCGAGGACACAATTATTTTAAGGAAAGTAGACTTGTAGCAGCCTAGATTTGGAGAGGTATATTTTTGTCAGTTCATATTGTATGATATTATGTTAATAATATATATTTATAGTAACTTTAGTATTGGTTAGTGTGTTAGATAATAGAATGGACTGTGTTAGTTAGAATTATTTGGTGCCAATTGTGTTCGTTCATGACATAGGTAACTATATTAATTAAGTTAGTTAGTATGGATAAAATATTCCTCCCTTTGATTAGTTAGGTGCCTCATTAGTTAATTAAGATGTCATCCTAACCACTATGATTCTTTATGACAACTCTAGAACTTATTTAGTAGAGTGTAAAAGGCAACATAGACATTTTGGATTGCCAAACCATCCCCTTTTATGGCCAGCCCTACTTCTTAGGGGGGTAGCTTCTTAAATATCTCATTCCATCATATATCCAATTGTGGTCACGAAGCTAGTATTCCAACCCCGATCTAAGTCCCATATAACTAAATTAGCGTCATAACACACACTTGATGTGTCAATCTCGTAATTCTCCTTAAATATACACATTCAATTATCCTAGAAATTGTTCCTATAGGTAGCCCTATGCCATGGGAGGGTTTCTAATGGTCAAATTCATGATTTGGAACCTACAATAAAGGTAAAATCAGAATTGTACCTATTGGGAGATGGATTTCCAATAAATTATTCCTACAGACACGATCCAGATACGATCTTCTTGCCAAAGCTTCTTCTCCTAGTGCTCATTGCAATTTCAAGATCCAATGCTCCTTGAGTTATGAGAATAAGAGGGAATATGAATGAATTGAGAGAGATTGATGGAGGGATGAAGTGAATTGGGGATCTAGGAATTTGTGGATCTAAATTGAATAAACAAATGGAAAGGAGAGAGAAGACCCCTCTTATGTGGCCGGCCCCCTTTCTCCCTCTCCAAGTCACCAATAATTGTCCACAATGCCCCTACATGATGAATTATGAAGAATAATTAAGGATGGCTATTTTGGAAAGTTTCTACGCTAATGCAAATTAGTCTAATCCTACTAATTAATTAGAGAAAATGGGTCTAATGGGCCTAGTACATATTGGGCTCCCTAGTTGCCATAAAAAGTCTTATTGGTTCACTAGTGTCAAGTGTAAATAATGGGCTAGCCTACTAACTATAAATAGTTAGTAGAAAACAAAAATAAATATATATAGCAATTTAATTAAATATAATCTCTAAAAAAAATAACTATGCCAAATTACCACTATATGGAAAAGTTAGGGTGACAATCCTACCCACCTTAGAAAAATTTTGTCCTCGAAATTAAGAAAGAAACAAGCTACAAAACAATCACAGAAAGCAAAAAAGAATTATAACTCACGACTCAAACATATAAGGATATCGCTTGCGCATCTCGGCCTCTCGCTCCCAGGTAGACTCCCCTGGAGAGTGATGCCTCCAAGCGACACGTACCAAAGGAATCATCCGGTTCCGCAGTACCTTCTCTCTATGATCCAGGATCTATACTGGATGCTCTGGGTAGCTGAGAGTCGGACCTACCTCGATCTTCGAGTGATCCAATACATGGCTAGGATCTGCTACGTACCGTCTCAACTGTGATACGTAGAACACGTTGTGCACTTCCTCTAGTACAGGTGGCAAGTCTAGTCTATAGGCTACTTCATCGACCCTCTCAAGGATACCGAAGGGTCCAATATACCGTAGAATAAGCTTTCTGCCTCCATTAAATTGAATCGTGTCCCGTGTAGGAGAAAATCGCAAGAACACTAGATCGCCGACCTAGCACAAAATACATCCTTAACACTCTAACTAAAACAAGCAAACACAAACAATACAAACAACCTATACCTCAAACTCCAAAGGTCTCCGATGGCTATCGGTCCAATGCCGCTGTCTGTCCTGCGCCACCCAAAGTCTATCCCTGATAAGCTTCACCTTCTCAGCTACATCCACGACCATCTCCGGTCCCAATAAGTCTCTTTCACCAACATCATCCCAAGATAACAGAGTGCGGCATCTCCGTCCATACAATGCTTCAAATGGTGACATCTCGATACTGTCCTTGTAGCTGTTATTGTAAGCAAACTCTACCAAGTGAAGATGATTCTTCCAAGAGCCTCTGAAATCCAAAACACAAATGCGTAGCATATCCTCGAGAGTCTGGATAGTCCTCTCTGTAACCCCCCTGATTTTTCAGAAATTTTTAATTTAGATTTTTCACAATTTTTTATAATTTTCTGGGATTTTTTCTGTAATTCAAACTAAGGTATTTTGTAATTAAATGATTTTTAATTATTATTAATTAATATTCAACTATTATGAAAATAATATTTTTGGGTGTAAAATGGAAAACTAGACATAGGATAATTTTTCAGGAATTTATTGGACTCCGAAAATATTTTTATAGCCCTAAAAACTAATATATTTTAAAACCTAATTAAACCCTAAACTGAACCCGGTTTATTTTGAAATAAACCAAACCAAATCGACCCAAACCAAATCGACCCAAGCCACTGTCAACCGAAACCGAACCAAACCCGCTCCTAACGGGTCGGGTCGGATCCGAATCGAACCCGACCCGAAACCCTAATCCTAAACCTATCGGAATCACTGTTCCGGCCCTATTTATTCGCCTCGACTTCCACGCTCCACCGCCGAAAAACTCCATCTCTCTCCTCTCTCCACCGCGCAGCGGCCGCTCCGACCAGCGCCTCGATCACCCGCCGCCCTAGCCCTAGCCCAGCCCCTCGCCGCCCTGACTCGACCCCGGCCGCCTGAGCCTAGCCACTCCGAGCCCCCTTCGTCCCCAGAACCTCCTCCCCCATCTCCACCACCTCTCCGCCTCCCTCCTCCTTGCTCCGCCCTGAGCCCACGACTCCCCCCCGTCCTCCGCCGTCCAGTCCCCGCAGCCCCTTCGTCCTCGACGAACTCCTCCGAGCCCATCTCCCCTCTTCCTCCTTCCCCGAATACACCTTCCTCCGCCCTAGCTCCGCCCAGCCCCAGCTCCATCGCTCGACCATCTCCCTCGACCCGTCCTCGACCATCTCCGCCGAAGTCCTCCACCCGATCACCGCCCAGATCTCCTCCCCCGACCAGAATACCCCACAGCCGACCGCCCGCTGCCCTAGCACGGACACAGTGACCCGGACACAGCCGCTCTCAGACCGGACATAGCAGACTCGAGACAGGACACAAAACAGTAATCCGAACATGAGAAATTCTCGTTCCATGAAGCCCTGTTCAGGTAACCCGTTCTTTCTCCTCGTTGTTCCATTTTTTGTTCCGTCAGTTGTGTCGCATGTTTGTGGTAAAAAGTGAAAGAATGAAATGTATTCAAGTGGGGGTTTATACGAAACCCGTTTTCTTTTGTTTATAAACAAACTTGTACAATTTAATCCTATACGAGGATGTCAAAGTATAATTTATTTAGTCTGGGTAAATATTGCTATAGGTGTCTGATCTGCAGTCGATCACTTTAGCCCTTGGACCACACGATGATGAAGAAGTGCCGTAGAAGACGGGAAGCAGCTTCGAAGGTTACAAAAAAGAGGGTAGATGCACGATGCCAAACTCGTCGATCCCTACTCTTTGCCTGAGCTCCAGATTCCTCTCTCTCCAAGACTTCTTCGACCTCTCCCTTGTTCGATCTCCCTTTTAAAAGTTTGACCTTTTATCCAATTTTTCCCCCCACGTTCCTCTGTTGATAGAGGTCTCTATTTATAGAGTTTTAGTGACAGTGACCACTCAGTCAGTATAAAAACCGAGGAGTGGACAGTACAGCACCCTTTTACACAATGGTTAAAGTAACCAATGCCTGCGTATAGATGATCTTTTGAATGAGCGTGTGACGCGGGTCCAAGTAAGGGACAAAACGCGTATAACTGCTACGAAGATCACGGCGTAAAATCCACGCAGGTAGGTATCCCTCGTGTAGAAGAGGTTGGCGTAGAAGCCAATATCTGTCACCATGGCATAGAAGCCATGTAGGCATAGAAGCCGAGTGGGCGTAGAAGCCGAGTGGGCATAGAGGCCGAATGGGCGTAGAAGCCGCATGGGCGTAGAAGCCGCTGCGTAAGGTGCCAGAGCGCTGATGTGGACGTCTTAGCTGAGTAGGCGTAGAAGATATAATTAAATCCCTTGCATTAAATGCAGAGATCTGCCACCATCCTGTGCATTAAATACAGATGCTTGTCTTTAAGATTTGCCATCATTCTGCTCATTAAATATAGATACGCGTCTCGAGTCCTGTGCGCAGAGTAGCTGCTGACGTGGCAGGCTATTTGTCCTCCGTGGAGCGTAAGAAGGCCACGTCTGCCTGTGTAGAACTTAGGCAGCGTATTCCCTTGCATGCGTAGGAGTAGTTTACGCGAAGGGGCTATCACTAAATGACGGTTCGGTGACATTTAATCAAATCCCTTGCATTAAATGCAGAGATCCACCATCATTCTGCTCATTAAATGCAGAGACGTGTTCTGAAGGTCTGCAGCCCTTCTGTGCATCAAACGCAGAGACGTGCCTCGAGAAATTATCACCGCCCTGTGCATTAAATGCAGAGGCGTGCCTCGAGCCCTGTGAGAAGTGCAGCTTTCGACGTGGCAGGCGGTTTGTCTTTCGCGGAGCGTAAACAGTTCACATCCGCCTGTGTAAAACTAGGCGGCGCCATCCTTTGCACGCGAAAAAGCTGTTTACGCAAAGGGAAAGGCAGTAAACGACAGTCTGGGTTGCAGTGTCGCGCCATCATTATAGCCATCGCCTGGGTAGTCGAGCAGTACCCCTTTGTCAGAAGTCCAGATGTCAGGTTCATTTTGCAGGACATGATAGGTTCACTTCGGAGAACACGAAGCGTTCCTCGTACATTTTAATGCTGCATTGAAAGTGGGTGTGTCTTGTTTTTATACGCCATATAGGCGACGAAGCCCTCTGTTCTACGCTGAAGCAGTCTGGACATACTGCACCTACGTGGGTGGTCCTTTGAGCTTATATTTTACGCTGTGCTCAGTGGAAAAGCTCCGTTGTACGCTTTGATGGCTCTGAGGTCCTCTGTTTATGGTGCCCTGCATCACCGTGCTTGCGTAGAGACGTCCAGCGTATTTTTCATGCTTCTACAAGACCCCCTTCAAAGCTTTCAAATTCCTTGGAATTTAAAACGCTTTGAATGAAGCATGAACTGTTCCTCGTAACTCGAAACGTTTCTGAATGAAGCCCGAAACGGTCAAGTTTGACACGTTCTTTCAGGCCAGTCTTTATGGCGGAGTTATTGGAAGTAGGTGCGATCTTTTTTGCCTATAAAAAGGCCGAGGAGTTCACCTGTTTTTCCGACAGTTTTCTTGCCACACAGAGATGATCGCCGGAGTTCGTCGGATCGACCTGAGGAAGAAGAAGACCATGTTCTTCCAGCATATAAGGAGCCGAAAAAGACGGCGTCTTCGAGCAAGTGCCATCTGCAACGATGGATCATGGAAGGATATCATAGCCTCCTTTGCTCGGGATAATCAGCAACTTCATATGGCGGTTCATCCAGGAGGGAGGAAGGATCCCATTAGACCACACTGCTTGTAAGTAGTGCCTTCTCTCGTTACACTCTCGGGGATGAGAGATAAGACAAGCTGTAATAGCCTCCTCCCGTATTGAGTTGGGTGTAAAACCTAAACTCATTGGCGCACGGAGCATGGGACCTGCATAATTTATGCAAGCCCCAACTCTGTATCCTCCCGTCGTTGATCATTGCCATGTCAGTCAGTTTACGGGATTGACTGACTGTTGGAGAAGATGGATGAAGAATTGACGCCCAGGCGAGAACCTGTCAGAACAGTTTCTGGGCGATCTTCAGACGACGATGAGAAAATCCTTTGTAGATGGAATTTCCCTCATATGTAATCACGAAAATAAAGAAAAATCCCTTGTAGACAGGATTTCCCTCATACGTAATTGTGATTTTAATATTTAATAAAATCGTCTTTCTTCTGTGCATATGATCATTTGCCATATGTTGCTGTGAAGTCTGAATATATGTAGCTTCGACACGTCTGATTCTTTACGCCGACTCCGTTCAGAAAGAGTATTAGGTCCCGCTCTGTCTTTTACGCATAACTAGTGATGCGCAGAAAGCTGTTTTAGCATCTAAGTCGTGTCTTCGAACCGTTCTGTTTGTGAGGAACCGCGTAGAACTCTGAACCGTTGCTTCTGATAAACAGAATTCTTTGTCTCAGACATCATCTTCAAGAATGACCCCTCAAAAATCGCTTGGAACAGGGCGAGAAATGGCTGTCGAACTGAGTCGCCATCTTGAACTGTAGATGAGATATTCAGACTGGATTCTGGATGAACTGTGAGTCGACCCATGAAGAAGAGTGATTTTCAATGTTGAACTCTTGCATGCTTCGGGTACTTGGGATATTTTGAGGTCAAGAAGGAGTATCTTCTGTGTGAACTCCTGTAATCGACCGCCTTGAGAGCTGTTCGGATATGCGGAAAGTCAGAGATTCGTAGTGTAGATGAGCTGAAAATCCTGAGTTCGCAGCCTGTTGAGCGCAGAAAGCCACCGAACGTGAAATCGTAGATTTGTAGCTTCTGAGCGTGAAGTCGTAGGTTTGTAGCCTCTCGAGCGTAAAAGCTACCGAGCACAAAGGCATCCGGGCGTGAAACCATAGACTTATAGCTTGCGAGCGTAAAACCGTAGATATGTAGCTGTCGAGCGTAGAAAGCTCCTTGGCGTAGAACTGTAGATTTGTAGCCTGTGAAAAAGAAATCTTCCGAGCGTAAGGTCGTGGATCTGTCGCCTCTGAGCGTAAACTAAATGCCACCGAGCGTGAGACCATAGATTTGTATCTGCTGAGCGTGAAGTCGTAGGTTTGTAGCCTCTCGAGCGTAAAAACTACCGAGCACAAAGGCATCCGGGCATAAAACTATAGACTTATAGCTTGCGAGCGTAAAACCGTAGATCTGTAGCTGTCGAGCGTAGAAAGCTCCTTGACGTAGAACCACGAATCTGCTTTGCACGAAAAACTTTTCGAATTTGCTGACTGTCCGCCTTTCGAGAGTAGTGGGCTGACGTAGTACCCAATCATAACCAAATATTAATTGCGAGATTTGGTTAGGGTCTCTAAGAGTCGATCCGAGGATTCGAGGAGTCGATCCAAACTCTATATATATCCCGAGCTTTTGAGAGAAAAAAAACTTCTCATCCGTCTTCTGTGAAATAGAGCCTTCGACTGTTCGAGTTTTTTCTTCGTTCCTCCTCCTAGCGCTCCGAGTCTTCAGAAATGGCGTCGAAACAAATCTCCTCCCCTAAGGGAAAGAGTATAGGTTCTTCTCGTTCTTCTGCTCCAGCGAGAGAGCCTTCGGTCGGGCAAGGTGAACTTCATTCTGAGCGAAGTATCCCGCCGACGAGCAGCGCTCCCGGCCTTAGAGGTAGAGCCTTTGGGATGACAAAGAACGACGAAAAATCCTTCGCACACGTTGAACGTGACCGCGCTAGGTTGTCTTCTGTGCTGATAGCCTCTTTGAGGAAGATGATGCACGGAGACATTTTCATCTTTTACACCCACATTTCTAATGTGCCAGCGTAAAAGCTCCATATTTTTGCAGTTTTTAGCGTAAAAGCTCTGACTGCCGAAAACTTGGTGTATACTACAAAATTTTAGCTTTACGCTTGTGGATGGAACCCCCGGCGTAATAACTAAAGCACGGACTGTATACCGCCAATTACGCTTCTGGATGAAACTTTCGGCGTAAATTGACCAAATTTGTACAGTCTTGACGTAAAGCACATACTGTCGTTTCTTGGTTTTTTATGTTGCAAGATTTGTAATGACGTATTTTTCTTGCACTTTTGCAGTTAACTTGCATGAGTCCCCGCTGGCCGAGGTGATGGGTTCCGCCGCCGGGATGCTGCACTCAAATTATCTGGAGGATCTGTCCCACGTGACATTTCCTATCTCCGGACTCCAGTATCCTGAAGGAAGGGAGATTTTGATATCGGCTCAGGGCGAGCGGACGCTGCTGAACATAATTAACGGAGAGCCCCAGACGTACATAGACGGGGACCAGTACATAAAGTCGGCTTTTCTCTTTGGGGACATGATTGACAAACAGTCCCAGACGAAGCCCAAGAGAGAACCCTGGGTTTTCCCTGCCGGGAGTTTGGTTTTGTATCTGCCGACGATGCCGAGAGATTATCCCATCTCGGCTTTCTTCCATGCTACACACCCCAGGAGGATGTCGTGGACGCTGACTCCCGATCTTCACGGCAAGCCGGGGAAGATCTTTCGTCTGAAAGGAGCTGACCAGGGGTCATTTGTCAGCCGCCCTTCCGGCCTTGTGACGGCATTCAGGGGACTGTGCCCGGGCAGTGTACCGAGTGAAGACATTTTAGGGATCCAGCCGGTCCAATTGTCGACTTTCTGCAATGATTTCATGGGGCGAAGGGGGATATACCCCAAGGTGAATCCTCGGTGCAATGGGTGGATCACCCCAACAAACCTCCGATGGGCCTGCCTAGTTGACTGGGCCTTGAAGCATTTTTAGAGAGAGCTGGAGGACATTGGACTGTACGCTGCTGTGAGTGCGACCAGTGTTGGGTTGCCTCCCAACGCTAACCTGTTTCTGGCACTGATGGAGCGATACATTTCGCTCACCGGGACTTTCGCCACTCCACTGGGGGAGTTGGGATTGGCCCTCCATGAGATGGCAGTGATCTCGAGACTGTCGATAGGGGATACCCCATATGAAGAGTATGTTCCCACCATCCGGGAGTTGGGGGACTCGGACCCTCGGGTGGTAAAAGTGTATCAGGAGCTGATGTGCCACTACCTCGCGTGCACCGCTTTTTATAATGAGCCTTCTGATTTGGCTCACACTACTAAGTGGATGTTCTACCTCTTCTTCCACCGGGCCAGGGCTGCCAAGCCAGAGAAAGTCTCGGGGGGCAAGGAGGAGCCCGTGAACTGTTTGGGCGTGCTTAGTGCCCAGGTCGTCGAGGATCTTATGGAAGATGCTAAGGCTCCAGATCAGTTTCTCGATGACGGGGTAGGAAAGTATCCTGAAGGCACTAAGGCCTACAGTTACTTGAGGCGCTGCCGCAGGCCTTTGTCTAAGGAAGCCCGGCTGGCTGGTTTTCTCTCCATATGGCTGCGTCGAGTAGTGGTGCCCGGCATTGCATCTGTGGACCGCATTCACCGGAATACCCTGTGGCCTGCAGTGCGTCTGGTGTTCGGGGCAAGACTGGGCTTGCTCCCTGCCATGGTATGCCGCATACAGGCTGGCCTGAGAGCCATGACTGATGGGCTGCTTGCCGATAAAACTCGGCATGATTTTCCCAGGGTAGAATTACCATATCTGTATTTGATGGGATGGTTAATTCTCCACAACCCCCGGGTGATGTCTCCCAGCTCTGGTAGTAGCTCGGGGGGTAGTTTCTTGCTGAACTATAAGGACTCTTCCTGGAACGTGAACACAGTTTTAGACTGTCGGTTGGTGCTGAACCTCAGTCACGGATGGAAGCTCCTCTGCATTGTCCCCCTGTATATCGCAATCAATCGGGGATCAGACTTGAGGATTCAGGCGGAGAGAAGACCAATCTTTCTCCGGAAGCTTTTAATTGGTTGTTCTGTATTAGGCCCTCCCATTTGCTGTACAGGAGCGAAGATCATTGCTTCTTCGAGCCCTACTTGCCCAGTCGATTTGCCAGGCAATTTGGGTACGATCAGTTGCACGTGGGCAATGCCGTCACCAGCTTCAGGTCCAGGGGCGGACTCGTTGATGGAGCCAAAGGATGGCGATATTTTATCATGGGTTGCACTGGAGCAATATTTACAGTGCCGGTCATCACACTCTCCCCGGAGCTGCGCATCCTCCACTCGTATGCCCAGTTCTATGTGGCGATCAACACCTTCCATCGTGATTTTGATATGCGTGGAAGTTTTAGGGTGCCCTCCGCCAAGCCTGGGGGAAGAGTCGAAGTCCCCTCGGTTTCTTCTGACGAGGGTGAGGGTTCCGTTACTCCGGACGAGCCTCTTGTGTCGGTGCCGAGGTGTGAGGTACCTCCGCCTGCAGGGGCTTTGGTAATCTCTGGGAAGCGAAGGGATCCTGCTCTGAAGCAGACTTTCCCTCGCAAGAGGAAGAAGAAGGCGGGTAATCGTCCTCTCCGAATTCCTGGTGTTGAGGCTCCCAGAGAGGAACCTGCTGTCTCCCCTGGTGGGGATGCCTTTTTGATTGGAGGTTCCTCGCCTTTTAGAGAGCGACCCTCAGTTTCGGCTGGCGGTGCCGGAGAACTTCTGCTTGAGGCTGCCGTTGCTGCCACTGCCTCCGGTAGTGGAACGAAGTCGCCTCCGGGGCTGAATATAAGATTTCGTATACCCTTATTCGGATCAACGTCGGAAGAGACCCCTTTCGTGCCTGCGAGCACACCTGGCAAGATTCCAGCCGATGAGCCTCGGTTGGAATTTGAGGAGGACTTGGAAGACTACTTGCCAGTGTCGGTTAGCAGACCCCTTTCTCCAGGTATGATAGCTTGCCTAGCATCATTAAGAAGTGGTTTAGCTGTACAGGCCGCAGATGCGACATATATGCCATCGGCCGGGGGTAAATGTCATCTTTACGCCCTTCTTTTAAGAGAAATTAACATCGTGTCGGTATTAACTTTCTCGTCTTCTTTTCAGGGGTAGGCATCTACGGGGAGGACAGTATTGAGGTGCCTCTTGGCTCTGCTTCGGCTCCTGGCGGTGATATGGAGGCGCCCGACTTTGAGGAGGAAATACCTTCGGGTGCCGGCTCGTCCGGAGTAGTTTCGACATCTCGAGGGGAGGATGAGCCTATCATCGTGACATTGCCTCCTGCGAGTATGCCGATGACTTCGACTGTCGTTGTCGTATCTTCTTTGGTCGCACCACCTGTTGAGGCGACGGCCGTGGCCACATCGTCTGCAATCATTCCTGGAGGGGGACTTGCCAATAATGCGGCCACTCCTGGCGTCCAATCGGATCTGGTTGCGCTGACCGAGCAATATACCAGCATCTTCTATGCCAGCTTAAAAATGCTGATATCAATGGTGTTGGCGAATAATCTAGACTTCGAGCGTCTGAAGAAGGCTTCTCAGTTTTCGATCGGGGCGGTCAGGGAATTCGGCGACTCTGGGGTAGCTGATGCCCTAGAGGCGATGGTTAATGGTTTGGAGCAACCTATTAACGAATACTTGCAGCTGACTCGGGGCAGCATCGAAGCTGAGGTCCAGACTAGATATGACTTCATGACGGCTCGGTTTACTAAACAGCTGGAAAGCCTTGATAAGTCCATCAAAACACATAAGCTGGAGATGGACGAAAGAAAAGCTGTCGTGGAGGAGGCTCTTGCTCTTCAAACGAGGTGCCAATCCGAGCATGCAGGGAATGTAGCGAGAGCCCGCAAGTTGAAAGAAAAACTCGCTCAGGCGGAGGAATGGGCTTCTCAGTCGTTGGCGGGTCTAAATGTAGCGACTGGTCGACTGAGCGCAGTGCGGTAGGATTTAGAGCGTGCAGAAGCTGCCCGTACGGGTTCCCTTCGGGCAAGGGACGAACTGTCCTTCATAAGCAACCACGAGGCGCGGCTGGAGCGGGCCCGCGCTGATGCCTTGGTTTCCAGGAATGAGAGGATAGCTGCACTGGTGCAGCAGATTCGCGATCTGACCGCTCCTCCACAATGATGTACCCTTTCTTCTTTTGCTTTCCAGATGTAATTCTGCTCTTTTTGGAAATAAAGCGAATCTTTTCTGACTTTGTAGACCCATCATTTCGGAATATAAATGACAGGTTTGGGTGAAAGTTATATCAGAGGTAATATGGACGTGATATACTCTCGATAAACTTTAGCAGGACATATCTATTCATAGGTCATACGGACATGATAAAATATGCTTTGGTAGGACATATCTATTCATAGGTCATACGGACATGATAGAATATGCTTTGGTAGGACATATCTATTCATAGGTCATACGGACATGATAGAATATGCTTTGGCTAAAGTTTGTAGGCAAGGCACTATCAGAGGTAATATGGACGTGATAGGTATTGCATTTCCAAATTAGTCGAACATATCTATTCAGAGGTTATATGGACATGATAGGATATGATCCAACTAGTTTTGTTTTGGAAGTAGTTTTGTCAGAATTGAGGTTTTCGCTATATTCCGATTGAGCAGAGGAGATTAAGCATAGTACCTTTTCAGGAATTTGTCGTTGATAGGAGCCATTAACAGGTCTCCGTTAGGCTAGGCTAACCTGTAAGTGCCGTTTGAGAACGTTGTCTCGATCACATAAGGGCCTTCCCACTTGGGCTGGAATTTGCCTTTACTCCTGTGAGTAAGAATCATCGGCCTTCTTACGGCTAAAACTAGCTCGCCGACTTTGAACACTCTTTCTTTTACTTTATGATTAAAAGCTCTGGAAATGCGTGCTTGGTAGAGCGCGATGCACTGTTGAGCTTGGAGGCATTTCTCGTCTAATCCTTCTAGCTCTTGAAGCCATAAAAGGTCATTCTTTTCTTGAGTCAGCTCATTAGTCACGGCTATCCTGAGTGACGGGATCTGGATTTCAATGGGGAGAACCGCTTTGCTCCCGTAGACCAGTGAGAACTGGGTACAACCTGTCGGTGTTCGTACCGTCGTGCGGTATGCCCAGAGGCATTCGCCCAGCTTCTCATTCCAATCTCTCTTGTTTGAAGAGACGAACTTCTTTAAGAGTTTGATAATGGTTTTGTTGAAAGCTTCCGCCAAACCATTAGCAGCTGGATAATATGCCGTAGAGGCAATATTATGTATCCAATTTTTATCGCAAAATCGATGAAACGCTTGGCTGATGAACTGAGGCCCATTGTCGTGAATTATCCTCCGGGGTACCCCGAAGCGATAAATGATGTGATGCTTGATGAAGCTGATCACATTAGACGCCTTCACCTCAGCAAGAGGGATTGCCTCTGCCCATTTGGAGAAGTAATCCGTGATGGCCAGTATGAACCGGTGACCTCGGGAAGAAGACGGGTGAATAGGACCAATGACATCCATACCCCATGCTTCGAAAGGCCAGGATGCGACCGTAGGATGTAGATGTTCAGACGGTTGATGTATGAAGTCTGCATGAACTTGACAGGCTCTGCATCGTCTTGCATATTTAATTGCGTCAGCGATCATGGTGGGCCAGTAATAGTCCATTCTCCTGATACGATCCTGTAGCTTAAGGCCGGGTTGATGCGCCCCGCATACGCCGTCGTGAGCTTCACGGATAATCTGTTGTGCTTCGTCATTAGAGAAACATCTCAATAGCAGTCCGTCGTAGGTCCGGCGATATAGGCTTTGTGAAGATGCATCAAAGTAGAAGCGTAGTGATCGTCTTTTGACGGATACTGCTTCTTTAGGGTCCTCCGGCAAGATTCTGTATGCCACGAAATCTATAAAGGGACTCTTCCAATCTCTCGTAGGAGGATTGGTGTTCACAGCGTGGCTGCGTTCTATGTGAAAATTGTTCTTCACGTAAAATAAATCTTTGTTAAGAAGGATTACCGAATTCTGCCTTCTTATAGGAGTAGCTAAGTCCGCTGCTAGACTGGCTAGGGCATCAGCTTCCAGATTCTGAGATCGGGGCACATGTTCTAGGAAGAACCCTTTAAATGTCATGGCTATCTCGACTGCTGCTTGGTGATAGGGGATGAGGTCTGGATTCCGGACTTCATACACTCCCCTGACTTGATTGACGATCAGCAGAGAATCAAAGAAAGCTTCCAGAGACTCGACGTCCAATTCTTTAGCGACTTGGAGGCCGATTAGCAGAGCGTTGTACTCTGCCACATTGTTGGAACATGGATCGTAAGAGAATATGCTCGGTAGATGACGAGCTTGTCAGGAGTGACTAGGGCGATCCCTACTCCTGAAACCACGTTTCCGCTGGGACCAGTTCTGGAGGCACCATCGAATAACAGCTGCCATGCGTCACTTTCCATCGCGGAATTACATTCTGCAACTTCATCAGGGATGTCCTCGTATAGCTTGGAGGTCTCCGGGATCGGATGCGCAGCTAGGAAGTCGGCCAATGCTTGGCCTTTGATGGACTTCTGAGGGACGTACACCATGTCATACGGTGTTAACAGCATCGCCCAAGTCGCGAGTCGAGAATTAAGAGCACTTGGCTTGCTCATCAGTACTCGAAGAGGGTTGATCCTGGAGATGATATGAGTAGTCTGGCCCATAACATAGTGTCGCATCTTCTGGATAGCGAACATCAGAGCCAAGCATTCTTTCTCTACTGGGTTGTATCGGTGTTCGGCTCCGACCATCATCCTACTGAGGTAGTAGATAGCCTGTTCATGACCCATATCGTTCTTTTGTGCTAGAAGAGATCCTAGTGAATGATCCATCGCTCGAACGTACAGCAAGAACGGTCTTCCTATGACAGGAGGCACCAGAACTGGCGGACTGGTGAGGTAGCGCTTGATATCTCCGAACGCTTGCTGACAGGCTTCGTCCCATACGAAGGATACACCTTTCTTCATGAGACGGGAAAAAGGCTGACATCTCCCAGAGAGGTTGGATATGAATCTCCGGATATAAGCCAGACGACCTTGAAATCCCCAGAGTTCCTTCAGATTATGGGGCGGTCGCATTTCTACGATGGCCTGGATTTTATCAGGGTCTACTTGGATGCCTTTGGTGGTAATGACAAATCCTAGAAATTTGCCACTAGATACCCCCAGAAAGGACTTTGTAGGATTCATCTTGAGTTGATGTTGGCGCATTAACTCGAATATCGTCCTCAAGTCTTGAATGTGATCATCTTTGAGGCAGCTCTTGATGGCTATGTCGTCCACGTAATATTCTACCATTTTGCGCAAATGCTCATGAAATATGTTACTCATTGCCCGTTGGTATGTAGCCCCGACGTTCTTCAATCCGAAGGGCATGACCGTATAGCAATATACCCCCAACAGTGTCCGGAAGGCAGTGTGCTTCTCGTCTTCAGGATGCATCTTGATCTGATTGTATCCCGAGAATCCGTCCATGAAAGACATGCGTTCAAAACCGCAGGTGTTGTCGATCATGATGTCTGTGATGGGAAGAGGGAACTCATCCTTGGGGCAGGCTGCATTCAGATCTCAGTAATCGATGCAGATACGTATTTTCTCATTTTTCTTCATGACTGGGACGACATTGGCGACCCAATCGGGATACTGTTCCTCCCGGATGAAACCGTAGGCTATCAACTTCTTGACTTCAGCTTCAATGGCGTCCATCATATCCGGGCGGAACTGGCGTTGGTGCTGCTTCACAGGCTTTGAATCGGACAGTATGTTGAGTTTATGAGTAGCCACCTTTGGATCAAGTCCGGGCATGTCCTCATAATTCCACGCAAAGACGTCGATATATTCTTTTATCAGTTGAATAACTTCTTCCCTTTCAGCTGGAGAAAGATTGTTACTGATAAATATCGGCTTTGGCAAAAGTTTACCCCCAACATGAACCTGGATAACTTTATCTTTAGTGGGAGGTTCTCTCTGCTCGAAGCGGAACTCCCATTGTGTATCCATCTGTTGAGCCCAAGAGTCATTCTCAAACGGCTCAGATTCTTGTTCATCTGATTCGAAGGGATCCGTCACTACCATATTTACTGGTAATGCTTGCTCGAGAGCATGAGATGAGTCGGAGGGTGACGAGCTGTCTTAAAAAGAGGAACAGGCATCCTCGCTTGGCTTGGGAGTTGCAAGGGAGGCTGCATACCCTAACCCGAAATGAGTTTGTTGATAGTAGGGATCGCCGCGCAGCGGCATCCGTCTGCCTCTTCCGTAGTTGAGGCCTGGCTTCCGCTTCAAGTCGTAGCCCATATTTTGCATGATCCTCAATGCTTGCGGGCTGTATCGATGAACTTGCATTTTCCCAGTATTGTCGTCGAAGACATCTTCTCGTATAGTCGACTCGTTGCGCATGCGGCCGAAGACTATCGGATACTGACTGCTGCTGGTAGGCGGAACAATGAAGATGGAATCCTCATGTGGTCCATATGTTGTGACGACATTGGATAATGATGCTACCTCCCATATGTGCGGGTGATAAGAATCCATAGCTTCCATGAATTTTTGCGCTATAGGTCCCATATCGTCATGGGGAGAGGATTCCTGATTTGGAATCGGAGCATCGACATACTGGAAAGGAGGATGTTTATTATCATCTGGAACTCCGTTCCTGGTTGCATTTACATCAGTCGGCTGCTTGTTGCGCCGAAGGTTGATGACCAAGGGTAGAGGCTTCTGGTTCAAAGTGATCACTAGAGGATCACCCCCTTTTTTTGACCTGGTCCTGTTCAGGTGGATAGCCATAGGCTTCATGGCTCTTGGACGAGTGATTCGCCCTTTCACTCTGATTGACAGCGATAGTGTGGCAGAGGGTTCTTCTGGCTCCTGGTGGGATTCCTTCTCTGTTTGGGCTGACACATCTTTCGTGTGGTCTTGAGAGTATAACACGGCATCGGAGTAGTAGGATTCTACTCCTTTAAACGGGTTCAGGTCAGCAACCTCCATCTGTACTGTTCCTTGGGCGTTTACATACTTAAGGCATTGATGTAAAGTCGAAGGAACGATGTTGTGGTCGTGGATCCATGGTCTTCCCAGCAAAATGTTGTAGGATACCTCTGAATCGATGACGTAACATGTGGCCACTGATCTGAGGTTGCCAATCTGAATCCTCAAGCAAATTTTCCCCAATGGCTTACTTCTTCCGGCGTTGAAACCCACGATTGTAGTGGTGGTGTAAGCCAATTCGCTGGTGGAAATCCTCAGCGGTCTGAGCAGACTGTGAGGGATGATGCTGATCGACGATCCCGGATCTATATGGATCCGGTCGACCTCCATGGAACCGACGTACCCGGTGTAATAGAGGGGTCTGTCATGTCTGTTATGTTTTAACAGCATGTCGTCTTGAGTGAAAGTGATATTTGGGACTACCTCCATCACACTGTGGCATTGAGGACACACCACGGGTTCTTTGTCAGGAGACTTGAGCTGGGTCAAGTATGCCTCCGCCTGCATCAGTGCTTCACTCAGGGCTAGACGAGTGTCTTGGGAGAGCCTGAGTAGCTCGAAGATGGACAACCTGGCTGGTGTATTGGCCAGTTGGGCCAGGATATCGAAGTTGTATGGCTTCTCTAAACCTTTGTTTGGAATGTTTTTTACAGGTTTATCGAAGCGCACTTCTTTTTGCTTCCCTTTGTCCGTCGAAGTTGGTCTTGAAGGACCGGCATCTGGTACGATAGGATCTGGTCCTGAAGGTTTGGCAGCTGAAGCGTCCGCCGGTGCATCTTCCTGACTTGTTCCGTAGTCATTGAGGTAGGCTTTTCCTGAACGGGTCGCAGCTAATACCTCGTCTTCGTCTGATGCCGAAGAAGTTGTAACCATATGGCATGGTTTGCATTTGGAGCTCTTTCTAGACTTAGCCTTAGTAGCATTAGTCTCTTCCTCGAGCTCTGACACCAAATTGGGATGAACCTACATAATCTCGCCGTGTCGGGTGGTTAGGGGTACCAGGTCGTGATTCTGACCCCTAGCCGGGGGAAGATTGACGATGCTCATCGTTGTCCGAGAAATAGGTGTAATACCGTCCGGGACTTCTTGGGGAGGCATATCGCCGAATTGCAGAGAGATCATGTTGGCCGTGACCGTCTTCTCGCTATTGTGCAGAGAGATGGCCTTAGCGTCAATCAGCTCCTGGATCTTCCTTTTCAGTATGTAACACGCCTTTGTTGGGTGGTGTACGTATCTGTGGAAGATGCAGTACTTAGGGTTGTTAGTACTGCCGACTTCTTGGGGCCGCCTTTGCTCCGGAAGGGTGATCTTGCCGCTCTTGACGAGACACTCGAATATGCTCGGGATATCGTCGTCGTCAAAAGAGTATACCTCAACGGGCCTGGTAGTCCCTGGTCTCGTATGCGCGGTAGCCGCAATCTTTTGTCTGGACGTATTGATCACCAGAGCTTCTTTCCCTTTGGGACCACGAGGATGGTCGTTGTTGGGAGATGACCTCTTGCTTCTGTCGGAGGCAGAGATCATGATGCTGTTGTCACGTGCCTTCCGACTATTGTCTTCGGCGGCTACCGCTGAGATGATGAATGAGGGCCAATCATGGAACTGATATGGTCCTGTGAACACCGAGATCACGGGAAGAAGGTTCTTCCTGCAAATGTCCACCAACGCCGAGTTTGGAGCTCCGGGAGGCATCTGTAAAGTGGCCTGACGAAAACGTTCGATGAAGGTACGAACGCCCTCTTTCTCCTTCTGCTTTACTTCGATGAGAGAGGACATAGACATGTCCATTTCTCTCTCATAGAATCGTATGAAGAATAAAGCCTTGAAGTCTTCGAAGGACGAGATGCAGTTGTCCGCCAGGCTGCGGTACCACTGATAAGCAACTCCCGAGAGACAGCCTTTGAACACCCGAGTGAGGAGGGCATCATTCCCTTGTAATAGCACCGTCATCATACTGAAGTAGTTCATGTACTGACTTGGTGACGTTTTTCCTTCGAACAAAGCCATGGTCTGTGGCTTGTATCTCGGAGGGAAAGGGACCTCTTCCCAGATAGCTGGGTAAGGCTGGTTGATTCCAAGTTTCTTGAGCTGATCTTTGTGCTTCAAGGCATCAAACTGGGCTTTCAGCTCTCGTACTGCTTGCATCGGGTTCTCAGCTGGTAGCGAGACCTCAGAGTGGTGCGGAATTGGTTGTATTGCGACTCCAACAGGAGGTAATACATTTTTCGAGTGAGGAAGCGGAGGAACTGCTGACTCTTGGTCTAGAGCAGGCTCTTGGATTGTGTTGGATGGTGGTAAGTCCACCCCCACACGTATCTGAGTTGGAGGGACCGTTGTTTGAGCCATAGCAGCTGCGTATTGGGTCAGCATCATCTGGTGCATGTTCTCCATCATGGATTGTATTTGTTTCAGAGATGTATCCAGTATAGTGATGCGTTGTTCCGCGTTCCCTGATGGCGAAGCTTCCTCGCGTTCATCTTCAACGGCATAAACTCCCATCTCCCTGGGGGTCATTGAAGAATAAGTATAGGTCGCCGTAGAGGTTGACTCTATACTTTCAGCATCTGATTCGGGGGATTTGCGACTCCCAGCGTCGGAATCAGAGGAGTACGAAGCTGGTTGTCGTGACCTTGCACGAGTATTTTAAAACACCCCAGTTTCAGCGTTCTTGAGGAGTTCATTAAATCTCCTTCGGCTCGGAGGCCTAGGGGGTGACGTCTTGAGCTCGACCCTCCTCTAGGTATGTATGAAGCCATGTTCACAGATGCATGCGCGGTCTCTTCTTCCCGGAAAGACAGAGGGTAGCTCAACCGGTCGAAAACTGACCATTTTGCTTCAGAACAGCAACAATTAATCACAATTTTATGACTATTACAACAGTGTTTGCTAGGAGGTGTAATAGACATGTTGGAAGATCCCCTCTCCTTACACTTCTGGATTAGATATTTGTGCAGGTCAGGAGGAGTCGCAGAAGAAGAAGACGACGGCTTATTCCTTCTGTTCGTATCAGTGGGCATGATTCTCCCTGTGCCACCTGTGTACAATAGGTTGGTCATCTGGTTGGCGGATAATCCCTGAGGAGGGTGTCTTCCCTCAACTTGAGCTTGCTTTACGCCGAGGGACTTCGTCTGGCATAATTTGGAGATTTGCTCAGACTGGCGTAAAGCTGAAGAGGTCCTCAGTTGGTCGTCAGCATCTCGCGTAATCCGGAGGGTAGGCAGATTGTTCCCTCGCTGGGGTAAAGGCCGAGAAGTTGAGTAGTCCGCCGCTTGCTTTCCCTTGCGTAGATTGCAGGGATCATCTGCTTTTCCGCGGAAGGCAGATGAAGTTTTACGCGTGGAATGCGTTTGAAATTTCTGATTTGGCGCCAAGGCTTTATCAGAAATGTTGTCTATTCCGCCAGGGACGGGGACTATATTTTACGCTTTGGGCGCGGAGTGGACTTCTGGACTAGCGTTAAGCAATTTCCAGAAGTTTTGTCGGCCCTGTCAGAGACATGCGACTGAATTTTACGCGCAAGGCGCAGAGTATACTCCTGGGTTAGCGCTAAGGCATTGCCAGAAGTTTTGTCGGCCCTGTCAGAGACAGGCGACTGAATTTTACGTGCAGGGCACGGAGGGAGCAATGCTACAACCTCATTGGTCGGAGAGATCGGAGAGATCGGAGAGATCGGCGAGATCGGAGAGTCCACAGGAATGGTAGAGGATGTCTTGGGCATCCAGACCTTGCGCAACTTCCTGTTGTCTTGGACGGAGAGAGAGTAAGAGCTACCCCCGGTTCGAAGCATGTCTTCGTAGGCAGACTGGTCGAAATGGACGACCAGTGTCTTCTTCACGGTTCCTACAGATACCGCATCGTGTTGAGCAATTACTTCCTCATCAGAAGAGAAAGACGTCCCCAGCAGAGTCGCCATCTTGTTTGTGGTGAAAAATGAAAGAATGAAATGTATTCAAGTGGGGGTTTATACGAAACCCGTTTTCTTTGGTTTACAAACAAACTTGTACAATTTAATCCTATACGAGGATGTCGGAGTACAATTTATTTTGTCTGGGTAAATATTGCTATAGGTGTCTGATCTGCGGTCGATCACTTTAGCCCTTGGACCACACGATGATGAAGAAGTGCCGTAGAAGACGGAAAGCAGCTTCGAAGGTTGCAAAAAAGAGGTTGGATGCACGATGCCAAACTCGTCGATCCCTACTCTTTGCCTGAGCTCCGGATTTCTCTCTCCAAGACTTCTTCGACCTCTCCCTTATTCGATCTCCCTTTTGAAAGTTTGACCTTTTATCCAATTTTCCCCCCCACGTTCCTCTGTTGATAGAGGTCTCTATTTATAGAGTTTTAGTGACAGTGACCACTCAGTCAGTATAAAAACCGAGGAGTGGACAGCACAATACCCTTTTACACAATGGTTAAAGTAACCAATGCCTGCGTATAGATGATCTTTTGAATGAGCGTGTGACGCGGGTCCAACTAAGGGACAAAATGCGTATAACTGCTACGAAGATCACGGCGTAAAAGCCACGCAGGTAGGTATCCCTCGTGTAGAAGAGGTTGGCGTAGAAGCCAATGTCTGTCACCATGGCATAGAAGCCAAGTAGGCATAAAAGCCGAGTGGGCGTAGAAGCCGAGTGGGCATAGAGGCCGAATGGGCGTAGAAGTCGCATGGGCGTAGAAGTCGCTGCGTAAGGTGCCAGAGCGCTGATATGGACGTCTTAGCTGAGTAGGCGTAGAAGATATAATCAAATCCCTTGCATTAAATGCAGAGATCTGCCACCATCCTGTGCATTAAATGTAGATGCTTGTCTTTAAGATTTGCCATCATTCTGCTAATTAAATGTAGATACGCATCTCGAGTCCTGTGCGCAGAGTAGCTGCTGACGTGGCAGGCTGTTTGTCCTCCGCGGAGCGTAAGAAGGTCACGTCTGCCTGTGTAGAACTTAGGCAGCGTATTCCCTTGTATGCGTAGGAGTAGTTTACGCGAAGGGGCTGTCACTAAACGACGGTTCGGTGATATTTAATCAAATCCCTTGCATTAAATACAGAGATCCGCCATTATTCTACTCATTAAATGCAGAGGCGTGTTCTGAAGGTCTGCAGCCCTTCTGTGCATCAAATGCAGAGACGTGCCTCAAGAAACTGTCATCGCCCTGTGCATTAAATACAGAGGCGTGCCTCGAGCCCTGTGAGAAGTGCAGCATTCGACGTGGCAGGCAGTTTGTCTTCCGCGGAGCGTAAACAGTTCACATCCGCCTGTGTAAAACTAGGCGGCGCCGTCCTCTGCATGCAAAAAAGCTGTTTACGCAAAAGGAAAGGCAGTAAACAACAGTCTGGGTTGCAGTGTCGTGCCATCATTATAGCCGTCGCCTGGGTAGTCGAGCAGTACCCCTTTGTCAGAAGTCCAGACGTCAGGTTCATTTGCAGGACATGATAGGTTCACTTCGGAGAACACGAAGCGTTCCTCGTACGTTTTAATGCTGCATTGAAAGCGGGTGTGTCTTGTTTTTATACGCCATATAGGCGACGAAGCCCTATGTTCTACGCTGAAGCAGCCTGGACATACTGCACCTACGTGGGTGGTCCTTTGAGCTTATATTTTACGCTATGCTCAGTGGAAAAGCTCCGTTGCACGCTTTGACGGCTCTGAGGTCCTCTGTTTACGCTGCCCTGCATCACCGTGCTTGCATAGAGACGTCCAGCATATTTTTCATGCTTCTACATCGCGTAGTCTTTGTTACCCTCTCAATGCCCGTACAACCCGCTCGGTGTGTCGCGTCCTATGACGATCTTAAACCGAGATCCAAAAATAGAAAAACCAACGCCCTGTTTTACCCCGGAACTGAGTGCGCCCCACCAAACGGGATGACTTGGTCGTGCGCGGTCTTCACCGAAACGTGTGCGCCGTTGATGCGGATGTGCGGGATTTCACAGAAGTTGATTTGGATGTGCGTGCACACCGGAATCAACGCGTATCGGTCGACAACGTCCCGTATCCGCCTGTTCTAGAACACGTTGTAACTTTGTGTACACATGTCAGATCAAGACGAAACTTGCGCCATCGAACTCGTAGCAATATGCTGGTCCTGTGATCCAAGTTTGGTTTTTTCTGAGAACGTTGACAAAATCGCGTATCGTGGGCCCCGCGGCTCCACTTGACGGACGATTTTGTGATCGGCTCATCGATATCCAGTTCTGGAAGTTCCGTTGGGTTCATATCATCGTTTCTGACTTGTTGACACTAAGTTTGACGAATTTGGAGACCTTTGACCCCGACATGTTTTTCGGTGTGAAGCGGCCCACATGTGGATCCCGCTTTGGCCAGAAACTGTGCTTTTTGTCCCTGTGTCCAAATTGGACTTAAAGACAGGCGTTTCTAGCTATTTGATATTTTCTGAGACTGTTGGTGATGTTTATTTCAGCTTTTGGAGGAGTACCTGCAGGTTCCACTGATACAGGGACAGTTGTTGGTATTCAAACCCCAGGCATGTGTACCTTGCCAACATTGCAGTTCTTGTTACATATTTACTTGCCTTATTTATATATTATTGTACATGCTTGACCTAGGACCGTGTGACTTACTTAGCGTTTGATTATAGTCGGGTGCCAACACCGTACGCGAAGTTGTGTAATGTCACATAGAGATGGATATCGTGACCCCTTTACATTCTCATACTTGTCTTATCAAGTACATCATAACCCAGGACACTTGACACTATTTATGAGATAGAATATTCCTGAGATATTCATGGTAATTCTGTGTAGGATACAGGTTTTATGACATAGATATTATATTCATAGACATTATATGACTTGCTGTATTAGTTTTGATCTTGCGTGTCATGGATATGAGACGTGTGATTACATTGGGTGGGAAGAGATTTACCATACAAAAGGCTGAATATATATATATAATATTTTAATAGAAGTGCCTTAGACTCTGGAAACAGATCTTTGGTACCGTACTGGCCCTTCGAGAGAATACTGCTATGGGTTTCTCCGACACTGATCCTGTAGTAGTCTCAGCCCGAGTATGACTAAAAGTCTCATTTGTATATCACTTAGCTGGTTATATAGTTTACCCTATTATTTTATTTATTGCTGCACTGCATTTATTTTGGCTTGTGTTATTTTGTACCTTGCTATGTCCCCGGAGGACCTGGAACCGGATTATGTCCCCAGGATTAGCAGACGAGATCTACCCCGAGGTATACGGGACAGGAGCATTAGCAGGAGCAGGCACTGGAGCAGTACCAGATCCAGTAGATGAGTGATCCCTGAGGGTATCTTCTGAGTACATACTGTTCCATACTCAGTTTTTGCTGTGGTTATCTTTATTCTTGTATCTCGACAGATGTATCAGACTTATTATCGGGTTATTTCCCGAGTTTGTATTTTATTGAGATTGATCTTGCTGTATGACTCTGATATTGTTGTATTCATTTCTGTGGATAAGATTAGTATATTTAGACCCTCATTGTTGTATTACAGCTTAAGTACACCCCGATGGATCCATTAAATTAGGTTGTCCATCGGTGTGTGCTGCTGGCCATTGCCACGTGTCTATTCCCTCGATATTTTGGGACTGGGGCGTGACATGGTTTTTGTGGTGGCCCATGCACGTCAACGACTAAATTGTCTCGGTTTCAACTTAGGGACCGAGCAAGCCTGCAATAAGAATATGATAAGTTTCTGGATCTCATCCACTTGCTTGAATCGTTCTTGACATCTATATCGGATTCGAATTAACTTCTTGACTTGCATCCTGCCTTGATTCCTGTGTGCCTCTTATTATTTATTTTGGTTGTTACTCTAAAATTTTTACTATGTGATTGGTAATTAGAACTTGACAATTTAAGTTATTATTGTAGATTATGACCTAATGAGTGCCCTTAGCTTTAAATCACGTAATTTATACCCCCACCTCGATACGAGCTATATTCCCTTTCCCATGAGACTAGTAACCTTTCCATTCTCACTATCGACACTTGTTCTATAAGCACTGAGACTAAGGCTTAAGACGACCATAACCTACGTAATATAGGAGGATACCCTAATAGGTACTAAGACCCTTTCTCGTAGACTTAGCAGGAGCTTCTACGGTATCCTTAAGATAATTTCAGTATTAGTTTATTGTATTAAGTTGAGTAGTATGCCTCACAACATAGTACCACCTAGCCCTATTGACCCATTGATGAAGTGAACTAGGATGACACAACTTTAGACTTGTATAAGAAGATAGTGTTTATTCAGACTGTAGAAATTATAGGTCCAGGCCCCTATAATTGGTCGACTAGCGACTTAGATAAGGAGTAGTATGACCACTAGAGAGACTGTAGAGTCTTATTTTTGGTTTTGTTTGTGAACTTGAACTATTTTGTGATTTCTCTCATCAACATCTAGCGTACTTATATTTTGTACTACCTCGACTTATGATGCTGTTACAGCCTAGTTTTGCAAGCTCAGTCTTTTATCAAGCTTGTTCATGACATATGTATTAGTGGACGCGTACACTAATATATTTCAGAATCAGTGTACTACGGTCTGATCAACTATAGTTCGCTTGGTTCGCCCCTTCACATAACTACCGTACGTGGATTGAGATATATAGTGATTAGTAGAATAATGTACTTGCCCTCTAGATATGTCTGAGCATATCGTATCGGTTACATAACTGTACTAATATGAGCATGCGAACGAAGAAGTACCAGAATAGGATTTCAATCCACAACTGCTTGACAATTCCTATTTGAATTCTTTAAACGCCTTGATCCCGATACTTCTATTCTATTACCTCACCCTTGAACTCTTTATTATTGATCTCCGTCTTCCCTTATTTCGGAAAGACGAAACCTCGTGCTTGGTATAAGTTTGATATATATACAGTACTAGATATACCCCACAGGCCAATCACATTGTTTGGTGACTATCTCTTATAAAAATAATTAAGGGCATATCATAGATGATATGTTTAGTGTTAAAAACTTTTAGGATTCAATAATGTGATTAAATAATTTGGGGCATAGCTTTCTTAGATGTATAGCCTTAGATGATAGATGGGTAAATTCTAAGTTGGGTAGAGACTGCAATGTTCACTTGAGAGAAATTCTTTAGACTGTAATCAAGTAAGATTTAATAAAGAGACCCTATCTTAGTTTAATTTTGAGGACAATTTTTTTATAAGTTGGGTAGATTGTAACCCCCCTAATTTTTTAGAAATTTTTAATTTGGATTTTTCATAATTTTCTGTAATTTTCTGGGATTTTTTTCTGTAATTCAAACTAAGGTATTTTATAATTAAATGATTTTTAATTGTTATTAATTAATATTTAAATATTATGAAAATAATATTTTTGGGTGTAAAATGGAAAACTAGACATAGGATAATTTTTCGGAAATTTATTGGACTCCGAAAACATTTTTATAGCCCTAAAAACTAATATATTTTTAAACCTAATTAAACCCTAAACTGAACCCGGTTTATTTTGAAATAAACCAAACCAAACTGACCCAAACCACTGTCAACCCAAACCGAACAAAACCCGCTCCTAACGGGTCGGGTCGGGTCGGATCCGAATCGAACCCGACCCAGACCCAAAACCCTAACTGAAACCCTAATCCTAAACCTATCGGAATCACTACACCGGCCCTATTTATTCGCCTCGACTTCCACGCTCCGCCGCAGAAAAACTCCATCTCTCTCCTCTCTCCGCCGCGCAGCGGCCGCTCCGACCAGTGCCTCGATTACCCGCCGCCCTAGTCCTAGCCCAGCCCCTCGCCGCCCTGACTCGACCCCGGCCTCCTAAGCCTAGCCAACCCGAGCCCCTTTCGTCCCCAGAACCTCCTCCCCCATCTCCACCACCTCTCCGCCTCTCTCCTCCTTGCTCCGCCCTGAGCCCACGACTCCCCCCCCGTCCTCCGCCGTCCAGTCCCCGCAGCCCCTTCGTCCTCGACGAACTCCCCCGAGCCCATCTCCCCTCTTCCTCCTTCCCCGACTACACCTTCCTCCGCCCTAGCTCCGCCCAGCCCCAGCTCCACCGCTCGACCATCTCCCTCGACCCGTCCCTGACCATCTCCGCCGACGTCCTCCACCCGATCACCGCCCAGATCTCCTCCCCCGACCAGAACACCCCACAGCCGATCGCCTGCTGCCCTAGTACGGCCACAGTGACCCGGACACAGCCGCTCTCAGACCGGACACAGCAGACTCGAGACAGGACACAAAACAGTAACCCGGACACGAGAAATTCTCGTTCCACGAAGCCCTGTTCAGGTAACCCGTTCTCTCTTCTCGTTGTTCCATTTTCTGTTCCGTCAGTTGTGTCACGTAGACTGTGTAATCCTCTCGATGCCCGTGTAACCCGCTCGGTGCGTCGCGTCCTGTGGCGATCGTAAATCGCGATCCAAAAACAGGAAAACCAACGCCCTATTTTACCCCAGAACTGAGTGCGCCTCGCCAAACGGGATGACTTGGTCGTGCGCGGTCTTCACCGAAATGTCCGCACCGTTGATACGGACGTGCGGGATTTCGCAGAAGTTGATTTGGATGTGCATTCACACCGAAATCAACGCGTATCCGCCGACAACGCCCCGTATCCGCCTGTTCTGGAATACGTTGTAACTTTGTGTACATATGTCAGAACGAAACGAAACTTGGGCCATCGGACTCGTAGCAATACGCTGGTCCTGTGACCCAAGTTTGGTTTAATTCTGAGAACGTTCACAAAATCGGGTATCATGGGCCCCGCGGCTCCACTTGACGGGCGATTTTGTGATCGGCTCATCGGAATCCAGTTCTGAAAGTTCTGTTGGGTTCGTATCATCGTTCCTTACTTGTTGACACTAAGTTTGAAGAACTTGGAGACCTTTGACCCTGACATATTTTTTGGTGTGAAGCGGCCCACATGTGGACCCTGCTTTGGCCCGAAAGTGTGATTTTTGTCCCTGTGTCCAAATTGGACTTAAGGACAGGCGTTTCTAGCTATTTGATATTTTCTGAGACTGTTGGTGATATTTATTTTATTTTTTGGAGGAGTACCTGCAGGTTCCACTGATACAGGGACAGCTGTTGGTATTCAAACCCCAGGCAAGTGTACCTTGCCAACATTGTAGTTCTTGTTACATATTTACTTGCCTTATTTATATATTGTTGTACATGCTTGACCTAGGACCGTATGACTTACTTAGCGTCCGATTATAGTCGGGTGCCAACACCGTACGCGGAGTTGTGTAATGTCACCTAGAGATGGATATCGTGACCCCTTTACATTCTCGTACTTGTCTTATCAAGTACATCATAACCCAGGACACTTGACACTATTTACGAGACAGAATCTTCCTGAGATATTCATGGTGATTCTGTGTAGGATACAGGTTTTATGACATAGATATTATATTCATAGACATTATATGACTTGCTGCATTAGTTTTGATCTTGCGTGTCATGGATATGAGACGTGTGATTACATTGGGTGGGGAGAGATTTACCATACAAAAGGCTGAATATATATATAAAATATTTTAATGTAAGTGCCTTAGACTCTGGAAACAGATCTTTGGTACCGTACTGGCCCTTCGAGAGAATACTGCTATGGGTTTCTCTGACACTGATCCTGTAGTAGTCTCAGCCCGAGTATGACTAAAACTCTCATTTGCATATCACTTAGCTGGTTATATAGTTTACCCTATTGTTTTATTTATTGTTGCACTGCATTTATTTTGGTTTGTGTTATTTTGTACCTTGCTATGTCCCCTGAGGACCTGAAACCGGATTATGTCCCCAGGATTAGCAGACGAGATCTACCTCGAGGTATACGGGACAGGAGCATTAGCAGGAGCAGAAGCAGGCACTGGAGCAGTACCAGATCCAGTAGACGAGTGATCCCTGAGGGTATCTTCTGAGTACATACTGTTTCATACTCAGTTTTTTCTGTGGTTATCTTTATTCTTGTATCTTGACAGATGTATCAGACTCATTATCGGGTTATTTTCTGAGTTTGTATTTTATTGAGATTGATCTTGCTGTATGATTATGATATTGTTGTATTTATTTCTGTAGATGAGATTAGTATATTTAGACCCTCATTGTTGTATTACAGCTTAAGTACGCCCCGATGGATCCATTAAATTGGGTTGTCCATTGGTGTGTGCTGCTGGCCATTGCCACGTGTCTAGTCCCTCGATATTTTAGGACTGGGGCGTGACACTCTCCGACTGCCCGTCTATATGAGGTTATATACGATACTAAACTTGAGCTAAGTGGCCAAGCTAGCCTGCAAACTCCTCCAGAAGTAGAATATGAAGTGACTATTTTGATCCAAGACTATGCTCACAGAAACTCCATACAATCTAACTATCTGTCGCACATATATTTTCGTGAGCTTCTCCATAGACGTACCCACTTTAAATGGAAAAAGTAGGCCGACTTGGTCAACCTGTCAACGATGACCCAAATTGTATCTTTACCTCATGGAGAACGCAGAAGCCCTGAAACAAAATCCATCGTCACATGCTCCCACTTTTACTCTAGAATGGGTAAAGATTGAAGTAATCCTCCTTGCCTCTGTCTCTCCGCCTTTACCTGCTGATATACCAAGCATTTGGATACGAAGCTTGCCACCTGTCGCTTTATACCATACCACCAAATATGCTGTCTTATTTCTTTATACATCTTGTTAGCACCTGGGGTCACGTCTAGTATCGAAATACAGAGATGGACACGGCCAGCTACCCAATACAAGGTACTATACGTCACGACTATAACTAAACAAGGGGGTGCATACTATAAGCAAGTCACTTAGGGTCACACGAACATCTAATGTCTCGATCAGTCAAATAAGAAGAGTAAACATAGAACATATATGACAAGAAAGTACGGCATCCCAAACGCCCTGTCACAAGATTCTAGAAATCAGCTGTGCAAAGTAAAAAGCTGGTAGAGTAGCAAAAGTACACGACCATGATCAGCTGTAGTCTGATTAATTACAATCATGTAAAGGAAACTAAATGTCCAGACTTGCCAGCTAACATGTGTCGGTGGCTAAATGACCAAAAGAGTAAAATATATATAATAACGAGCAGGAAATAAGAAACCCATTCATTCCCTTCAGCGATCATCCGCCTGGTGCGTGTCATCAGGAAGGGGGAATTAAGCTTGATCCTTGGAAACTGGCTCAAAACTTGGCCATACAAACCCAGTGGGGTTAGACCCCAAATAGCAAGTTTTACAAAAGAAGCATGAAATAGAGAAACAAAACCCAAATCAATAGATAGGTATAATACAGGTTATGTGTCATGGTTTTGGTCCATAGTTTATCTTAGCATAATATCCCAACCCTACAACCAAACAAGGACAAGGGTTGAACCATCACACTATGATAATCCATGTCCCTAGACTACTAACAGAATAATATAATCACTAAGAAATCCAGTTATATAACGGCCAATCAAATGTACGACTTGCTACTGTGGAGTCTGAGTTATCTCAGATTAGATGCATAAGAGAAATCCTAAGATTGTGAGCTGTTTAGTGGGGCTAACCGAGCCATAGAAATCATATAGCATTTGTATATTATGCACCGGTCCCTCGTAAGGCTATCGTGCTAGATCACATAGAACGCATGTACAATATAAGTATTCAGATATTGCCGTCCACTAGTGTAAAACCCTATATTTTTAAATATTATAATTATTTAATTACTGAATCTATTTATATTATTTTGTAGTTAACTAAAAAATATAATTTATTGATTTAATTACATGGATAAATACTTATTTAGAATCAGTGCAAAAACTATTAATTTTATTTTAGAAGTATTGGTAGAAGAGTAATAGATATTTTTTTAGTATTTAATTTGGGTACAAATATATTTTTATATACCTTAAATATATGCATAAATAATAAATAGTTATTAAATATGATAATAGTAATAAATAATAGTTATAGCAATATACTAATAATAATAAGAAGTGTTATTTGTAACAACAACAACAACAATAATAATAATAATAATAATAATAATAATAATAATAATAATAATAAAAAAATAATAATAATAATAATATCAATAATAATAGTATTGGTAATAGTAGTAATAATAATAATAATACTACTAATAATAACAATAATAATAATGATAATGATAATGATAATATTAATAATAATAATAATAATGTTAATAAAGAAAAGGAAAAAGAAAACAAAAGAAAAAGAAAAAAAAAAAAAAAAAAAAAACTAGACCTTAACTAATTAACTCTAATTAAAACCCTAAGAAAACTAGGTTTCCTAATCCCTTTCCCCCCAAGCAAACTCCCAGCAAATCCACAACCAAAAGCACCCCCCCCCCCCGCGCACAGTGTCTCCCTCTCCCTCTCCTTTATATATATATATATATATATATATATATATATATATATAAATATATATAAATATATATATATATATATATATATATATATATATATATATATATATATATATATATATATAAACCAAACCCTAACCCTAGCTCCGACCAACGTCGACCCAGCCCGGCGACTGCCGACCTCCGGCCGACCTCGACGCCGCCGACCCGGGCCTCCGTCGCCGCAGCAGCCGGCCGTGCCTCCTTTAATTTTAATTATTTTTGCGTGCGATTTATTCGTGTACGTTCACAACGTGACCCTCTAGGATTTTTATTAAATCGGCACGAGTTTTCGTGCCCCGGATCGGTCAAAACATTGACCGAAAAACTGACCAAAATAGTTTAGAATTTTGAATCCAAAATTCCATGTTTACACCCAATTTGCCATCAAACCGTTTAATATTTTCGAAAACAAATTAAAGGAGTTTTCTTCTCCATATAACCGAGAAATTTTTTGTTCTTTTAGTTTTTGTTAATTTATTCTATGTGTTAAATTATTCAACCTCCAAATTGACCAAAAACTTGACTTTTAAAATATTAGAAAATTATGATACAGAGCACGCCCCGCCAAACAGGACTGCCTCGTCACGTACTAATTACACCGAAAGACGCGTATGGTATATTCTGACGTGTGGGCTTACCGGAAACTGATTTGGATGTCTGTGCACGTCGGAATCAACCCGTATCCGTGAAAAATCCCTGTATCACAACTTTTGCAAAATACCGCACCATTTAGTGTACGCTCGTCAGAATGCGACAGAACTTTTGCCATTGGACTCGTGGTATTGCGCCGGTCTTGTGACCCAAGTTTCACGCGATTCTGAGATAGTTGACCAAGCCGCCTATTTGTGGGCCCTACGGTTGACTTTTTGGGCGAATTTGTGTCGGCTCACCGGAATCCAAAATTGGATGTACCGTTGAGTTCGTATTGACGTTTAGAATTTTTTTGACCTATAATTTGTCCCATTTAGAGATCTTTAAACGGGACAAATTATAGGTCAAAAAAATTTATTTCAAATAAGTGGGCCACTATGGACCCCGCTTTGACCCGAAATTACCGTTTTGCCCCTGTGTCCAAATTGGACGAAAGGGTAGTATTTTTTATCTATCTCGCTTATTCTGGAAACGTTCATAATATTTATTTCAGCATCCGTGAACGTTTATTCGGAGGCCGTAGTTTCTGATCCTGTGTGCTTGACTCCTGGACGTTACACCTTGCAGCTTTCTTGTCAGACAAGTATACCTTGCCAAATTTTTTAAGTACATTGCATGCTTATTATATTTTTATATGTTCATTGCATGTGTATTTTTCTTTCAGTCATAATTATATTTTATATATATGTTGATACACACCTGACACATGGTATCATGGGAGGGGAGGACAATCAGTAGGCGTATGGGCTATAACCACTCTGGTAAACCGTAGTAACTAGTACGTACTACGGTAGTATGTCGCGCTGGTCGCTACCCCCAAGGTATGTCAATTTCTGGTGTTGTACTGGTTACTACCCCCGAGGTATGTCGATTTCTGATGTCCCTGCCGTGTGTGTGAGTTGTGAGATTAGATAGAGTAGCCTAACCATGCCCATACATCAAAAAGTTGACCTCATTATGCATTCATATAGATTGTCTTGTACAACATACTTATATATTTTCTATCTATTATGTATGTTTACTGTATTCAATTTGCATGCTTCTATGTATCTTGTTACGTCCCTCTGAGGACCTGATCCCTTTTCCAGGTGTAGACGATCTTGACTATTCGTAGGAGCACGAATCAGGACTTGCTACTTAATTCTTTCGAGGAGGACTTCTCTTCGAGTCTCATGGTTCATTAGATGTTCTTATGTGGTTTCCTTTATACTCTAGTTTGACAGTGGATTTGTTTTCACCTGACTATCATTCTTTGATACTTCATATTGAGATTCAGTTATATAGTAGATTGGTTATTTATTCCAATTTGATTCTGTGGATGAGATTTAGTTATGCCCTGTGACTTGCGACAATATATATATACCACATGTGAGTTAATATTCATATTATAGCGTACATGTGTATTGTGGTATCCATCTATTGGAGTTGCCATATACATACGGCTGACATGCTTACGTATTCCTAGTCCTACATATTTTGGGACTGGGACATGACATATTTTTGTGGTGGCTCATGCAGGTCGAGAGCATATTATCTCGATTACGTTACTGTACCGAGCAAGCCTGCATATAGGATTAGAGTATAGGATCTCATCCACTTATTTGATCACCGTCCTTGATTTTATTTCGCATTCTTATTTGATTATTTGTATTGCATCTTGCTTGATCCCTTCTCAACGTCAATCTGATCTTTCCTTCGTGCTTGATAGGGGATTAGGAAGATGATTTATACTAGGTGCATATACTCGGTTAATCAATAACACTATTAGTTAAATTATTGTAAGTAGGGTAGTATGTCTCATAACCTAGTAACACATAGTCATGTTGACTCATTAATGAAGTATAATTGAATGACACTAACTATAGACTTGCATAAGAAGATATTGTTTATCCAGACTGAAGAACTTAGAGGCCCATATCCCTATTTGATCGACTAGAGACTTAGACAAGAAGTTAGTATGGCAACCGTAGAGGCACAACACCGGATGAGTCTTATCTTCTTGGTGAACTTAAATTATTCTGTACCTTCCTCCATCCTAATCCAACGTACTTATATTTTTTTGTACTACCTCAACTTATGCTGCTATTATAGCCTAGTTTTACAAGCTTATTCTTTTATCAATCTTGTTCATGACATCTGTATTATTGGGGGCCCACACTAATATATTGTCTAAATCAGAATTAGTGCATTATGGTCTGATCAACCTTAGTGCGCTTGGTTCGATCTTCGTATCACTACTTTACCTGGATTGAGATATAGTTGACTTAACTTGTTAGACGAATATACTTGCCCTCTAGACTGGTCAGAGCATATCATGTCAGGTACATAACTGTTCTGATGTGAGCATGCGAATAGAAATTTACCCAAAATAAGATTTTAATCCACAACTTCTTTGGCAACTCCCTTTCAAATTTTCTAATCCCTTTGAATCCCGTACTTGTATTATATCACCTCCTCCTTGAATTCTTTATTGTTGTTTTCTGTCTTCCCCTATTTCGGAAAGACGAACGTTCGTGCTTAGTATAAGTTGATACACAGATAGTACTAGATATACCCCATAGGTTAAGCACTCATGATGACAAATAAGGGAGCGCAGACACAGGAAGTCATAGATACAGGTACGACCTTTACTTATATTTGTCATTGCATACTCATGACTGTAATACCCCTAATTTTGAAAACCGTATTTTTATTATTAATTAATTATTTAACCTGTTTAGTAGTTATGAGCTAAATAGAGGAGATAGATTTTATTTGATATTTATTTGAGGTGTTTGTACATCTAGGGAATTTATGGAGCCATTATAAATTTTTCCTAATTTATTCCATGTAGGAGACCCTTTGGACAGTTGCTAGGTTAATGATGTGCACCAATATAATTTTTAGAATTTTCTATGTATAAATATGTATATATATATAGATATAATTAATTAGAAAAAGAAAGAATAGAAAATAGAATTCAGAATTCCTATTGGATCTAACTCAATCCCGCAACCCGTTAACCACCCGCGCATAAACCAAAACAAAGCAAAAGAAGAAAGAAAACAGCACCAGTTCATCACCCCGCGTAAACTTTGTTTTCCTTCTCCGCGCATAAATAGTAGCAGCAGCAGTAGCAAACCGACTTTCCTTTTTTTTCCACGCGTGTAAGCTTCTTATTCCACCGCTCCTTAACACTAATATTACTAAACACCCCTCAACCGAAACCTAAACCAATGATAGAAAGAAATAGCAGCGACAGTAGTTTTTTAAATACTAAGTTTCCCCACCGCCTCTTATTCTCTATATATATCGATACAATACACCCCAAACCCTAAACCTCACTTCTTCAACTAAACACAATATTGGACGTGCACTATACAGAACTTTTGCTCGGCAAGTATACCTTGCCATTGTACTATTATTTATATTCCACATGATGTCTGCATAATTTATTTCTGCTTATTTAGTTCAATTATTGCTACATAAATTATGCGTCCAAGGAAACTTGGGTGCAATGACGGTGTCGTCGTATTCTGTTTTATTTATGTATTGCATTGAACCTACTTTATGAGACCACCCCATTATTATGTGGTATTTTTTGTTTTATTGGCCATGACACTATTCTTACACGAGTGTGAGTCACATGTAGGATACGGACTTGCGTATTCGGCTGGCCACTGGTACGTATAGGTCGTACGACGGATAGAAATAACTGCTGATAGAAACTTTGTATGCTAGTAGACCTGGCAGTTATTTAGAGGTTTTATCTTGTCATGGATATGATATGCCTAGAGCATGGGGTGGGGAGAACAATAAGTAAGGCGTTTGGGCTCCTTTGTATTTTTTCTGTGCGCTCGGATTCTCCATCGGAGAAACGGGTGTTGATGACCAATATATATTATATTTGCAGACGGCCTCTGTCGTTCAAAAGATGACATGCTTGTAGGCCCCTGGTTCTCCGAGAGAGTCATGCCAAATCCCATGGCCAGATAGCCCACGTGTTGGAAAATTGTTCTCAAATTGCATTCATTTAGACGGTTAGGCGACCCATTTGATGTTTATATTTCAGTACTTATTGGTATGTTATTATGTATCTTGTTACGTCCCTCTGAGGACCTGGTCCCTTTCTAGATATGGACAAGCAGGAGTACCCGCAGGAGTACGGACCTGGACCTGACTCTACGTACCTGACTGAGGAGGTCTTATCCTCAGAGTATCTGTGATTTTATTGCCACTTTTTAGAGATTTTGTTGCTACTTCGGTATAGTCGTTTTGTAGTGGATTTGTTTCCACCCGACTATCAGACTTGATACTCATCTTGGATATTCAGTTATTATTCAGCTCTTTTCCTACTGATTATTTGTGCTATGGATGAGATATAGATTCTGTGTGACTTGTTGTGACAGTATATTACCACTGATGGATTGAATATTTATGTACAACGTACGTGTGTATATGGTTTGCATATATTGGAGTTCATATACATACGGCTGGGCGTGTTACGTATTCCTAGTCCTACATTTTTTGGGACTGGGGCGTGACAATGACCCCCTTTATGACACGAGATCTTAGGTGCATAGTAGACGTAGAATTATATATATGGTAGTTTAGTAGTTATGAGGATATATTGATATTCTATCCAGATGGCATATACGCAATGCTAATAGATGACGCGAGTAGCAGTAGTAGTATTCTTTCCCTATCACCATCTCGCCCCTTGGAGTGGCTCATATTCTCTTCTATATCCATTCCTTATCTCATGCTTAACTCTTCCTATCATAGTCGTATCCTTTCGTGCCATTATGAATTGTTTGAATTACTTCAACCTCACCCTTATTTTGTTAGTTAAAAAAAATATAAATGGTTTAGTAAATGATTAACAACTAAAGGATGAGTACATAATGATAACCCTTATGTATATGCACTATAGCAATATCTGTATCCTCTTATTATTTTAAAAATCATGTATAACATCCCTTAGTCTAATAGGAATTAGTTGGATTATTGAATTAGTTTATACTTCTAATAGTTTTATAAGTTAGTCAAGACCTTAACTGTTGCCCAAAAACTTAGACTAAGCTTAGGAAAGAATTGAAGGCACTTGTTACGAACTGACGACTATGATAAATCACTGGCGAAGTAGCGACAGCTGCAGCCAGACCGTTATAGTAGAGTAGTCGAAGTATTTGCAGACATATTGGTCAGGTGGCATGTCAGTATTAGACTAGATACTTAACGGTTACAAAGAAAAATCATGGTTATGAGATTCTAGACAGGTATCCCAAGATTCTCGACCCAATAAATAAATTTGTTTTATAACCTAGACAATAGCCTCAAGAGACTTTGACTACTAGTAGAATTCTTGTAAGTTGGGTAGTGTAGATGAGTTAGAGGATAATAGAATAGTGTATGGGCAATAAATAAGAAGGTGTTAAAATGAGTGACTATGATTTTTAGGAAGCACTGCTAGATAGCAATGGAGTATAATAGCTATAGTGATTTATTATGAATATGGGTTAGTGTCAATTTCGAGGACAAATTTTTTATAAGTTTGGTAGAATGTAAAATCCCATATTTTTAAATATTTTAATTATTTAATTACTGAATCTATTTATATTATTTTGTAATTAACTAGAAAATATAATTTATTGATTTAATTACCTGGATAAATACTTATTTAGAATCAGTGCAAAAACTATTAATTTTATTTTAGAAGTATTGGTAGAAGAGTAATAGATATTTTTTTAGTATTTAATTTGGGTACAAATACATTTTTATATACCTTAAATATATGCATAAATAATAAATAGTTATTAAATACGATAATAGTAATAAATAATAGTTATAATAATAAACTAATAATAATAATAAGTGTTATTTGTAACAATAATAATAATAATAGTAGTAGTAATAATAATAATAATAATAGCAATAATAATTGTATTGGTAATAGTAGTAATACTACTACTACTACTACTACTACTACTACTAATAATAATAATAATAATGGTAATGGTAATGATAATATTAATAATAATAATAATTTTAATAAAGAAAAGGAAAAAGAAAAAGAAAAAGAAAAAGAAAAGGAAAAAGAAAAAGAAAAGAAAAAGAAAAAAAAAGAAAAAAACTAGACCTTAACTAATTAACTCTAATTAAAACCCTAAGAAAACTAGGTTTCCTAATCCCTTCCCCCCCCAAGCAAACTCCCAGCAAACCCACAACCAAAAGACTCCCCCCCCCCCCGCGCGCACAGTGTCTCCCTCTCCCTCTCCTTTATATATATATATATATATATATATATATATATATATATATATATATATACCTATTACATATACCATCTAAACCAAACCCTAACCCTAGTTCCGACCAACGTCGACCCAGCCCGGCGCCCTCCGGCCGACCTCGACACCGCCGCCGCCGCAGCAGCCGCTCGCGTCGTCCGCGCCAGCGTGTGCGCACGCATGCGCATAGTTTTGGTCAATCTTCAAGGTGATGTATCTCCCTCAATTTTGATTATTTTTGCGTGCGGTTTATTCGTGTACGTTCAAAACGTGACCTTCTAGGATTTTCATTAAAGTGACACGAGTTTTCGTGTCCCGGATCGGTCGAAAAATCGACCGGAAATACCGAAAAATTGACCAAAATAGTTCAAAATTTTGGTATCCAAAACCCCATGTTCACACCCAATTTGCTATCAAACCGTTTAATATTTTTGAAAATAAATTAAAGGAGTTTTCTTCTCCATATAACCGAATTTTTTTCTGTTCTTTTAGTTTTTGTTAATTTATTCTATGTGTTAAATTATTCAACCTCCAAATTGACCAAAACCTTAACTTTTAAAATATTAGAAAATTATGATACGGAGTGTGCTCCGCCAAACGAGACCACCTCGTCGCATACCAATTGCACCAAAAGGCGCGTATGGTATATTCTGACGTGTAGGCTTTTACGGAAATTGATTTGGACGTGTGTGCACGTCGGAATCAACCCGTATCCGTAAAAAGTCTTCGTATCGTAACTTTTGCAAAATACCGCACCATTTAGTGTACGCTCGTCAGAATATGACGAAACTGACGCCATTGGACTCGTGGTATCGTCCTGGTCCTGTTACCCAAGTTTCACGCGATTTTGAGACAGTTGATCAAGCCGCCTATTTGCGGGCCCTATAGTTGACTTTTTGGACGAATTTGTGTTCGGCCACCGGAATCCAAAATTGGACGTACCGTTGAGTTCGTATTGACGTTTAGAATTTGTTTGACTTATAATTTATCTCATTTAGAGACCTTTATCCCTGTCATATTTTTTCGGTGCAAAGTGGGCCACATATGGACCCCGCTTTGACCAAAAATTACCGTTTTGGCCCTGTGTCCAAATTGGACGAAAGGGTAGTATTTTTTAGCTATCTCGCTTATTTTGGAAACTTTGGTGATATTTATATCAGCATCCGGGAATGTTTATTCGGAGGCCGTAGTTTCTGATCCTGTGTGCTTGACTCCTGGATGTTACACCTTGCAGCTTTCTTTCCAGGCAAGTATACCTTGCCAAATTGTTTATAGTACTTTGCATGCTTGTTATATTTTTATATGTTCATTGCATGTGTATTTTTCTTTCATTCATAATTATATTCTATATATATGTTGACACACACCTGACACATAGTATCATGGGAGGGGAGGATAATCAGTAGGCGTATAGGCTATAACCACTCTGGTAAACCGTAGTAACTAGTACGTACTACGGTAGTGTATTACGCTGGTCGCTACCCTCGAGGTATGTCAATTTCTGGTGTCGTGCTGGTCACTACCCCCGAGGTATATCGATTTCTGATATCCCTGCCGTGTGTGTGAGTTGTGAGATTAGATAGAGTAGCCTACCCATGCCCATACGTCGAAAAGTTTTCCTTATTATGTATTCATATAGATTATCTTGTACATCGTACTTATATATATTTTCTATCTATTATGCATGTTTACTGTATTCAATTGGCATGCTTCTATGTATCTTGTTACGTCCCTCTGAGGACCTGGTCCCTTTCCAGGTGTAGACGATCTTGACTATTCGCAGAAGCACGGATCAGGACTTGCTACTTATCTCTTTCGAGGAGGACTTCTCTTCGAGTCTCATGGTTCAGTAGATGTTCTTATGTGGTTTCCCTTAAACTCTAGTTTGGTAGTGGATTTGTTTTCACCCGACTATCATTCTCTGATACTTCATATTGAGATTCAGTTATATAGTAGATTGGTTATTTATTCTTATTTGATTCTGTGGATGAGATTTAGTTATGTCCTGTGACTTGTGATAATATATATATATACCACATGTGAGTTAATATTTATATTACAGCGTACGTGTGTATTATGGTATCCATATATTGGAGTTGCCATATACATACGGCTGGCATGCTTACCTATTCCTAGTCCTACGTATTTTGGGACTGGGGTGTGACAACTAGTGCGGACGTGACCAATATCCATGGGGGTCAGCTTTGCACATCATGACAGTTGTCTGAGGTGGCTAATGTGCACGATCTTAAGATTTTATCCCTCCCAATGCTCTATAATTTTACTTGCCTAATTTATCCCTATGGTTATGTCAGGAATCCTATGGCGTGGGCATATGATCAATCCTCCTATATGTCATACTGTAGTACGGTCAATGCTAGATACGAATCCACTTTGTTACTTCTTAGCTCAAATTGGATTTACCCGAGCGTGATGCAACATACAACAAGTCATAGCCACGCTTTGGTAGTTGACCCACATACTATGCCCTTACAGGGAAAATAATAAAATAGTATCACATATAGCGTAGTATAGGAGGCATTCTTGATGCACAACCCGAAATATATAATCTCATAGCACGTAGCAAGTTATGTCGTACCTCAGTGCACATTTATAACACATGTACATGTTGCACGTAGTAATTGTTTCAGCACGGATATAAGAAATTGGGTCGACTTACCAAACTTACAGTTGGTCGTATGAGCCTTATCACATTGGGACACATAGCTCATTCTATGCACATTGATGGTTAGTCGCTTATGACATAGTCAATCCGAGAATATGGTCATGTCTAGCACAAGAACGAGTTACTAAGTCCATTCTTTCTTTGGATCAATCACAAATAATTGTCAAGACCAACCACTTAGAATAAAAAATATTCTAAATAAAATGGCTAAGCTGCATGCATAATTGGAGCATGAGACGGTTGTCGAACAGACTGTAGGCCGCATGCTGCCCCAGGCCACATATGGCTCCAGGATGCATGCTACTCCAGGTCGCATATGGCTCCAGGCCGCATGCTACCCCAGGCCGCATACTCCTCCAAGCTGTATGCTTCGGACAAAAGTCCACTCTCTTGGAACAAGTGCCGAAGTGATGTGTGTCAGAGAAAAGTGACTGAAGTGCTGGATGTGGCAAACCATAAACTGTTAGAGAGAAAAGACAAAACTATGAAAATATGTGCCAAACAATCAGAGTCATGAGGCCGTAGGAAGGTGGTCGTATACTTTGCTTGCCGCATATAACACTCGGCCGCATATTGCTCTTTTGGACTTTAGCGAATTTCTTATTCGTTCAGCAAGTGAAAACACAAAGAGTTCAAGGATTATCTCTAGAACACTTGTGTAATGGCATTCATGCATCCAATAAGATGGACGCATGATGCCCAGTATGTGGCAAAAGCTCAGGCTGCATAGCCCTCTCAGGCCACATAGCACTCTTTTCTGTATAACTCACTAGCCGCATGCAGAATTTGTCTTCTCCAAACAGCAGGTTCGGCCATGACAAAAGCTCCAAACACTAAAATTTTGTTTGTCCATAAAATCCTCATTTTAAGTCCAAATTGAGTGAACCAAAAGCCAAAATGCTTAAAAATAAAAGCTCTATCATGTAGCAAAAACTAATTTTTAAAATACAAGTTTAATAGATCAAAACCAAGAAAAACTCATGAAACACACAAAAATCCTAAGTTATAAATGTAGATCTACTCAATTTCACCCATCAAAACTGAAAACTCCAAGTACTAAAAGTATTTAGAATCATATTGCACATATATTAGACAAATAAAATATAGGAAAAGAACAATAATCAAAATTAAGAGATTTTTCCATGTAGTGCAAGGTGTACTTGCCTAAATGAAGGAAGGAGGAAAAATGAGAGAATGGGGGAGGAGAGAGAAAAAAGTTAACTTATATATCCTAGGGTTAAGGCTTAGAACATGGGTTCACTCATGATCAAACCAACCCAATAATTAAACCATGAGTCTAATTGAACCAAAGAATGGATCTAGTCTCCAGGACATGCAACATAATTACTATTCAAGCAATAAGTAATATAAGACGGAAAACTAATATGTTCCAAATACATATATCAGGAACGGGGAGTGACATCTCTATCCAACTTAGAAAATTTTTAGCCTCGGAATTCGAATCCAAGTAATAGCTAGAGAATTTGGGACAAACATGATACAAATCTACTAGCAACTACACATGCAAGCAATACCATCACAATACACAGGCGATCACCTGATCACATAATTCGAGATATGAAGGCGTAAGAAAAAATATACCTTCTGAATCAAACATGTGCGGATACTGAGATCGAATATCGTCCTCGCGCTCCTACGTATATTCTCCTAGAGAGTGATGGCCCCAGGCAACCCGGATAAGAGAAATAGTCTAGTTCTTGAGCACCTTCTCCCTTCGGTCCAATATGGATACGTGTTGTTCCTCATAAGATAAGTTAGTACCAACAGCTAATTCAGAGTGATCGAAGATATGACTAAGATCTGAAACATATCTACACAACTGAGACACATAAAATATATCGTGTACCTCTCGTAGCGAAAGTGGAAGGGAAGACGATAAGCAACATCACCTACCTGTTCGATAATATCGAACGGACCTATGTATCACGGACTAAGCTTTTCGCGAACCCCGAATCTAATAACTCCATGGGTCGACAAAATTTGCAAGAATACGTGGTCTCCCACACAAAACTTTAAAGGCCTACGATGATGATCTGCCTAATGCTGATGCCTATCTTATGCAACCCAAAGTCGCTCTCTAATCTACTTGACAACCTCTACTGTCTGTGTGATAATTTCAGGGCCTAACATCTTTCGCTCACCTATATCATCCTATGTTAATGGTGACCTGCACTTTCTCCCATATAATGATTCGAAGGGTGCCATTTGGATACTGGTCTGATCACTGTTGTTGTACGAGAACTCAACAAGATGAAGGTAATCTTTCCAAGACCTACCAAAGTCCAAGGTACAAGCTCGTAGCATATCTTCCAATGTCTGGATGGTTTTTTCTGATTGTCCGTCTGTCTGAGGGTGGTATGCGGTGCTAAATCTCAACTTGGTGTCCAAACTTTAATGCAAACTTTTCCAAAAATATGAAGTGAACCGAGTGTCTCGATCTGACGCGATACTTACTAGGACACCGTGTTGTCTTACTATCTGTCGCATATACATTTTAGCCAACTATTTTATAGACTGTCCTACTCGAAAAGAAAGAAAGTGAGCTACTTTTGTGAGATGATCCACTATTACCTAAACTGCATCACGACCAGTCGGGAATCTAGGTAAACCAGTCACAAAGACCATTGTGATATGCTCCCACTTTCACTCCATAATAGGAAGTGGTTGTAATAATTATTCCGGTCTTTGTAGTTCGGCCTTCACTTTTTGACATATCAGACACCAAGAAATGAATCATACTATCTCCCTCTTCATCCTATTCCACCAAAAATATTGTTTGATATCTTGATACATCTTGGTGCCTCGTGGATCTATTGAATACTGAGAACTGTGTGCCTCAGTCATAACTTCTTGACGAATATCTTCACTTGGTACACAGAGACGATTCTCAAATCTAAGGATCCCATCTTCATGAATTGTCAACTCCTTCCTGAGACCTGACTCACATTCTTCCGGTATCTTTTGAATCTTTGGGTCCACTGTCTGAGCCGCCTTGATTCTCTCCACCAAAGTAGACTGTACTTGCAAGCTAGCTAAAATTCCTGCATCCTGCAAAATTACTACCTCGATACCCATTTCTTGAAGATCCTCTAATATATATTGCTGTGATATTAACATGAATGTGCCACCTCTCCTGCTAAGTGCGTCTGCTACTATATTAGCCTTACCCGGACGATACTGAATTTTCACATCATAGTCCTAATATCAATTTTAGCCACCTTCTCTGCCTCAAATTTAAGTCCTTCTGAGTGAATACATAATTCAGACTTTTATAGTCTGTATATATCTCTACCCGATCACCATATAAGTAGTGCCTCCATATTTTAAGCATAAATATCACTGCTGCCAATTCTAAGTCATGAGTTGGATAGTTCTTCTCATAATCTTGAAGCTGTCGAGATGCATAAGGTATCATACTTCCATGTTGCATCAATACACTCCCTAGTCCTTTTCCAGATATGTCACAATATACTGTAAACCCTCTGGAACCTACTGGAAGCATGAGAATCGGTGCTGAAATCAGTCGCTTCTTCAATTCTTTAAATAGAGTCTGACACTCTGCTGACCAGTCAATCTTAGCCTCCTTGCATGTCAAATAAGTCAGTGGTGCTGAAATATTTGCAAAGTCTGCCACGAACCTTTTGTAATATCTCGCCAAGCCCAGGAAACTATGCACCTCTGCTACGGTCTTGGAAACTGGCCAACTCTCTACGGCCTAAATCTTTTTTGGATCTATTGCCACTCTTGCTCCCGAGATGATGTTACCCAAGAACGATACGTGATCCAACCAAAAATTACATTTGCTGAGTTTTACGTATAACTGGTGCTCCCTCAGAATATGCAAGACCTTCCGAAGATGTACTTCATATTCCTCCTTGCTACTGGAATAGATAAGAATGTCATCTATAAACACCACCACGAATTGATCCAAGTATGGCATGAAGATCCGGTTCATCAGATTCATAAATATCGCTGGAGCATTTGTCAGTCCGAATGACATAACTAAGAATTCGTAATGCCCATATCGTGACCTAAATATTATCTTGGGTGTGTCTTGCTCCCGAACACTTACTTGATGATACCCTGATCGGGGGTCGATCTTGGAGAAAACCTTAGCCTTGCTCAATTGATCAAACAAATCATCGATTCTTGGTAATGGATACTTGTTCTTCACTGTCACAGCGTTCAACTGTTTGTAGTTGATACATAACCAGTATGACCTCTCCTTCTTCTTCTTTACTAGAACCACTAGTGCTCTCCAAGGTGATCCACTGGTTCAAATAAACGTCTTCGCCTTCAGCTCTTATATATGTTGGTACAGTATGTCTAATTCTGATGGTGCCATTTGGTGAACTTTATAAGATATTGGCCCTGCTCCAGGGATCAACTCTATACAGAAATCAAAATCTCTCACTGGGGGTAAACCCGTAAGTTCATCAGGAAAGACATCTAGAAATTCTTGGACTACCCCAGAAAACTACTATTCTACTACTACTACTACTACTACTACTACTACTACTACTACTACTACTACTACTACTACTCTGTCTTCGCGTCGGTCCCTCATGATTCTTTCAAGGGCAAAATCCTCCATGCCTGGGATATAAAATAATATGCTACCCCTATGGCAATCTATCGTAGCATAATTGTCTCTCAGCCAGTCCATTCCTAGAACTACGTCGAAGTTACCCATAGGGAACTCGATTAACTTGGCGGGTAAGGAATGCCATCAAACGATGATTGGATATTCTATACACACTCTACTAACTTCTACAAGCCCATTACTAGTGAGTATATTCAACCTCTCTGGAAATGCCCCAAACTCCAATCCAATATGTGTCACAAATTATGGAGATACAAATGAGTGTGAAGCTCCAGAATCAAATAATAGTAATATAGAAAAAGATGGTACATAAAGGTTACCTGCCACTACATCACCTGATGCCAAAGTCTTCTCTATGGACAAAGTGAATGCCTGTCCTTGGCCTTGCTGCGCTCCTTGCTACTGTCTCCCTTGGACACATTGTTGTGGCCTCTGTTGGCCCTGCTGCTGGTCCCTTTTCCTGAATATTTGTGCCTGTGTAAATAATGGACGCTGAGCCACTGGTCGTGCGGCTACCGTTGGTCCTTTGTACTATATTGCTCCTGGTGTTGGCAGTGCCAAAAACTGCAGGGTTGGCCCTCCTTCCCTCTGCATTATCGAACAATTGACAATCTTGTGGCCCAGATCACTATACCTTAGGCAAAGACCATTTGTTGCTCTGCACACGTCTCTAGTATGGCCTTCTTTGCCATAGTAGGTACAACCTATCGATGCTCCCTGGTGCTGTTGACGTTGTTACTTCTTCAACTGCTGTCGAACTGGTACCGTCACTACTGAAACTGCCATCCTCTGTGGCGCTAAATCATTGATATAAATGCCAGGTGATGGTGCTGACGTTCGGGGTACTCCTCCACCTCTCCCTCCACTTTGAGAATGAGACTTCTTCTACCCTCATTTCCTTGCTAACAACCTCTGCATGGTAAGCTCATGCCTTTGAGCTTCTATCAATACCTCTTTATAAGTCTGGTAGTCTTATCCCTCTACCAGTTATAGAATCTCCTGATGAAGCCCCTGCTGGAACCTCATCGCTCTGTCCGACTCTGTGGCCACCATAGTCAGAACAAATCTACTTAGCCTGCAGAGCTCTACTGCATATCCATCTACTCTTCTACCGGCCTGCTTGAGACCGATAAACCTCTGCTGGAGTTCATACTGTGTGACGACTCCAAAATACTTAGCCCTGAATCGAGTCCTGAAACTGTCCCAAGAGATAGGACGCCTCAAGCTGACTTCCACCGATGCCCACCAGTCACGAGCAAGGTCCTGAAGCTGCAGTCGGACCTGGTTAACTTGCTCATCATCCGGAACCCCTATTGCCGCCAGAATAACTTTGATGTCTTGGAGCCACGCATCTACCGTGATGGCATCCTCCATGTCGTCAAAGTATCTCGGGTTAAGTCATCAAAATCTGACCGACGCCCCCAAATCAGTCATTTTGCCTCTCTCCAGGGCAGTCTGTAAACCCTGACCTAGCAAGATATTATGCTTATGTTGTTAAAACTACTAGTATTGTTGCACTGCCATCTGATGTTGTTGTATATCCATCATTCCCAAAAGGATATCCAGTAATGCCAGGGTATCAAGTATCGCTGATACTGCTAGTACAACTGGGAGTATGGGAATCTCAAGGGTTGGATGCTTAACATGTCCAACTTTTGGTTCCACTGCGCCGGCTTGCTCAATTACTGGCTCTACCCAAATCTGACTCTGAACAGGTGCTACCTACCATTGTTGTCTATGAGAACCCTGTCCGACCATGTTTGCTGCTCCAGCAACTGGAGAATCCCTAAAGAAAAGGACAAGAAAGATCAAGAACATGACGAAAAGTATCAAGGAAACAATTGATTTGATAGTCAAGCAAGGCTTCGAGAAGAACAAATTATGATTTCAAAGCCATGTTTGATTGAGACTCCTATGACCATAACACCCCACAAGTCTAAAAATATAGACCTGCATGGGCCACCACTAAAATCTTGTCATGCCTAGTACCGAAATACGAAGACGGACACGACAAGCTACACCGTACAAGATACTATACGTCGTACGGCAATCACCGCTCTAACTAGACAAGTGGGTGCATACTACAAGCAAGTCACTTAGGGTCACACGAAAATATAATATCTTAATTAGTCAAATAAGAACAGTAAACATAGAACATATATGACAATGAAGTAAGGCTTCCCAAATGCTCTGCCACAACATTCTAGAAACCAGCGGTGTAAAGTAAAAAGCTAGTAGAGTAGCAAAAGTACATAACCATGATCAGCTACAGTCTGATTAATTACAATCATGTAAAGGAAACTAAATGTCTAGACTTACCGGCTAACAGGTGCCGATGGCTAAATGCCCAAAAGATTAAAATATATATAATAAAAAGTAGGAAAGAAGAAAATCAATCATTCCCTTCAGCGACCATCCGCCTGGTGTGTTCCATCAGGAAGGGAAAAATAAGCTTGATCCTCGAGAACTGGCTCAAAACCTGGCCTGCAAATCCAATAGGGTTAGACCCCAAATAACAAGTACCACAAAGGAAGCACAAAATAGAGAAACAAAATCTAATGTAATAGATACGTATAATATAGGTTCTGTGTCATAATTTCAGTGAATAGTTTATCTTAGCATAATAACCCAATCCTACAACCAAACAAGGACAATGGTTGAACCATCACACTATGATTATCCATGTCCCTAGACTACTAAGAGAATAATGCAATTACAACCAAGTCCAATTATATAATGGCCAATCAAATGTATGGCTTGCTACTGTGGATTCTGAGTTATCTCAGATTAGATGCATAAGAGAAATTCTTAGATCGTGAGCTCTTTACGGGGCTATTCGAGCCATAAAAATCATATAACACTTGTATATTATATACGATCTCTCGTAAGGCTACCGTGCTAGATCACATAGAACACATGTACAATATAAGTCTTCGGATATTGCCGTCTACTAGTACGGACGTGACCAATATCCATGATAATCAGCCTTGTAAGTCATGACAGTTGTCTGTGGTGGCTAATGTGTATGATCTTGGGATTTTATCCCTCCCAATGTTCTACAATTTTAGTTGCCTAATTTAGCCCTATGGTTATGTTAGGAATCCCATGGCGTGGTCACATGATCAATCCTCTTATATGTCATACCGTAGTACGGTCCACGCTAGATACGAATTCACTTTGTTACGTAATATCTCAAATTGGATTCACCTGAGCGTGATGCAACAAACATCAAGTCCTAGCCACGCTTTGGTAGTTGACCTACATACCATACCCGTGTTGGGGAAATAATATAATAATATTATATGATGCGTAGCATATGAGGCATTTTCGTTGCATAACCCGAAATATGTAATCTCATAGCACATAGCAAGTTATGTCGCATCTCAGTGCACATTTATAACACAAGTACATATAGCACGTAGTATTTGTATCAGCACAGATATAAGAAATTGGGTCGAATTACCAAACTTACAGTTGGTCGTATGAGCCTTATCACATTGGGACACATAGCTCATGTTATGCACATAGCTTGTTAGTCGCTTATGACATAGTCAATCCTAGAACATGGTCATCTCTAGCACAAGGTCGGGTTACTAAGTCCATTCTTTCTTAGGATCAATCACAAGCAATTGTCAAGACCAACCATTTAGAATAAAGAATTTTTCCAAATAAAATGGCTAAGGCACATGCAAAATTGTCGCATGAGAAGGTTGTCGCATGGACTGTCGGCAGTATGCTGCCCCAGGCCGCATACTACCCTTGGCTACATATGGCTACAGGTCGCATTCAACTCCAAGCCGTATGCTACCCCAGGCCGCATGCTACCCCAGGTCGCATGCTACCCCAGGTCGCATGCTCCGGACAAAAGTCTACTCTCTTGGAACAAGTGCCGAAGTGATGTATGTTAGAGAAAAGTGACTGAAGTGCTGGATGTGACAATCCATAAAGTGTTAGAGATAAAAGACAAAACCATAAAAATATGTGCTAAAAAATCAGAGTCATGCGTCCGAAGCAAGGTGGTAGCATACTCTGCTTGCCGCATATGACACTCGGCCGCATATTGTTCTTTTGGACTTTAGAGAATTTCTTATTCGTTCAGCTAGTAAAAACACAAGGAGTTCAAGGATTAGCTCCAGAACACTTGTATAATGGCATTCATGCATCCAATAAGATGGACGCATGCTGGTCAGTATGTGGCAAAATCTCAGGCCGCAGACCCCTCTCAGGCCGTATATCACTCTCTACCTCATAACTTGCTGGCCGCATGAAGACTTTGTCTTCTCCAAACAGCAGGTTCAGCCATGGCAAAAGGTCCAAAAACTAAAATTTTGTTTGTCCATAAAATCCTTATTTAAGTCCAAATCGAGTGAACCAAATACCAAAATACTTGAAATTGAAAGCCCTATCATGTAGCAAAAACTGGTTTTCAAAAATACTTGTTTAATAGATCAAAACCAAGAAAAACTCATAAAATCCATAAAAATCCTAAGTTAGAAATATTACTCAATTTAACCCATCAAAACTGAAAACTCTAAGTACTAAAAGTATTTAGAATCATATTGCACACATATTAGACAAATAAAATACAGGAAAAGAACAAGAATCAAAATAAAAAGGTTTCTCCTTGTAGTGCAAGGTGTACTTGCCTAAATGAAGAAAGGAGGAAAAATGAGAGAATGGGGGAGGAGAGAGAAAGAAGTTAACTTATATATGCTAGGGTTAAGGCTTAGAATGTGAGTTAACTCATGACCAAACTAACCCAACAATTAAACTATGAGTCTAATTAAACCAAAGAATGGGTCTAGTCTCCATGACATACAAACTAATTACCATGCAAGCAATAAGTAATATAAGAAGAAAAACTGATATATTTCAAATACATATATAGGGAACTTGGAGTGAGACCTGGATGCATAGGGTACTAAGATCGATGCGCCTACTGAAGAACCTTCTTGCGCAATGCTCCACTCGACACACATGATCTGGTACCGTGTCACAATGATCCATCCTCTGCAATACTGAAGTCCTCTTCCAATCCTATCCCGACCTGCGCTCTGATGCTCCTCAGAGACTCATCCTCGAACTATGCAGCTCTAATCTGGTGTAAACTCCCTCACCCAAAATTAGGCCTACTTGGCTTAGATAGTGACACTAGGGCTAATTAGAATCCAATTAGAAATAGAACAAGGTATTTTGTGTAACTATACAATATTTATATCGCTTAGCGCACCTTACCGTTGCTTCGATAATTGGAGCACTACACTAGCCATTGCCTATCTACAAATTTCACAACATTATCCTAGACGCGCCCGCCTGACATTCGGACCTTTGTGTAACTTATAATTATGCTCACTTGTGCTACATTTTAGTCGCACAATATTCGTCGCAGACATTATTATTTAATTCTAAATAAAATACGACTTTGTACCGTTATGCGTTCCAATCGAAATTGGAGACACAATTTTGACCATTTTGTGTAACCCAAATTTATGATAATATTCTACTCTGAGCCCTCTACGTCCATGACACTTGTGTCCCACCTAATTTTACCCCCATGTACTTCTAATTAATTCCAGAACACCTTGCACATTAAATTAAATTAATTAAAACCCAATTTCCATCTTTTTACAATTTTCTAATTGTTGGGCACTTTTATGCAAAAGTGCATTGAGGTGTCCACACCGTTGGACACAATACATGCAAAAATCTATTTTTCCTTTATAGAAAATTTCCCATAATTTTTGGAATGTGCAACGCGCACATCGTTTCCTTTATTTTAAACCTATCCTTGCATTTAAAATAATACAATTATGGCCCTCCAAACACCTACATGTGAGGCCAAGGCCCACTCCAAGGAGGGTTGACCAAGCCCAAGCTTTTAGGTCGAACACCCAACCCAAGTCCCCATGTATATAACAACTTCTCCACCCCTCTTCCTTATTTTTCTAAACCAAAACCTAGATCTAACATACCCAGCCGACTTCCCTATTCATCTCCACCCTCTCCCCCGCCGACCTTCTCCTTGACGCCTCCACCCTCGACGCCGGAGCCCGGCGACAGCACCACCCCCGCCTCTCCTTCCTCTTTCCGACTCACCCGTGGGCAACCCGACCTCGCCTCCAACCCACTGCACCCAACTAATCGTTGAACATCTCTCCGCCGAAACCTCCTCCTCTTCCCCACGTCAACAGCCAACCCTGGATCGCCTGAACACCACCGCTCGACTCGAGCAGTCCGCCGAGCACCCTGAGTCGTCCCGCGCCTGACTGCGTGCGCCGGAGCTGACTCGCCTAGCCGCTGCCCGACCCCGGCTACCTGAAGCCATCTCCTCCTCCCTCTCTTCTCCTCTTCTCCGGCCTAACTTCCACCCTTCTCCGACTCCATCATTATCCCTACCACCAGAACCACTACGCACCACCTCTCCTCCCTTCTTCCCGAACTCCTCCTCATTGACCACAAGCTCCTCCTTCCTCTCCCTGCTGAGCCTTTTCTCCCTGTCGAACCTCCCCCTGGCCAGACTCCAGTTATCACCACCAGTATCACCATTGCCATCATCATCATCCTCATCTCTTCATCAACCTCCATTACCTTTATCATCATCATCACCTTCACCATCATCATCACCATCGTCGTCATTGTCATCACCTTAACTACCATCGTCATCATCGTCATTATCATCGTCGTTAACGTCATCATCACCCTCATCGTCCTCGTCATCATCGTAGTCAACCACATCGTCGTCATCATCATCTCCGTACACGTACCCCGAGGTACGAATGTGTTCCCCCTTTCATATTTGTATGTGTGTATATGTATTATATATATCCCTAGTATATGCTAATATATATAGTATAAATCTAATTAGTGTATATACAATATATATATTGCATACGTATTTAATTAGCATATATACATATATATATGGTATATGTATTTATTTGGTGTATATATGTATTATAAGTATTAATGATATATGATAGATAATAATAATATATATTTATACATTTACTAGGTGACCCGAGTGTAACCACGGATATCATGTAGTTACGTTGACCTGTGACCATGTAATATTGTTAGTAAACTGCCATTATGTACACTGACATACTGGCGAGTCCCGCATTATTTGACTGTCTGTCTTGTACAACAATTATAAATGCGACACCCGTGCGATTAGACGCACACTTGACCCTAGTTGACCAGTGACATACCTAGATATGCCCTGAGTTCAAGTTATTTATGATTGTGTACGTGCTAGTGTAATGACTGATGTTGTGTTATATTATATTATATGTATATAGGACATATCGGATTATTCTGTGCAACTTCAGGAGCAGGTTATTGGTACTTCGCAGCTTTCTTGCCAGGCAAGTATACCTTGCCTTATTTTACTGTTTAAATTCAGTTATTATTTAGTTGCATGTTTATTTATTTATTTATTATATAACTGTGCGCGTCCGAGAGAGACTCGGATGCAGTCAATGAAGGCGTTGAAGTTAGGACTTGTGTCTGACCTAGTGTCTAGTAGACCCACCTAAAGTTGTGGAGTTATCGGTATGACTCCCCAGGCCTTGACACGTATTATTGCATGTCACCGAGTGAATTCATGTAGGGACGCGTGCCTCATACTCGACTGGCCATCGGTGTGAGCAACACGTGTGACGGTATTTAGCTTAGTTGTTTATTTCTATAGAGACTTGCATTATAGTACAAGATGTCCATGTCGTGCTCGCGACTTGTATATCTACATTGGGCGGGGAGGACGACTAGTAGGCGTATGGGACACTCACCTCTTTTATACAGATACCGCACTCGACGGAGTGATACTGACGTTATTATTTATACAGATACCATGCTCCTCGGAGCTGGACGTTATTATATTCCCGTACCCATGTTATAGGGGGCATATGTGGCATATACTAGCCAGTCATGATGATTGGTGAATTACATCAGCATATGTATAGCCTACACTTTCCCATACGTACCAATATTGTCCTCAAATTGTATTCACATAGATGGTTAGCACACCCCTTTATTTATTCAGTATTTACTTTATGGCATGCTTCTATGTATCTTGTTATATCCCTCTGAGGACCTTGTCCCTTTCCAGGTGTAGATGTTCATGAGTACTCGCAGGAGCGCAGACCCGGACTGGCTACTTATATATTTTGAGGAGGTCTTCTCTTCGAGTCTCGTGATTAGTAGATGTTGTACTGTATTTATCTTGTTTATTCTATATTCTAATTCGGCAGTGGATTTATTTCCATCCGACTGTCATCTTTACATACTTTATGTTGAGAGTTAGTTGCATAGATATGGGTTATTCATTTATGCCTATTTGATTTTTGTGGTTGAGATTTAGTTATACCCTGTGACTTGTGATAAATTTATACCACTGGTAAATTGCTATTCATATTACAGCGTACGCATGTGCTATGGTTTCCATATATTGTAGTTGCCATATCCATGCTGCTGGCATGCTTACGTGTCCTAGTCCTACGCATTTTGGGACTGGGACGTGACATGTTTTTAGTGGTGGCCTATGCAGGTCGAGAGCATATTGTCTCGGTTACGTTACTGTATCGAGCAAGCCTGTACCTAGGATTAGAGTATAGGATCTCATCCACAATTGACTATGATTCATATTCCTTTCAATCTGTTCTATTTAAACTATTACATCCTGCTTGATTCATGTGCTTTCCTAATAGTTCCTTGAGTATAGCCCTGCTAGAATATAGGAATCCCTGTTGATAGGATGATGATTAGGGTAACATTCCTATTAAGAATACAACCAGGGCATTGACACATCACTAAGTTTAGGATACTTAATGAACCCTAGCCTTCCTTATTACCTAATGAACCCTAGCGTCACTTACCTATAGATTAATTTACCATTATCCCTTGATGTATTTATTTATGACTTGAGAGTAGTATAAACACTACTAGGATTAGTTTAAAATTAGACAATAGTGTTTGACCCTAGTATTGAGGAACCAATAGAATCCAAGGTTAAACATTAAGACTGAACCTAGATTTTTATGGTGAGATAGTACTAGAGAACTACAACTTTAGCACCTTGTCTTATAGTAGCCGAACAATGCCTTAGGAAGCCAAGAGGAATAGATAGAATATTCCCTTGATCATACCTCGAACACAGAGATTAGCATACCACCTTCCCCTTAGAAAAACTATGACATTATCTAGAGTCCCTCTATTTTAATTTTATATCTTGTTCCTCTGCAACCTTAACGTTCGTAAATTATGCGACGACTAAATTATGTTCTTCTATTCTTCATCTTTCAACTCGTGCCACTTGAAACCTCTGATTATAGACCAAATGATTTTATTCTATGTTAGGATATATAGTGTGGTAGGATTATAGTTTGCTAATCTTACATTCTGAAAATTTGGTGCTTGGTAGTTAGAGCTTGATAGTTTTGAGTTATTCTTGTAGTTTGTGACTTGATGATTATGCTTTAGTTTGAATCACGTAACATGTACCCCACCTCAATATAGATTATATCCTCTTCCCCCTTGAAGGCCAGTAACTCTTCCATTCTTACTATTGACACTTGTATTCTATGAACACTATGATTAAGACTTAAGATGGCCACTACCTATATAATGCAATATGATACCCTAACAGATACTAAGATCTTTCCTCGTATAGCCCAATAAGAGTTTCTGCTTTAATTACAAGTGCAAAGTTATTTCATAGGATCTCCTTTAAGGCAGTTACAGTATTAGTTATTATTTTAAGTGGGGTAGTATGCCTCACAACCTAGTAACACATAGTCCTTTTGACTCATTATTAAAGTATAACCGAATGACATTAACTGTATACTAGCATAAGATGATAGTGTTTAGTCAGACTGTAGAACTTAGAGGTCCATGCCCCTATTTGGTCGACTAGAGACTTAGACAAGGAGTTAGTATGACAACTGCAGAGACTGTAGAGTCTTATTTTCTTTGTGAGCTTGAATTATATTTTTACCTTCTTTTATCATAATCCAGCGTATATATATTTTATGAACTACCTTGACTTATGCTGCTATTATAGCATAGTTTTGCAAGCTTACTCTTCTATCGAGCTTGATCATGATACATGTATTATTGGGTATACATACTAATACATTTCAGAATCAGTGTATTAAGGTCTAGCTAACCTTAGTGCGCTTGGTTTGCACTTCATATAACTACTTTACGTGGATTAAGATATATAGTGACTAGTAGACGAATGTACTTGCCCTCTAGATATGTCTGAGCATATCGTATCAGTTACATAACTGTACTGTTACGAGCATGTGAATAAGAATTACCAAAATAAGATTTCAATCCACAACTGCCTTGACAATTCCCATTTAATTCTTTAAAATGCCTTGATCTCCATACTTGTATTATATTACCCCCACCTTGAACTCTTTATTATTGTTTTCTGTCTTTCCTTATTCCGAAAAGACGAACGCTTGTGCCGAGTATAAGTTGATATACAGAGAGTACTAGATATACCCCATAGGCCAATCATATTACTAGATGACTGCCTTTTGTAACTGATTAAGGGTATATCATATATGATATATTTGGTGTTCAAATTTTTGAGGATTGAGTAACATGATTAAGTATATTTGAGGAATAAGTTTTCTTAAATGTAAGAGACTTATGTGATAGATGGGTAAATTCTAAATTGGGTAGAAGTTGTATTGTCAACTTGAGAGGAATTTTTTTTAAGATTGTGATCGAGTAAAATTTGATTGAGAGGTTCAAGTCATTTTAAATCTGAGAATTTTAGAAGAATGATTATGATGATAAGGATTAATAAATTTTAAAAACTGTGATATGGCGAACCAAATAATTATACTTGAGCATATGCTTTAAATTTTGAATATTGAAGGTTGAATCACGATTTAAACTTTGAGGATAAATATAGAAATCAAGACTTGAACAATTGGTGAATTGGATTTCAAATTTCATAATTTGAGGCCTTAAATTAAAGGTTAAATGTTGATTGTGGAATTACCTATTTGAAATATTGAGGATGTAAATTGAATTTAAATTTGAAGAGTACAAAATTTCATAAGTTAAAGATAGGAATAATAATTGATTAGAAGTGTTTCTAAGGGAGATTATGATAGTTGGAAATGGTGGTATAAAATTTATACGCATTATTTAATTCTTGAAGATTTTATATGGATTTAATTTAAAATTGGATGTTGATGATTTGAAAAAGTGAGAAGAGATTATGATAGGTTGAAATTTGAATTGAACAGTGACTATCTTAATTTTGAAGTGATTGCGATGGATTTGAATAAATTTTAAATTTATGGAAGAGATTGCAATTGACTTGCCTTATGTACGAATGTGAAGGAATTATCCAATTATGCCTTATTTTTAATTTTGAGGACGAAATTATTTCTAAGTTGGGTAGATTGTAAACCCCCTCACCCAAAATTAGGCCTACTTGGCTTAGATAGTGACACTAGGGCTAATTAGAATCCAATTAGAAATAGAACAAGGTATTTTGTGCAACTATACAATATTTATATCGCTTAGCGCACCCTACCGTTGCTTCGATAATTGGAGCACTACACTAGCCATTGTCTATCTACAAATTTCACAACCTTGTCCTAGACGCGCCCACCTACCATTCAGACCTTTGTGTAACTTATAATTATGCTCTCTTGTGCTACATTTTAGTCGCACAATATTCGTCGCAGACGTTATTATTTAATTCCAAATAAAATACGACTTTGTACCCTTGTGCGTTCCAATCAAAATTGGAGACACAATCTTGACCGTTTTGTGCAACCCAAATTTATGATAATATTCTACTCTAATCCCTCTACGTCCATGACACTTGTGTCCCACCTAATTTTATCTCCATGTACTTCTAATTAATTCCAAAACACCTTGTGCATTAAATTTAATTAATTAAAACCCAATTTCTATCTTTGTGCAATTTTCCAATTGTTGGGCACTTTTATGCAAAAGTGCTTTGAGGTGTCCACACCGTTGGACACAATATATGCAGAAACCTATTTTTTCTTTATAGGAATTTTCCCATAATTTTTGGAATGTGCAACGCGCACATCGTCCCCTTTATTTTAAACCTATCCTTGCATTTAAAATAATGCAATTATGGCCCTCCAAACACCTACATGTGAGGCCAAGGCCCACTCCAAGGAGGGTTGACCAAACCCAAGCTTTTAGGTCAAACATCCAACCCAAGTCCCCATGTATATAACAACTTCTCCACCCCTCTTTCTTATTTTTCTAAACCAAAACCTAGATCTAACATACCCAGCCGACTTCCCTATTCATCTCCACCCTCTCCCTCGCCGGCCTTCTCCCTGACGCCTCCACCCTCGACTTCGGAGCCCGACGACAACACCACCCCCACCTTTCCTTCCTCTTCCCGAATCACCCGTGGCCAACCCGACCTCGCCTCCAACCCACTGCACCCACCGAGCCGCTGAACATCTCTCCGCCGGAACCTCCTCCTCTTCCCCACGTCAACAGCCAACCTCGGATCGCCTGAACACCATCGCTCGACTTGAGCAGTCCGCCGAGCACCCTTAGCCGCCCCACGCCTGACTGCGTGTGCCGGAGCCGACTCGCCTATCCGCTGCCCGACCCCGGCCGCCTGAAGCTATCTCCTTCTCCCTCTCTTCTTCTCTTCTCTGGCCTGACTTCCACCCTTCTCCGACTCCATCATCATCCCTACCACCAGAACCACTATGCACCACCTCTCCTCCCTTCTTCCCGAACTCCTCCTCCTTGACCACGAGCTCCTTCTTACTCTCCCTGCTCAGCCTTTCCTCCCTGTCGGACCTCCACCTGGCCGGACTCCGGTCATCACCACCAGTATCACCATTGCCATCATCATCATCCTTATCTCTTCATCAACCTCTATTACCTTCATCATCATCATCATCACATTCACCATCATCATCCCCATCGTCATCATTGTCATCACCTTAACTACCATCGTCATCGTATCATTACCATCATCGTTAATGTCGTCATCACCCTCGTCGTCCTCATCATTATAGTGGTCAACCACATCGTCATCATCATCATCTCCGTGCACGTACCCCGAGGTACGAATGTGTTCCCCCTTTCATATTTGTATGTGTGTGTATATGAATTATAAATGTATCCCTAGTATATGTTAATATATATAGTATAAATCTAATTAGTGTATATACAATATATATATTGCATACATATTTAATTAGCATATATACATATATATATATATATATATATATATATATATATATATATATATATATGGTATATGTATTTATTTGGTGTATATATGTATTATAAGTACTAGTATATATGCACGTGCTTTGCACGTATCTTGGAGTAGATGATTTTGATGAGTTGTTTAACTTTGCTGCTTTTAATTATATAGGTTAAGAGTTCAACCATTGGAATTCCTTAGTAATAGCTTAGAAAACTTAGCAAGTAGTATGAACTCTTTGATTCTATAATATATTAATGCATCCCTTAAATGGTTGTCATTGGAATTTATTGTAGGTATTATTTTTAATTAGTAAATATAATGAAGGGTATTTTTGGAAAGAAAACTTTCACGGTGAAGCCTACTTTCCTCATTATATAGTAGAGATTAATGATATATGCTATATAATAATAATGTATATTTATACATTTACTAGGTGACCCGAGTGTAACTACGAATATCCCGTAGTTACGTTGACCTGTGACCATGTAATATTATTAGCAAACTGCCATTATGTACAATAACATACTGGCGTGCCCCGTATCATTTGACTGTCTGTCTTGCACAACAATTACAGACGTGACACCCATGCGATTAGACGCACACTTGACCCGAGTTGACCAGTGACATACCTATCTATGCCCTGAGTTTAAGTTATTTATGATTGTGTACGTGCTAGTGTAATGACTGATATTGTGTTGTATTATATTATATGTATATAGGACATATCGGATTATTTTGTGCAACTTCAGGAGCAGGTTATTGGTACTTCACAGCTTTCTTGCCAGGCAAGTATACCTTGCCTTATTGTACTGTTTAAATTTAGTTATTATTTAGTTGCATATTTATTTATTTTAATATTATATAACTGTGCACGTCCGAGAGAGACTCGGGTGCAGTCAACGAAGGCGTTGACGTTAGGACTTGTGTCTGACCTAGTGTCTAGTAGACCCACCTAAAGTTGTGGAGTTATCGGTATGACTCCCTAGGCCTTGACATATATTATTGCACGTCATTGAGTGAGTTCATGTAGGGACGTGTGTCTCATACCCGACTGGCCATCGGTATGAGCAACACGTATAACGGTATTTAGCTTTGTTGTTTATTTCTATAGAGACTTGCATTATAGTACGAGATGTCCACGTCGTGTTCGTGGCTTGTATATCTATATTGGACGGGAAGGACGACTAGTAGGCATATGGGACACCCACCTCCTTTATACAGATACCGCACTCGACGGAGTGATACGGGCGTTATTATTTATATAGATACCATGCTCCTCGGAGCTGGACGTTATTATATTCCCGTGCCCGTGTTATAGGGGGCATATATGGCATATACTAGCCAGTCATGACGATTGGTGAATTACGTCAGCATATGTCTAGCCTACACTTTCCTATACGTACCAATGTTGTCCTCAAATTGCATTCACATAGATGGTTAGCACATCCCTTTATTTATTCAGTATTTACTTTATGGCATGCTTCTATGTATCTTGTTATGTCCCTCTGAGGACCTGGTCCCTTTCCAGGTGTAGATGTTCATGAGTACTCGTAGGAGCGTAGACCCGGACTGGCTACTTATATATTTCGAGGAGGTCTTCTCTTCGAGTCTCGTGATTAATAGATGTTGTACTGTATTTATCTTGTTTATTGTATATTCTAATTCGGCAGTGGATTTGTTTCCATTCGACTGTCATCTTTACATACTTTATGTTGAGAGTTAGTTGCATAGATATAGGTTATTCATTTATGTCTATTTGATTTCTGTGGTTGAGATTTAGTTATACCCTGTAACTTGTGATAAGTTTATACCACTGGTAAATTGCTATTCATATTACAGCGTACGTATGTGCTATAGTTTTCATATATTGGAGTTGCCATATCCATGTGGCTGGCATACTTACATATCCTAGTCCTACCTATTTTGGGACTGGGGCGTGACATCCGGTCCATCAACTCTGACTATACCTGAAGTCCCCACATCTGTGCCGCAACTCCAAAAACTAGTACCTCATTACCCAAGCTATCAAGATTGGCCAATAAATATCTGTCCCTCGTCAAGTATATAGCCACCGGATACCTTCTCAAGGCATCAACGACTATGTTGGCCTTCCCTGGATGGTCCTGCAAAGAGAAGTCAAAGTCCTTCATCAACTCCAACCATCGTCGCTGCCTCATGTTGATCTCTTTCTCTGTAAACACATATTTTAAGCTCTTGTGGACTATAAATATCTTCATACACTCTCTGTACAAGTAGTATTTCTACAGCTTTAGAGCAAAGATGACTGTTACCAACTCCAAGTCATGGGTAGGGTAATATTTCTTATGAGGGCATAATTTCCTGGAAGCATTGGCAATCACCTTCCCATTCTGCTGTAACACACATCCCAAACCCTTATCCGAAGCATCAATATATATAGAAAATTCTCTTATCCCCGATGGAAATATCAACACTCGAGCTGTAGTCAACCTTTTTTTTAACTCCTCAAAGGCGACCTGACACTCCTCTGTCCAGAAGAACTCCACGTCCTTCCTGGTCAGCCTAGTCATCAGCTCTGCAATCCTGGAGAAGTCCTGAACAAATCTCCGATAATAGCTTGCCAATCCAAGAAAACTCATGATCTTTGCCACTGAACTCGGGGTAGACCATGACTCAACTACTGATATCTTCTTCGAGTCCACTGAGATCTCGTCTCCTGTAATCACATGTCCGAGGAATTCAACCTTAGCAAGAAAGAACTCAAACTTTAAAATCTTGCCAAATAGATTCTTCTTCCTAAGGGTCTCTAGAACTATCCTCAGGTGCTTCTCATGCTCCTTTGGGTTCTTCGAATATATCAATATATCATCAATAAAAACTACAACAAACTGATCCAAGTACTGATAAAATACCTTATTCATCAGGTTCATGAATACTGTCGGGGCATTGGTCAACCCAAACGACATCACCAAGAACTTAAATTACCCATACCGAGTCCTGAAAGCTGTATTCGGAATGTCTTCCTTATTCACTTTTACTTTGTGGTGCCCCGACCACAAGTCTATCTTAGAGAATACCTTCGCTCTGCTCAATTGATCAAACAGATCATCAATTCGTGGTAACGTATATTTGTTCTTGATAGTGAGGTTGTTAATAGCCCTGTAGTCGATACACATGTGTACCGATCCATCATTCTTTGGTAAAAATAATATCAGAGAACCCCACGGTGATGAACTAGAGCGGATGAAGCCCTTATCCTGCAACTCATCCACCTGCTTCTTCAACTTCGTCTGTTCACTATTTTTTACCTATAGACGTACTGTGATATTGGCTGTACGCTTGACACTAAATCTATAGAGAACTCCATATCTCTGTCTGGTGACAACCTCGACAACTCCTCCAGAAAGACATCGATAAATTCTGCAATCAACGGATGTGGGGGCTCCTGCTCTTCTACCATAGCTCTACAGAAGTCTCCCTCGCTATGCTCTGCTCTCCTTTGACAAACTCAAACTCTGGCTCTCCTGGCATCTGAAACAAAACTCTGCCTCCGCGATAATCGATACTAGCATGGATCCTACTCAACCAATCAATCCTGAGTACTATGTCGTAGCTCAAAAGTGACATTACGAGTAGACACATGCTCAACTCTCGGCCTCCCAAAGAAACTCTCTGATCCTTGTAAACATTACTTACCAGGATAATGCCATCCCCAGTCGTGATCTTGTAAGTCCTCGCCAACAGTTCAGTCTCAAGATGATGCTTTAAAGCAAAAGATACAGATACAAAGTTATGGGAAGCACCAAAATTAAATAAAGCATGAGATGGAAAAGAATCAAGATAGACTGAATCTGAAATAACATCCCCAACTGGCTCCTCCTCCTCCTTATCGATCAAGGCGGAAGCTCGCCCATGCTGCTCACCTCTTTGTTGCTGCTGGTGCTATACGAACCTCTGGTATTGTGTCGGCAATGGAGGTCCTCTTTGCTTTCCCGTTGGGGGTCTAGCGGGTGCTCTTTGTTCTTAGGTCCCGCCCTAAGGTGGACGAACCGAAGCCCTATGAAAAGCCCTCAACTAGTGGTCGCCCGATTCGAAGAACAAATACTGGCCCAATCTCATACTACACATATCCCATCCATGTCCCGGCTTCTTACAAAATGGGCAAGGAATAGCCGGCTGAGCTAGCCTCTAAATCTGGTGTGCCTGTTGTACTCGCGCTCTAGCTGGTGCTGGAAACTACTGCCTCGGCTGCTAGAAGTGTCTCTGATGCTGCTGCTGATAGTGGGGCCGCTTTGTTGGGCCCGTACTACGCTAGATCTTGAAGGATCCCTCATCCTTTGCCTGCTGTGCCTGCGCCACGATATCCTCAAATGTAGTGGTACGATGACTGCTAGTATAGGATTTGATCTCCCTGTTCAGACCTTTTCTGAACTTTCGAGCCTTCCCTCGGGGATTATGTCCCTCCATAAAGTGACCTAATCTGCGGTACTCTGCTGCATACTCGTCCACCGTCATGCTGCCCTGGACGAGGTACTAAAACTGGCTCTCTAGAGAAGTCAGGGCTACGTTTGGAAAGAACTTCTTCTTGAAAAGTTTCTTGAAAGCTTTTCAAGTAAGTCTGTAAAGCCCCTCGACCAATTTAGGTTTAATTTAATTTAATTTAAGAGACTAGGATTAAGTTGGACACAATCAGATTAATGTGCAACAATTTTATGACTTAAATTAACCTTACTGTTGCCTTAATGGTTGGAGCGCTACACTAGTAGGTACCCTTAAACTAGTTAAATACTCATCTCCAGACATACCAGACTACCCATCGGACCCTTTTATAACTTTTAGATACTAAATATTGTGCTTCACTTGAGTTGGCAACATTCGTTACAAACATCGATGTATTATTCCCAATAAATCCAAATTCCCTTGATTATCCATCCTACATAAAATTTAGGCACGACACAAAATAATTCCCTATAACCCAAACTAGGGTATTTGCCTACACCAAGTTGCTACGCCCATGACTCTTTTGTTCCACTAGAACCTAGTTCCATGTGTAGCAAATTCATTAAGGAGCGCCGTGCGCATTGATTTAATTAAATTAATTTAAGGCTAATTTTACCTCAAGAAGAATCGAACCAAGCCCACATGTACTCTTTCACGTGGACCAGCCCCACCCCATCGAGGCCGGATAGGCCCAAGTTCCGAGACCATCCCGTCAACCCTCCCCCATATAAATATACATTTTCCTAGCTTTTAAACCATAAAGCTCATAAGTTCATCCCATCTCTAAAGAAACCCTAGCCGCACCTCCCCTACTTCCGGCCAGCCCACACATCAAGCAGCCAACCCAGCCACCGGCTCACCCTGGACACCGGACTCCCAACCCAGCCATCGGTACCGTGACACCATCCGCTATCACCACCACTCCAATCGAGTTTCTTCTCCCATCCAAAACCCAACCAGCCCACATCTTAGGCCACCTCCCAGCGCACCGATCACCACGATCAGGCGGACCCCGATCTCCCCGTGTCCTGACAGCCACCCCCCCCCGCGCCACTGCCGGAGCTGCTGCCGCTGCGGTCCCTGCATTGCTGTTACCACCGCTGCCGCTGCCGCTGATGCTTTGCTAGCCGATCGACGCCGGAGCTTCCACTTGCCGGAAAATGACCAGGCAGCAGGGAGAACCTCGCCCAGCCGCTAGGTAAACGCCTATACTCTTTCTTCCTCGTATCGTGTTTGTATTGAGTATCGTGTTCGTATTGAGTATCGTGTCGTCGCGTCAAGAATGTATTCTTGAACTCAACGTTGTTAATCCTAAGCTACGTATATAAAATGGCATGATAATTAAACAAGTGGTAAAACCCATCTAATAACCATCGATTACCCTAATCATGAGACCTGTCATCAAGGCCAGTAATTCACCTGGACACTGGACATAAACCACATATGATTGAACATGGAAACCAAGAACATGTTTCCATTCAGAGCAGAAATAGTGGTCAAACCATCACTCGATAAATTATTGTCGCAAGGCGCACGTTGACCAAAGACAGAACATGGGTACGCCCTAGCTACGTGCACACGTGACGCTGTATTCGGTCAATAGTGAACCGGCAACAATATCTAGGAGCAACGTCATAAGTATTTATGTTTTTTTAGTGTCTGATATTAGACTGTTATATTATATTTGTGTTTAGGACCATTGGACCAGCCAGGGGACACTGTAGGAACCGACTTTTGGCACTCACAGCTTGAGGACTCAGGCAAGATACCTTGCCATATGTACTGTCTAATTTAAATATTGCACATGTTGTATGATGTTTCCTTGCTGTATTTCATATGACTGTGTATGTCCGATATTGATTCGGGTGCCATCGACCGATGCGTCGATGATTTAGTATACTGGACCTAGTCACTAGCATACTTACCCCATTGGAGGATACTCTGATTTTTTCGAGACCTGACACTCTTACACGTGTACAGTGACATTCATATTGGGATGCGGGTCCGCGTATTCGACTAGCTATTGGTACGTGTGACATTCATCACGGTTAGTACGTAATTCAGGTTTATAATTTTATGATAGTAGAGACTGGCACATAGATACGTAGTATGCACGTCAAGTATTCGATTTGCGTATTTACATCGAAAGGGGAGGACAACTAGTAGGCGTATGAGAAACACCCATTGGAATCCGTAGTATCCAGAGGAACCACGGATCCGATGACTCCCTTTATGCAGATTCCACGTTCTTCGGAGCGCTATGGACGTTATATTATTGCAGATTCCACGTTCTTCGGAGCGCTATGGACGTTATACACATACTATACAGCTTCCATGTTCTTCGGGGCGGTATGGACGGTATACCTATACCTACTCATACGTACCAATGTTGTCCTCGTATTGCATTCACTTAGATGGTTAGCACACCCTTTATTGCATTATTTTATTCAGTATTTATATATGGCATGTTTTAATGTATCTTGTTACGTCCCTCTGAGGACCTGGTACCTTTCCAGATTTGGACGAGGCTTTCTACCCCACAGTATACGGCCACGTATAGGAGATGAGATTCGCTACAGTCGAGGAGTTAGAGGTGCAGCCGTCAGAGTTTCCTTGACCAATTGGTAGGCCTTCAGCCTAGATTGGGTGCATCATTGTCTAGTGCCGATGCCCTAGTCATTAGCTTTTATATCTCATTTTAGTACTTTATGTCATCATAGTAGTGGGTTTGTCCCCACCAGACATTATTAGTTGTACTATGATATCTCGAGACTGATGTTTATCTTCCAGCAGTTTATTTAGTACCTCTTGCTGTTTATATTGTGGATGAGATTAGATTACCTGTTATTGACTGATATTGTACCTGCTAGTATTATAGGACAGCGTAGCACCCTTCTTGGATCCATTAAATTGGGATATCCTCGGAGACGTGTCAGCTGGCTATTGCCACGTGGCCTGGTTTCGTATATTTTGGGACTGGGACATGACAAAGTCCAGGTGTTAAGATCCTCCGGTCAGTCCTGAACCATGTCAAAGCAATATCATACATCATGCTCCCTGTTGCCTCTACCTGTAGTCACTCTAGAATCTGCGCCAGCCGTAGTTCCTCTCTATGTCTTCGATCCAGTCATCCGCATAAATAATCTTCTCAATGCCCTTAAAGTCCTTGGGCCCCATCCTTTTGAAGTCAATGATAGTCCTCGGCCTTGACTGCTGCAGGGCAGGCTGAGGTGGAGCTACTTGTGGCTGGACCAAGGTAACTCTCTTGACTGTAGTGAGTGCAAGCTGGTGGGCATTCTCAATGTCTTGCCTCATAACCTCAGAAGGGTGCTATTGTGCCTCCGTCTGGGCCTTCTGTGCCTCCATCATCTGTTGAAAGTGTGCAAACACCTGCGTCGGATCAACAAGTGGTAGTGGTGGTGGTGGTAGTAGTAGCTCCTCTGAAGCTATAGGCACTGTCCTCTGAGAAGCTGTGGGCACTGTCCTCTGGATTAGAAGTGGTGCACCCCTGATAGCTACTGCAATAACTCCCACCTGGACCGACAAAGCGGCCCTCTGATCTGGAGTTGATAGAGCAGTGTCTGTTGGTGCCCTCCTCTAAGGCGACAAAGTGATCGACCTTGCTGATACTGCGCCTGAACGCTGAGATCGTATCTCTGGCGGCATCCTAAAGATAGATTGAGGTAAATGAATCAATATTAAGTAAGATACGATATCATCAAAGAAGGACAGAATTATTTAAGTATTACAAGTATTCAAATTGATAAGGATAGAAAAACAGATATTTTGGGAATATTTTCTAGTTGTGATTTAGTATACTCTCAGCCTATATCCTATATTCTAAAGAAAGCTTGTAGTAGTACTCTAAGTCTGAGCACCACTACGAAATCACACTACTTGTGATATCTAGACCTGCATGGACCACCACTAAAAATGTGTCACAATCCGCACCTGGAATGGGAATACGAGTACATGAACAACACCAGCCTATGCCGCAGCATCGACGGTAGAACGCTATTTGGGTTAACAATACTATCTAATATCTTATACCAAATATATAAGGAACCTATCATGCTATCTCAACTCCAAATGGAGGAACAATATGGTATATGATAATGAAACCAATACTCAATCACAATATCAAACTAGGGGAAGAAATAACACGATATGGAATAAGAAAAGAAGTACAAGAGTCACAAATACATCCACAAGTCCACAATATAAGTCTAGACACAAAGCAATTCCCAAAATAATAATACATGCCAAGAGTCTAAAATAAGACTAATATAATGTCTAACAATATAAGTCTAAGCCTCTTTAGTCACTGGCACTAGGTTTTCATCCTCTAGGGGAGTATCCTCTAATGGTTCACCGTCCTGCGGCCCGTAGTAAGTGGGACACTACTCCTCAAGCCAATTATCTAAAAAATACATCCAATTAGGATTATAACAAAGTATAAAACTTTGGAAGCTGTTATAAATATATGGTAGAACATATATGACAAGTAATAGAAAAGAATACAAAATGAACTAGCAACTAGAAAATGTAAATGAACCAAAGTAAACAGATAATGTACTGGAAAGGAAGAACAGGCAATAAGAAATAACGACAGGTAAAGAAAATAAATAAAACTAGCTAATTTGCTTTAGAGTACAAGCTCATTATGTGATCAGGTTAGGTTGAACACGAATATAATATGGTAACTCGATTACACGTGTGATATGTAATCGACATGTACACGAATAAACTGGCTTGATCACATAACCAACTCATACTCCCCCATCCCTGACCAATACTTATGGATCCAATCGCGACACGTTACGAACACGAATATAAGCGAACTAAACACGAACAGTATGTGAACACGAAGTACACGATAATCAATACCCGATACACACGATGAATACATATGAAGGAGTATCTACTGAACACAGTAGGATATAACATCCTATGACAGGATCCATTTAGTACCAATCCGTGTAGCCACTGTGTTGGAATCAAGTAAATAGTTCTAGAACATGTGATATATACACTATCATGACTGAAAACTAACAAAGAGATATACTCGTATGTGGTCCTAAGCAAAGAATACAAAATCGTGTCCGAACTGGTATCACATTGACCTATATATGAAATACCATGTCAATTGGTATATTAAAGTGATAAGCATACTTAAATAGGCTAAAATATGATTTCTATGTAATTTTTAGGTCAAAACTAGATCATTACCCCAATTTAGGTTCATAAATAGCTTCTAAGTTGGTTTATAGAGCCATACTAGTTATAACTAGGTGTTACTAGGTTATCTCTAGGTTTCTAGGTCATTCCGGTAGGTTTCTAGTTTATTATACTATAATATTAATCATTACCTACTATACCTACTAATACCTTGGCCTATAGATAATTTCTTTAATATCCTAATCAAATACCTTAGTCGTATCTCATATACCTTAACTATGGACAAATACCTTGGTTATGGGTCAATGCCTTAGCTATGAGTTAATACCTTGGCTTTGAGCCAATACCTTATCCCCGTATCCTTGTATCTTATGTTGTATCATGATAACTACCCGATACCTTTGTATAACTCATAAATAAGTATCTTGAATACCTTAATATAAATAACTTAACTAACACACACAATAGAATATGGTACCACACACACACTTAATATCCGAATATTACAACACTAACATTCACTCAACACACTACTTACTACCACCTATCAATATCTTGACACTCTAATATCCCTCACTCAACCTTGGTACTTGATATCTTGATATCAAGATACCACTTAACTATGCATACTCTCTAGAGTACATTCTCACTAAAGCACACTTGACATAAATACCAACATACTCAAATACCCCACTCTAACATACACTAACCCTATACATACACTATGACACAATTGTGCATCACTAACTTCTAACACCTGCTGCTACTGCCACTTATGTTGTTGCTGCTACTTATGCTACTGTTGCTATAAATGCTTCTTATGCTGAAAAGCAGTTGAAAAGCACTGAAAAGCTGTTGAATGTAGCAAAAGAGTCCCCCCCCCACTTGTATTCTACACACACACTCTCCCCAAAACCACACTAAGCACACTCTTCTCAACCCCAACACAAACACACACCAAAATACTACCAAATATCCTCATGATACCTACATTAACACTTGATACCAATTGTCAAACACCTAACATGCACTAGTATCATACTACACCATGGTGCACCAAGATACTATATTCCTACTCCAACACCACCCTGATACTAACCTCAAAAATATATGAAACCCTCTTAATATATAAATTATGATATATAACCATATATAATATCTAATTATCATGTAATTATAAGAAATTACACCTATTGACTCAAAATCTCCAAATCTACCGACGCGTACCATGATGTATCGTGATACGACCTACACGTATCCAATTATAGATACGTAGCTAGTATTTCAACCCTGATCTAAGTCTTATATAACTAAACTAGCATCATGACACACACTTGATGTGTCAATCTCATAATTTTCCCAAACTAGACACAAAACACCATGTAGAAATCATAATACACATTCATTTAGCCTAGAACTTGTTCCTATAGGTAGCCCTATGCTATGGGAGGGTTCCTAATAGTCAAATGTATGATTTGGAACCTACAATAAAGGTGAAATCAGAATTGTACTTAGTAGTAGATGGATTCCCAATGAATTATTCTCACGGACACGATCTCCTTGCCAAAGCTCCTTCTCCTAGTGCTCATTGCAATTTTAAGCTCCAATGCTCTTTGATTGAGGAGAATGAGAAGGAATGTGAATGAATTGAGAGGGATTGATGGAGGGATGAAGTAAATTGGGGATCTAAAAATTTTTGGATCTAAATTGAATGAATAAATGGAGAGAAGAGGGAGAGAGAGAAGACCCCTCTTATGTGGCCGGCTCCCTTTTTTCCTCTCCAAGTCACTAACTATTGTCCACAATGCCCCTACATGATAAATTATAAAAAAATAATTAAAGATGGCTATTTTGGAAAGCTTTTACACTAATACAAATGAGTCTAATCCTCCTAATTAATTAGAAGGAATGGGTCTAACGGGCCTAAAACATATTGGGCTCACTAGTTGTCATGACAAGTCTAATTGGTTCACTAGTGTCAAGTGTAAATAATATGCTAGCCCACTAACTATAAATAATTAATACAAAACACAAATAAATATATATAGCATTTTAATTAAATATAATCTCTAATATAAAATAACCATGCCAAATTACTAAATTACTCCTATCTGGAAAAGTGAGGTGACAGTCAGGGACCCTGTGGACCGAGCCCGCAGATTCAGGAAGGGTTTGGCCAGAGATATCCGGTTACATACTACTGCGAGCTGTACAGCTACTTTTGCTAATATTTTGGCAGAGGCTCAGATTGCAGAGAAGGACTTGGACCTCAACCACAAGAGAGGCCAAGATGCTTTTGGTGGTGGTAGTAACTTAGATCGGCAAAGCGTCCCCTTGTTCAGAAGGTAGTTTTACAGCCCCAGCTGGAGTACCACCCACCAGCTAGAGTTCCAGTTCAGTAGGTTCAGTAGCAGCCTCTGAGGTACACTCAACAGGCTCCCACTTGTCATTTCTTCAAGAAGCCAGGTCATCTTTGGGAGAGCTATCGGAAGAGGGTTGGACTCTGTTTGTATTATGGCATTACGGTACATCAAGTGAGGGATTGCCTCCTAGCTCATCAAGCTCAGTGTGCATCTCCAGATAAAAGGAGTCCAGCTAGGCCACATGTGGCACAACAAAATGCCCAGCACTAGCAAAGGGAGACACCCCAACAGTGCAGGACTTTTGCGATGACGGTCGTGGGTACCGATGCTACGTGTGTTGGATTAGCAGGTTCATTATTTTTCTTCCTTTTCTTTCCATCTATTGATCTCTATAATTCTATAGTATATTATTGTTTGCATTTATAATTTTGTGCTATAGTATAGTTAGTAGTAACCCATAATAGAGATTGCAATATCATGATAAATAGAGACCAAAACCATGCTTGTTTGAAAATCTATGAATATTTCTTTGCAATAGAATTGTATGTTATATGATTTTAGATAGGATCTTCTTGAGACCATGATTAGATAGGGGTGGTAACTTTAGTGAGTATTATATTGAATATATTATGACCAGTTAGAAGGAAGGGGACGAAAGGTGTGACTAATATCCTATTTTTTGAACCATGAGTTATTCTTTCATTTCGTGCCTTCTTTAATTTCGAGGACAAAATTATTTTAAGGAAAGTAGACTTGTAATCACCTAGAATTGGAGAAGGATATTTTTGTCATTTCATATTGTATGATATTATGTTAATAATATATATTGATAGTAACTTTGGTATTGGTTAGTTTGTTAGCTAATAGAATGGACTGTGTTAGTTAGAATTAGTTGGTGCCAATCGTGTTCGTTCATGACATAGTTACTATATTAATTAAGTTAGTTCGTATGGATAAAATATTGGTCCCTTTAATTAGTTAGATGCCTCATTAGTTAATTAAGATATCATCATAACCACTATGATTCTTTATGACAACTCTAGAACTTATTTAGTAGAGTGTAAAGGGCAACATAGACATTTTGGATTGCCAAATCATTACCTTTTATGGTCGGCCCTAATTCCTAGGGGGAATAGCTTCTTAAACACCTCATTCCAACACACATTCATCCCTAAACTACTTTATCCCCAATCCAACTCAATTCCCTACTAAATTTTACCCAAACCACTTCAAATTTCACTCATTATCACCACCAAGGAGGTCTAGAGCATTGGAGAGAACAAAAAGATCCATTGGAGAAGAGCTTGCTAGGAGATCATTTCCAAATCCCTCATTGTGTCCACTTGGAGTTATTTTATTGGGATCCAACTCCTAATAAGTATACATATTCTCACCTTTCTTATCAATTTTTTTGTTAGAATACCCATGTGAGACTCTAGGAACCTATCCATGGCCATGAACAACCCATTAGGCAAAGAACTATGTGGTATTGTCCCCAAATCTAGGAGATCTATGTATTTTTGTGTCAATTTTGGTAGAATTTTGAAATTGGGAGACCAAGTGTTTATCATATGTTCTATTATGTTTATTGGTATATATTTGGTTGTGTGAGGGTGTTTTGTGTCTATAATTGGATACGTAGAACCTGTATCATGATACACCATAATACGTATCGGTAATTTGGGTATTTGAGGGGTTTTGGACCAATTGGTATTAGTCGTACTTTAATTGTTTTATATTTAGCTAATTCATTTATATACATAACATATTATAGATATAAATGATGTTTTATGAGTTATTGTGTTGGTGTATCTTGATGGTGTGGTTATTGATAGTGTATTATAGTGATTGGAGAGTATCTTGGTGGAATATTTGAGTGTGTACCATTGGGCACACCATATGTTTTCTAGTGGTGATTTTTGTTAGTGGAAGTGTTGTCATAGGTTTATCATAGGGATTAGAGAGTATCGTGGTATGGTATTTGAGTGTGTGGGTTAGAAGGAAGAGGGTTTGATTGTGATGCTTGTGTTCAATATTCTGGAGGATAGGGAACTAGATGATGGAGAGGTTTATGCTCAGTGTGGAGGCTTAAGGTATGTCCAGTAGGCTTGCACAGGCAGTGTAGTTCATTGGTGTGGCTTGAGCTGCTATACAACTCGGGTAGAATGATATTCAGATGTAGCTAGTGCAGGTAATATAGTAAGGTCTTGGGTGCCAACTACTACAACAGTTGATGTGTAGGGGGTTCTGGGTTCAGTGATGCATGTGAGGTTTGGGAGTTCAAATTTAGGTACAGACTTTAGTGATATAGAAAGTCTCGGTTGGGATTCCAGCATATGCATGCTCGGGCAACTGAAACTGCAACTGCAGCATTGCCTGCAGTATAGTGCAGGTATTAAAGTTATATTGTGTTCAGTGCTGGCTTATGAAGGGGTTGATAACAGAGAGGGGGTAGCAATGCTCGACTGCAGGAAAAGTGTTTAAAGATCGGGTTTGCTGCACAGGTATGAGGGACTGCAACAGTACCGGTGTATATGAGAGCAAGTGTAACCAAGTGTGTGTGCTGTATATAACTGGAGAATAGGGGGGGTTAGTGAGTGCTAGTGAAGGCTTTCAACAAGTTGTCCTATGACCTGTGTCTAGGAATGTAGGTAGAGTGCTGGGTTGAAGTGAAGTTGAGGTATTGTGAGAGTGAGTGGGTGTGCGTGTCTGTGAGGTGTGTGTGTGTGTGTGTGTGTGTGTGTGTGTGTGTCTCATTCCACTGTGAGGTGAACTAGTGTAGTGAGTGTGAGGTATGACTGTGGGGTTATAGGGCTATTCAGATACTAGGTAATGTCTAGGATATACGAGATATTTATATTATAATGATACCAAGTTCCAAGTATGGGTAGTATCAAGTCTAGGTTGGTTCAATATATTTAGTCACTACCAAAATAATACATATTAGCAACACCTAAAAATTTTGCTAATAGGCAAAAAAATGTTGCTAAAATAAATTAACAACGTAATTAGCGACGTTTTGGTGTTGTCGCGTATTTCATGGTCGCTGACAACAAATTTGTCGCTATAGCGACGTATATTTGACATTAACGACGTCTCGTAACGCGACGTTCGTAAGTTAGCGAAATAAAAGTTCATTGCTAAACGTCGCCATATTAGTGACATTATGAGCGACGTTTTGTTACAACAATGCTGACATAAAAAAATTGCTATGTCAGCTTCATAGCGACGTATCGCTACGTTCTGCGACATCTATGGTAAAAGTTAGCGATATTCTGATACATGTTAGCTATGTAATCTTATGTCACTACACATCGCAGAACGTCAACGAACATCGCTAAATTATAAAAAAACAGAATGAATTTTGTATAATATTTTCTAACAAAACTCTACCTGCGGTTATAAAATCATACTTTATATAAATAGACCCGGAGCTACCCTCCATTGAATTCTCTAGGTTTGTCGACCCCTTCGGTGGAACATTCAATACCGGTAAATTCACATACAGTTAATATAAATAATAAACTAAACTCACATAGAATGAAATCTACAAACTGACATTACACTAAATACATCCTAAGAAGTCGACGAATGAATTTAAAATAAGTGTCACATGCGTCTCAGAATATAAGAAAAAGTATAAAATAAATACATCAAAGACACAAAAATGGGCCAGTATACACAAACACACTAAAAACTGTCCAAACAAGGACTACTGCTGATCAAGTGGAGCAGCACCATCGGACATCTGGGCTAGACGAAACTTATAGTGCTCGTGTTTAACCATCACCGATGACGATGGAGGAGGCAGTAAAATTGGTGAAGTCGGTGTCGATGTCGACAGACCAGGAAGACGTATCTGCTCCAATGCTAACAGTCGAACATTGTATGAATAGATGTAAGATGTCAGTTTCATACTGCTGTAAGCCACTACATCCTGCATCCTCGCCAGTTGATCACCCATGGTGACCTGCATCCCCTAGATCGCCATCACATTGCCCTCTGTCGACGCAACAAGATCATTAATGCTATGGTCCATCCTCACGCTCAGCTCCCTCAAGTCCGTGATGCTACGCTCGAGCATATCCAATCGTGCGGTGAGCATCGAATCGTCCGTCTGTGGCTGAGACAACGGCTGATTCGCTATCCTCCATAATATCTTATCACACAAATTAACAACCTGGCGGGCAACGCTCTCCGAGACTCTAGTTGACTCCTGTGAGGGCTGTGGCACATGCACACTGGCAGAGAGGGTCTTGGATGACTGTATCACAATGAAGGTGCCGTAGGATCCCATACTGTAGTACGTACCCCTCTGAAGGCCACCAACGATGGTTATCCAGAGGTTGTTCGCCGACGAAGCTGAAGAGGGCTGCGATGAAGTACCAGTCCCTCCCTCTGCAGGTGAACTAGCAGTCGCCCGCTCACGCAGCCTAAGATACTCGTCCTAGAAAAGTAGTTGCTAATGTCTAAGCTACTTATTACTAACCATTATCTATTTGCATATTTTTTAAGTTATATTTAAATTAACATAATATTGTAAACGTACATAGGTCTGCGTGGCCTTCTCATCGATGAACTTTTTGCCCTTTCGATGGATGGCCAGGAAGACGGTCACCATATTGGCATCCTCACCCCTCTGTACATGTTAAAAATATATTATTTGTTATTAAAATTGAATATTTTATCCTACTTTTATTAGAAGAATATATATTCAATAAAATATATACCAGACGACAAAAATGTTCTCTCATGGGAATCAAGCCTCCATACCACTTTCCTGCCTTCGACCTAGCCACATTCGCTTTCTTCAACCTTTTCTTGTACATGGATTCATCGAATCTCTCCTTCATCGCAGTCCACTGCTCAAGCGTGATCCAACCGTGGATCAAATTTCTGAGGCGATCACGATCCTTTTGATTGTTGATTGCATCATGGTTTAACTTGGCGGTGATGGCAGAAAACTGCCCATCGATCTTCTAAGCTCGGTATGGTGGATAAAAATAAATTTTCTACAAGAAGTAAAAAATAGAGTTATATAATAAATGATTATTGATATTAAAATAAAATAAAATATATATTTACCTTTAAGTGGGCAAACCAGAATACCTTCCTATCCTCAGGAGCATCTGAGTAGTTGATCCAAGGCCCACCATAGTTCTGCCTCAGAAATACCCCTAGTGCTTTCTGTAGCGCTGAGGGACGATATCTATACAAAGATAATTAAATTCATGAATATATAAATATAATTATTTGGAAAACTCTTTAACTAATTAACTTACTTCGCTGGTCCGTCGGTCCAAATCTCCATCATCTTCTCGTCCGGAGGTGCGCATGGCGGATCGCTCTCAACCAAATACAGAGTCGACTTGACCTCCTCGATCTGCTCCTCTGTCTCCATGGTGCAGTCAGTAGGAGGAACGCCAGACCGGTGAGTAGTCTCAGGCCTAGAATTGCTTGTTCCAGGAGTACTGCTACGTACCATCGACGGAGTGGGAGATATGACTGGTTGGTACACGGGACGTACTCTGTGACGAGGTTCTGAAACCAGTAGCCGTAGAAGCACTCCGTCTAGAGCCTCTGTCACGTCCCACTCCCAAAATACCAAGGAAGTAGCCATGTGGCAATAGCCAGCATCACAACTCCAATGGACAAACCTAATTTAATAGACCCGTTAGAGTGCACTTAAGCTATAATATATATATAAAATGGTCTAAAAATACCTGTCATAGTCTATATATCTAATCTCATCCACGATAAGCATCAAAATCACAAAGAGACACGTCTAGTCACAATAATATAAAATGATCTGTCCAACCAAAGCAATATAAATAATGTCACGGGGAATAACTCGTCATCAAAATAGAAAGAAAAATAAATCCAAGTACAATATCCAGAAGTCACTACAAGATCAAATATCTATGAACACTAAGCATAATAAATGAATGGTGAGAATACAGTGTGCTCAAGAGTAGTCTTCCAGAATAATCTCGTCCTCTACAACTTGTACGTCTCCAATAGTAGCATATGCCCCATAAACCTCGGGATAGCTCTCATCGTCTACACCTGGGGACATAATCTGGATCCAGGTCCTCAGGGGACATAGTAAGGTACAATAAATACTCAAGCCAAATAAATTACAGTAAGTAAAAACAGATCCTCAGGGAAACCTATGTAACCAGCTATGTGAAATGCAAATAAGGGCATTACTCATACTCAGGCTGAAACCACTACAGGCTCTGTGTCGGGGAACCCATAGTGGCAAGTAGTATCTCGAAGGGCCAGTACATGTGCCAAAGCTCTGCTACAGAGACTAAGGCACTCTCAAGTAACACACACACACACACACACACACACACACACACACACATACACACACACACACACACACACACACACATATATATATATAAAACAAAAATTAGCCCGTAGTATGTGTGTCTCTTTCCACCCAATGTAACCTCACATCTCATGTCCATAACACGCAAGATCATGACCTCTAGCTAGTATAGCGAGTCATAATGATATCTATGTATATGCAAGTCTCATGTCACGAATCCTATAAGCCTATACAGAATTACCATGAATTACTCAAGAAATATTCTGTTATATGAATAGTGTCAAGTGTCCTTTGGTATGACGTACTTGGTAAAGTAAGTATGCAAAAGAATAGGATCGTGGAATCACTTCTCTAAATGACGTTACACGATTTCGCGTACAACGTCGACACCCGAATCTTGTTCGGACGTTAAGCAACGTCTCACGGTCCTAGGTTGAACAGGTACATCACAGAAGTATATAGAAATAATACAAAAAAATAATATCACATGATCTACTGCAAGTTGGCAAGATACACTTGCCTGGGTTCTGAGCTCCGTCAATTGCTCTTGTAATAGTGGAATCTATAGGTACGCCTCTGGATGATGAAACAAACATCACCATTGCTCTCAGAATACTTGAAATAGCTAGGTTTGACTAACCATAAGTCCAATTTGGACACAGGGACATAATTGACAGTTTCTAGTCAAAGCAGGGTCCACCTGTGGTCCACTTCGCACTAAATAATATGCCAAAGTCAAAGTTTTCCAAATTTGTCAAACTTAGTGTCCACGAGTCTAGAACAATGATACGAACCCAACAGAACGTCCAATACAGGATTCTGATGAGCCAGTTATGAAATAGCCCGTAACATTGTGAATCCGATAGCGCAAATAGAACCGTGGGGCCTACGAAATGGTGTTTCATCAACATTCTCAGAATCGAACCAAACTTGGATCACAGGACTAGCATAACGCTGTGAATCTGAAGGCACAAGTTTTGTTGCAAAACGACAAGCACACACAAAATTATGACGAGTATCAGAACAGGCCGATACGGGACTTTTTAACGGATATGCGTTGATTCTGGTGTGCACGTACATCCAAATCAACTTTTACGAAATTTTACATATCCGTGTTGACGATACGCGCCTTTCGAATCTATCCGCACATGAAAAAGTTGCCTCATTTAGCGAAACGTACCTTATTTCGAAAAAAATTGGGTTTAAGAAACCAATTTTTTGACAGATTTCAACAGCAATTAAATCACAGCATAATCAAAAATAAAATAAACTAATTGATGAGATTAAAAAAAATTTATGTTGTCTAAATTACTGTTTAAGTAGAATTTAATATCGCGTGCCGTTATGGAGAAATAAGCTTTGCGTTTGTGGATGGAATCCCCCAAGAAGGGTTAGAATGGCTGTTCCCGCCCCTTGGGAGGTACCAAATAAATGACTACTTAAATCGAGGTTTTGGACATAAAGATTCCACTGGCCCGTAAGACGGGACTCAAACACGCGTACTTGGAACAATTTTTGTTCCTAAAAAAATAAGTTATTTTTTTCTGTTTTGTGTCACGATTTACGATTTACACAGGACACGATACACTAAACTAATTACACAGGGTTCAAGGGGGTCATGTGGTTACTGTGTAGGGAGGTACAAGGGCGAGAAGTTTAGTACCTCGTTACTACTGCTGCTCGTCTTGACTTCGACGGCTGTTCGCGGAGGTGAAGCACGGTGGTCCGGCTGTCGGTGACGGTCGGTGATGGTCGGGGTGGTTGAGGAGATGCTGGTGGTTGCTCTGATGGTGGTAGTATATATATAGGGGGGTGTGAAGGGGGTTACTAGGTATCACGCCCCAGTCCCAAAATACATAGGACTAGGTCACGTAAGCATGATAGCCGCATGGATATGGCATCTCCAATGTATGGAAACCATAACCCATACGTACGCTGTAATATGAATATCAAATCTACAAGTGGTATAAAATGTATCACAAGTCACAGGGTATAATCTAAATCTCATCCATAGAAAATCAATATAAATGAATAACCAGTATCTATGAAACTAGATCTCAATATAAGTATCTAAGGATGATGGTTGGATGGAAACAAATCCACTACCAACTCGAATGGAAAAGTATAACACAATAAACACAATATAAGAATACTAGCTAACAACCACGGGGCTCGAAGAGAAGACATCCTCGAAACATAGGTAACCATCCAAATCTGCGCTCCTGCAATACTCGAGAATAAATACACCTGGAAAGGGACCAGGTCCTCAGAGGAACATAACAAGATACATAGAAGTAAGCCAATTTGAATACAGTAAACATGCATAATATTTAAAAATAGATAAGTACACTGTACAAGACAATCTATATGAATGCAAATGAGGACAACTTTTTGACGTATGGGCAAGGGTAGGCTACTCGATCTAATCCTCACAACTCATGCACTCGTCCATGAACATCATCAGCCGACATACCGCGGGGGTAGCGACCCTCGTGACTCCATCAATTGACATACCGCGGGGGTAGCGACCATCGGACACGACCACCATAGTGCGTGCTAGTGACTACAGTGTTACCAGAGTGGTTAAAGCCCATACGCCTACTGATTGTCCTCTCATGATACTAAGTGGCAAGTGTGTGTCAACATATCTAATATATAGTAATGATTGAAGGAAAACTTCACATGCAAGAACTATACAGAAATACAATAAATATACAAAAATATACTAAGCATGCAAAATACTGTAAGTAATTTGGCAAGGTATCTTGCCTGGTCTGAAAAAGAATGAAGTCCCAACTCAAGGCGTCGTCATATCTATCCGTCACATAAATTAAACAAGTTAGATTACAAAAGTGGGTGAATAGGTTCCTCTATTTTAATCTATTTTAATTATGAATAAAATAACCTAAAATAGTATTTAATCTTATTATAATCTGATTTTATTAGTAAACCCTAATTTTGGTCGCAAAAAAATTAACTTTACGGATTTGTGATCCGTGACATGCAAATCGAGGCAATCCGTTGACCAAAAAGACAACTGACTCAAATCCTGGATTTATGTATAAACTTTCATAGATTTTAGTGCTATATGAACTCTAGAATCGACAGTTTTATAAAATCACAACTCGATAAAGAGTTATGGCCACAAGGGCGAATAGATGACAATTTTCGGTAGTTTTCTATTTACGTATACGTTGCACGAATTTTACAGTAGAATAAAATTATATTTTAAATTTTGGAAAAATACTTTTCTGTGAGTTCATCATGTCGGCTTTCCGAAACTTCAAACGGTTCATAATTTCGAGTTTGGGATCTCCAGAAATCTCAAAAATACCAAAGCGTGTCTGATTTTGGACAGCTGACACTTTTAGAATTTTCTGGAAAAATAGGTTCTAAAATTATTAAAATAATTTAAAATTATTAAAATAATTTATATATTCAGAAAACTAACCTTGATATGATTCTGACAAAAAAACTGGAGCGCGTTTGGAGTCTAGAGCTAGGAGATATCGTCTTTTTAAGTGGTCATAACTACTAAAAAATGAGGCTGAATTTATGACGAATTTCGACTATTTTTGGACAAAAAAGAGAGGAATTTGGAAAAAAAAAAAATGAAGGATGAGGTATTTATAATGGTAGACACTACATAATTAAATACGACTAGGATTAGCTAATTTGGATATGATTAGGATCAGTTTAAATAATTATAGGATATGCATGAAGTAGCTTTCCTAGTAGGCTCAGGATTTGAATTAATTTAAAATAGAGTTTGAGTTTATCTCAATAATTTATAATCTTAAATAAAATTAAAGATAATTCAAATAATTTATATATAATCTTATTAATATCTATTAACACCAAATTAGCATCTATCTAATATTAAGACTATATATATCCAAATAAATCCTAAATAATTTTAAAAATCTAAATAAATTTCTTAAAATTCTAAATAAATTACAGAAAAATATAATTAAATATTTTAACCTAAAATAAATATTTGGTAGAAATAATATGCAAGTATGGACTCGTAGTAAATCATGAAAGTCCTAAAAATTTAAGTTCCCTATGTTTTAATTACCTAACAATTCTAGAAAAATCTCCAAAAAAATCTAAAATAGCCTAAAAATGGTTCTAAATAAATATTTACATAATTAAATATACTAAGAAATTTATTTTCTAATTAACTAAGAGAATACTCTAAAGTAATTCAATATTTAAAATAATCTATAATAAATATAATAATATAAAATACACACAAAATACCTATTTTGGGTGAGGGGGTTTACACTAGGAGAGGAAGAGTGGGAGTCATCGATTTCGTGGGAGGGGAAGGGATCGGTCGGGGTCGGTTTCGGGTGTACTATAGCGGTAGGTTTTGGTGGATTATCGGGTGAGCGGGTCTGCGGGTACGGGTTGGGTTTAGGATTCGATTGGGTTGGTTTGGTTTAGGTTAGTTCAGTTTGGGTTGATTTAGGTTTAATAATTACTCAATATATATATATATATATATATATATATATATATATATATATATATATATATATATATATATATATATCTAAAAATAGTTTTGGACCTCAATAAAATCCAAAAAAATTCTAAAATACTCTAATATTAGTTTTACACCCAATAATATATTTTTTGCACTATATTAATAATTAATTAAATACACATAATTATAAATTCATAAATATTATATATTATAAATGGCAAAAAATTACAGAAAATTCTTCCTTATTCCCAATAATTTATACTACCAATAATGAAAATTAACAAAAAATTAATTCTAAAAAAATTAGGGTGTTAAAATTTACCCACCTTAAAAGAATTGCGTCCTCGCAATTAAGAAAATAAAACATAACCGGTCAGAAAAAATTTGCTCCAGAAGAGATAACGCGGTTGCAAGACATATTTGTTGAAGCACGACACAAAGGATAAGAGACCATGAACAAGGAAAAATTGAGAGGAAGGGTGAGTGTTTTGTTCAAGCAGAACACGTAGGAAAGAAATACAAACTTTTTCCTAGGCAATGAGAGATAAGTAACTCAAGAGTAAAGGAGTCTGGTTAGATCGAGAATCAACTACAGTTTCTGAAAACTTGGGTACCACTTACATATTACTACTCTAGACCAACAAATTCATGCTAACATAATACTAGGTATAGGCTAGGGAATGGAACTAACATGCATATGCTAAGTATTACTAAAAATATTCGCTACTATAGCTAGCTATGGTAAAAATAAATCTTACTCATATTCGCTACTCCTCGAGTCCGTGTCTCCTCCACTGTCATCGCAAAAGCCTATCCATGTCCCTATGGTGGTGCTCTCTGCTGTTGCTGGGCCTGCTGGAAGAGTGCTATCTGCGATGCCAAGGGTGGCCTCGGTTGATATCCTCCCGGTGCTAGTGGTCTGACTTCTCCATCTTCCGTCTGTAGTGGTTCTAGTGCTGGATAATCTGGTCGATGTGGCTGCTGGACTGGTCTCAGTGCTGGTAAAGCATGTCGGTGTACCATCGGTGCTCCTTCTTGATGCTCAGGAAAATGCCTGGCTGAATGCTGGCTGGATCCGCAAGCTAAAAATAATCCCCATTTGCGTCTGCATTCCTTCTCAACATGGCCTACCTTGCCATAGTAGTAAAAAGTATGAAGGACTAGTGCTAGTGGTGTAAATACTCTCTTTGGTGGATTCATCTGTGGTCGCTTTGTAGTTCCTCCCTGCTACACTCAGTCGGGTGCTAGTGCATACGACCGCTTCTGGCTGGACTCTCTCTTGATGATGCGTTCCATGCGTCGGGCTACGGCATAGACGTACGTATATGAAATAGGTACAACAGAGCTAATCTGTCTCTGTAGCTCAAACTTTAGTCCGTCAAAGAATTTCTTTGCCTTCTCTTCTTCTGTCGGAATTAGTGTAGCTACGAAGCAACTCAAATGAATAAACTCTATATTGTACTCTTCTATTGTCATATTGCCCTGAGTGAGGCGATTGAACTTGTCCCAAAGTTTCGATCGAGCAATAGATGGAATATACATCTCCTGAAAGAGTCTAGAGAACTTCTCCCAAGTGACTCGGTCCGGTCCGAGCCGTCTCTCCTCAGATAGCCACCAGTGATGTGCATTTCCCGTCAACTGCATTCTGACGACAGTCATCCAACGCTCCCTTGGAAGCTCAGCTGCTTCTAATTGGTGTTGAGTGTTTGTGAGCCACTCATGAACTTCAATGGGCTCCTCCTTGCCTGAAAATGTATGGGGCTTCAGATGGCAAAAATCAGTGATAGATCCCATCGATGGCCATCTAACTGGTGGGTTCTCCTGCTCTAGTGCTGTCACTTGGCTGTTCCTCAAGTTCTTCGCCTAGCGTTGCTGGGCCTCTTGATGAACCTACTGCTGTGCTTGCATCATTGCGTAGAATATTTGGAATATCTGTTGTCCATCCATAGGCTATCCTGGTAGAAAAATGGGCATTGGTGGAGTAAACTGTGGTGGTGGTGGAATATCGTTTCGCGGAACCTCGAGGCATACTGATCTGCTTGATTGCTTTGTTGAGTGGATGGATCTCCACTTAGTGGCGTCACCCCATCATCGTAGGTGAGCACAACACCTTATGGTGTACCCACGGGAGTCTCGCCATTGGCTCGTGGATACATTACTCTGCATACAATGTAAACTATGAGAGGCACACAGATGAATCAAGGAAGGATACAAGTCAAAAAATTATTTTAAAGTCGATATAGAGGTCAAGAATGTGTCCACATGTGGATAAGATCCTATAAATTATCCTATCCTAATCGCAGGCTTGCTCGGTTTCTTAGTTAAAACCAAAGTAATATAGTCGTAGACCTACATGGACCACCACAAAAACTATATCACGCCCCAGTCCCAAAATACCAAGTGACTAACCATGTGGTAATGGCTAGCAGCACAACTCCAATATAATTGACCCGTTAGAGTGCACTTAAACTGTAATATATAAAATGGTCTACAAATACCTGTCACAGTCTATATATCTAATCTCATCCACGATAAGCATCGAAATCACAAAGAGACAAGTCCAGTCATAATAATATAAAATAATCTGTCCAACCAAAGCAATATAAATAATGTCACAGGGAACAACCCGTCATCAAAATAGAAAGTAAAATAATTCCAAGTACAATATCCAGAAGTCACTACAAGATCAAATATCTAAGAACACTAAGCATAATAAATGAATGGTGAGAATACTGTATGCTCAAGAGAAGTCCTCCGGAACAACCTCGTTTTCTGCAATCTGTACGTCTCCAATAGTAGCATTTTTCCCATAAACCTCGGGATAGCTCTCTTCGTCTACACCTGGGGATATAATCCAGATCCAGGTCCTCACGGGACATAGCAAGGTACAATAAACACTCAAGCCAAATAAAATATAGTAAGTAAAAACATATCCTCAGGACAAGCTATGTAACCAGCTATATGAAATGCAAATGAGGGTATTACTCATACTCAGGCTGAAACCACTACAGGCTCTGTGTCGGAGAACCCATAGCGGCAAGTAGTATCTCGAAGGGCCAGTACATGTGCCAAAGTTCTGGTACAGAGACTAAGACACTCTCAAGTAACATAAGTATATATATATATAACCAAAATTAGCCTGTAGCATATGTGTCTCTCCCCACCCAATGTAACTTCACATCTCATGTCCATAATATGCAAGATCATAACCTTTAGCTAGTACAACGAGTCATAATGATATCTATGTATATGCAATTCTTATGTCACGAATCTTGTAAGCCTATACAGAATCACCATGAATTACTCAAAAAAATATTCTTTCACAAGAATAGTGTCAAGTGTCCTATGGTATGACATACTTGGTAAATCAAGCACGCAAAAGAATAAGATCGTGGAATCAATTCTATAAATGACGTTACACGATTCTGCGTACGGCGTCGACACCCGAATCTTGTTCGAACGTTAAGCAACATCTAACGGTCCTAGGTTGAACATGTACATCACAGAAGTATATAGAGAGAATACAAGCAAATAATATCATAGGATCTACTGCAAGTTGGCAAGGTATACTTGCCTGGGTTCTGAGCTCCGTCAATTGCTCCTGTAACAGTAGAATCTCCAGGTAAACCTCTGAATGCTGAAACAAATATCACCATTGCTCTCAGAATACTTAAAATAGCTAGGTTTGACTAACCATAAGTCCAATTTAGATACAGGGGCAGAATTGATAATTTCAGGTTAAAGCGGGGTCCACATGTAGTCTACTTCGCACCAAAAAATGTGCCAAAGAGAAAGTTCTCCAAATTTGTCAAGCTTAGTGTCTACAAGTCCAGAACAAAGATACAAATCCAACGGAATATTCAAAACTGGATTTCGATGAGCCGGTCACAAAATTTCCCGTCAAGTGGAACCATGGGGCCCACGAAACGGTATTTCGTCAACGTTCTCAGAACCGAACCAAACTTGGGTCACAAGACCAGCGCAACGCTGCAAATCCGATGGCATAAATTTCGTTATGAAACGAGAAGCACACAGAAAATTATGATGAGTGTCAGAACCGGCCAATGTGGGGCTTTTCGACGGATACGCGTTAATTCCGGTGTGCACGCACATCTAAATCAACTTTCATAAAATTCTACACTTCCACTTTGATGATATGCATTTTTCGGTATAATTTTCACACGACGAAGTCGTCTCGTTTAGCGGGACGCATCCCATTTCAAAAAAAATTGAATTTAGGAAACCAAGTTTTTTGACAGAATTCAACAACAATTAAATCACAGCATAATCAACAATAAAATAAATTAATTGAAGAGATTAAAACTTGTTTATATTTTCTAAATTAATGTTTAAGTAGAATTTTAGTGTCGCGTGCCATTATGGAGATAACGAGACTCAAACACGCGTACTTGGAATAGTTTCTATTCCTAAAAAATAAGTTATTTTTCTATGTTTCGTGTTGCGATTTACGATCGACATAGGACACGATACACTAAACTATTTATACAAGGTTCAAAGGGGTCATGTGGTCTTCGCATAGGACTCGACGGGTCACTATTTGGAGTACTGTACAGGAAGATACAAAGGCGAGATGTTGAGTACCTCGTTACTGCTGCCTCTCATCTTGACTTTGGCGGCTGTTCACGGCGGTGGTGCACGGCGGTCGTCGGTGGTCGGCGATCGTTGGGGTGGTAGAGGAGATGCTGGTGGTTGCTCTGATGGTGGTAGTATATATATAGGGGGGTGTGAAGGGGTTACTAGAAGAGTTCTTGTACGAACCCCAGATCAGGGAGCAAAAAGAACACCCATGTACCCATGCGCTCGGTCTACCCGTGCTCACGAAAAGAGTACAAAAGTGAGTCAGCCCTCGCCTAACTTGCATAATGTGATTAATCACAATTGCAAGGTGAGAGAGAAATCTACGGCAGGTGAAGCATCCTCCCCAGGACATCAATGTACAAAAATTATCATCAACTACTGCTGCAACAAAGTGGCAGTACCTACAAGTAGGCAGTCGGCATTCTAATGACTGCACCCGATGGCACCTATCTGGTAATAATCTAAGGATCATGTGCAAACACCCGAGGAGGATGAGATACCATTCCCTTTGTTTTACTTCACATAGAAATCCTCTTCCACCTTGGGAGGAAAGAAGTCCAGTGCCTCCAATCCATCAATCTCAACCACCGCATTGAGAATGCGGTTACCAGGAGGACCAGCAATTGGACCTACAGAAGGAGTTTTCTGGGGCACCCGCTCAAAGAAGAAGCTATCAGCTGCTAGGGGTAGCTCCTCCTCAGAACCCCTGGGGGTTACACAAGCTGGGGGTAGTAATCCCCCGGACCTATACCATAACTCAGCATTCCAAGGAGATGAGGATTCCCAAGGAACGGATGCTGAAGTCTCTGGGAGTAGCCACCCTAGGAGAGAAGATGCCACCTCTTACGCTGGGGGTAGTACTCCCTCCGAGTCCAAACAGGGCACGACACTGCCAACCTTCCCCGACGACTATTCATTGCAAGAGTCCAAAATAGAAAGTACTACGTCTGCTGTCCCGTCCATCTCTTCTCATACAAGAATGACATACATGGCAGGGGATGAGCACGAAGGCCCTAGTGATCGGTAGTATCTCGAGGCCCTCGAGACTATGATGCATACCATGAACGAATCAATACAAGCCTTGACCCAAGCTTTGCTAGACATCAAGGCAAGTGTAGCCTCCCAGCCATTAAGGGCCTCAGGATAAGCAATCTTGAACCCGAGGACTAATGTGGATTCTGACGCAACCGCTCCACCCATAGTAGGAAATTACCCTCTGCCTGGTTCGTCTGCCCCTTTCGCGGGAGACAAAGCCAAAGATGTAATGATGGAAATTCAAAAACTTTGGGATCATCTAGATTCTATGGGCAACTGGGATTCACAGTGCGAGCTCGAGATACGATAACTATACCCTCGTGAGTGGAGGGATGTTCCGTACATGCCAAAGTACAAGCCCTTCAACCTAAACCCATTCGATGGGAAGACTTATCCCCGTCAACACATGAGCTATTTCAAGACTACAATAGGGCATCTACCACGTAGTGACGCACTCCTCACCAAACTCTTTATGGGGACATTGTCCGGGGTCGCATTCGACTAGTTTTACAGCCTACAAGATAACTGTATCTCATCATTTGATGACTTCAAGAGTCTTTTTCTCAAAAGATTCTATGACGGAGGAAGCGACATGACGATGTCTTCACTGATGGATGTCACCCAAGGGGAAATAGAGCTCACGCAAAATTATATCGAGAGTTTTCGCCTAGCGGCACTGAGGTTGCCCCCCAGGCAATTCTGAGTCCACACTCATGGACATGTGCCACAGGAACCTACTTTCGGCAGTCAGCCTCTAGATGGACGGCAGTCAATTCAAAGACTGGACATCATTTATCATCAACGTAGTCGGCGCTAAAATGAAGGTCAAAGACTGGACATCCTTTATCATCTCTGACATATTGATGAAGGATAGTAATCTTTGGCTCCCCGACGTCAAACGTCCTGTAGAGGCAGTCGAGATGAACAATCCAAAATACTACCACTACCATCGCTACGTCCACCATACGATGAAGGACTGCTACACCCTCAAGCGGTACATCAAGTGCCTGCTTGAAACCAAGGCCCTTACCTTGCACTTCGACGACCAGACGGTTGTTGCCAACATGGTGTCCCTCCAGTTTGGTAACTTTTTTGCGACAAAAGCCCAAGACGGAGTCATACTGATCCCGAGGGCAACAATGGAGGTAGTCAACCTTCCACCAGCTCGTGACCAAGCAGCCGTGCTGATACCTCTTACTATACCTCAGAGCGTGATCATGTGGGTCCACCTGAATTTTTTCCAGTCTTGACGCAGCAAGCATCGCCTTATACCGTCAGGCCTAAAACACGAAAAACCAAGTCCTTCCACATGGTTTCTCCTACCGCTGAGGAGGCCTGGACAGGGGTAACCAGGTCGGGCCTTGCCTACCAGCGAGATTACAAATCTTCCGACGTCAATGCACCTTCAACTACTGTACCTGTCATATCTGATCCGGGTCTATCTCAACCCCCCACCAGCGGACATGTCCAAACAAAAAGAGGGGTACTTCGACAAGTCGTTGCATAAAAAAATGGCTCAGGGAGTGAAAAAGTCCTACAACTTTGACGTCTTGGCTCAACTCGCCAATACCCCGGCAAAATTGTCACTATTTGAGATTCTTCGACTCTCCAGAGACACCTGGAACGCTCTGAGTGAGGCATTGCAAAATATCGATGCCTACCTGGCATAAGTCAAACCGTCAGCATAGGACCCTGCCACATGCCCCCACTATAATAATGTGACGGAAGCGGTGCCCAATATCATATTTTTACAGCATGGCATATTGCTAAAAAAATAACCGGCATAATCATCCCCTGTACTACACAGGGTACATAGGTGCCATCAAGGTGGATCGGATGTACATCGATCCCGGTTCGTCAATCAATATTATCCCACAAAGTCTGCTTCAGACCTTGGGCATTCTGATGCATCGTCTGGCAGCCACCAATGCTGCCATCACTGGCTCCAATGCAGGAAAAAGCTACCCTCTGGACAAGATCCGCCTGAAATAACAAATTAGCGACTTGAAAACTGGGGTCACTTGCTATGTCATAGATGTGGACGTATCCTATAATATCCTGCTAGGGCGTCGATGATACATGAATACATGATCGTGCCATCAACCCTACACCAATGTCTAAAATACGTGGACAATTATCGCATAGTCAAGACGGAGTTCGCAGATGTCGATCCTTTTAAGGGGATCGAGGCCTACTACTCCGACGCACTCTTATACAAACAAGTCCACCAAGATAACGGTGGAAATAATGCTGAAGATGAGGCAGAGGCCGGGACAACATCAAATAAACCCTTGGAAGTACATCTAAAGGTGCGTGCTCCTGACACAATCTCTTTTCTCATCGTAAAACTGCGCAGGAAGGTACCCGACCCTCTGGTCGTCCATCTTCATAGGCCAAGCCGATCACCAAAGAAAGATTCGACGATATCTAGCACGCCTGAACCTCTGGTCGTTTGTCTTCAGAGGCCAAGTCGATCGCCAAAAGAAGATTCGGCACCATCCACTACACCTGAACCGCTGGTCGTTCACCTTCATAGTCCGAGTCGACCGTCGAAGGATGCTCTATTTTCTCTTACCGCGTCTGAACCTCTGGTAGCAAAGCTATGCAGAAAACCTCCAAAGTCACCACTCGCACTGGAGGTAGATAACGGAGAGGACGAGCTAGAGGAGCACGTTGCTGCTCACACAGACGTCCTTTCCCTCGATGATGTAATTCTAGGAAAAAAGATACCTTACTTTATGAATAAAGGACTATCTTTGAACTACTCTGAAGTTGCACACATAAGAACACTATACTCAATAGAGCACGGTCTGGGTCTGTACCTGCAAACACAGGTGACTCTTATCCATGTTATAAACTGGGTTCTCTCTAGCCAAAACCCTTACTTCCTAGTCCCAGCCAAGAAGAGGGGAGACCGACTCATCAGGCACCTGATCCTTCGTCCAAGAAAAACTAGATCAAGAGCCTGATACTGGCAAAATGTTACTCCATCGGTATATATCTCAAGAAAAGCACCTTATCCAGAAGATGGGGTACGATCTGAAGGCCACTAAGGGCTTAAACTAAAACAAAGGCCAAAGTCTGCCTCTGTGTCTACCTTCTCCTACAGGCAAATCCGAGGACTTCTTGCATAAGACCAAGCAAATCTTAGGGTACATAACGCCTCCCACAACCCCCGAGGATTCAGATAAAGGAGACGAGGTGCACTCTCACTCTTCGCAATCTTCCGCTTGGAACTCCGATAACAGTATCGAGGAGATACTCAAGCAAATATTATCTGCCAACATGGTGTCAGCTGACCCTGAGGAAGACGACAAGAATATACTGAAACTCTTTAAATTTGAACCGTGGGCCGAACGCCTAGACGCACAATAGGAGATGCGATTCAAACAATAAAAAACTCCTACCGAGGACGAAGTCGTACAAGTCAATCTGGACGATGAATCCTCTCCCAAACCTATCTTCATCAGCAAAAGTATGACTGATGAGGATCGATAATCCCTGCTATAGCTCGTCAGGGAATACATTGATGTCTTTGCCTGGAGCTACGAAGACATGCCCAGATTGGACCCCCAAATTGTGGTCCACAAGCTCAACATCTTGTCTAACACTAATCCTGTCAAGCAACAGCAACACAATTTTGGCCGAACGTTATGGACGTCATTGAAGCTGAAGTCAACAAACTGATAGCTAGTGACTTCGTCAATGAAGAATAACACCCCGACTGTGTAGCCAACATCGTGTCTGTCGTCAAAAAAAAAGGAAGATTAGGATATGCATTGACTTCCGTGATCTAAATACGGCTTGCACCAAAGATGAGTTTCCTCTTCTGATTATAGACATAATGATCGATAATACTTGCGGCTTCGAGCGTATATCCTTTATGGATAGATTCTAAGGCAACAATCAGATCAAGATGACCCCTGAAGATCAGAAACATACCTAGTTCCGAATGCTAATAGGAGTGTATTGCTACACAGTCATGCCCTTTGGTCTAAAGAAAGCAGGTGTTATATACCAACGAGCTATGAGCACCATCTTCTGCGAGCATCTATGCAAGATGGTCGAGTGTTACATTGATGACATCACCGTCAAAAATCAATCCAAAGGTGATCACCTCAGGGACTTGAAGACTGTGTTCGACCTCATGCGTACGCACCAGATCAAGATGAACCCTACCAAATCCTTCTTGGGAGTCTCCAACGGCAAATTTCTAGGCTTCATCATCACTTCTCAGGGTATTAACATAGACCCCGATAAAACTAAAGTAATCCTTGAGATGAACTCGCCGAGGAACCTCCGGGAGCTCCACGACATTCAAGGGAGGCTGTCATATATCAGGAGGTTCATATCAAACATCTCTAGGCATTTTCAATCATTCACCCAGCTCATGAAGAAATGTGTCTCCTTTGTCTGGAATGAAGAATGCCAACGCGCGTTCGACGACATCAAGGGATACCTATCAAACCCTCCAGTGATGGTAGCCTCAGTCTTGGGGAAGCCTTTTCTGCTTTATGTATGCGCGATGGATCACTCCCACGGTGCTCTATTAACCAAGAATAGTGATACAGGCCACGAGCAGGCCATCTATTATCTCAGTCGGATGATGGTTGGCATGAAGCATAGGTACACCCCCGACGAGAAGGAATGCCTTGCTCTAGTATTTACCGTCCAAAAGACTCAGAATTACGTGACTGGATAGACCATTCATGTGACCTCACGAGTCAATCCTCTTAGAGTCCTCATGACCAAACCAGGGGTACTCAGTTCCCGCATGGATACCTGGGCTATAATATTGTCTCCAGACGACATGGTGTTTGTCCCTCAGAAAGCTGTCAAGGGTCAAGCACTTACAGAAATCCTGGAAACACATCCGACGCCAGAAACCTCGAAACTCTATGACGAGATTCTAGACGAAGTGGCAAACTCAAACGTGACTTCATGCGAAACTGTTTAGCGGATGTTCTTCGACAACGCTTCGAGAGGAGGGCCCAAAGGCAATATCGTCATTGGAGTTGGGATAGTATTAATCATCCCCTATAATCTGGTCATTAATCGAGCTTATTCCCTCATGAAGCCATGCTCCAATAACGTGGCAGAGTACAATGCTCTCATTATTGGACTCCAACTTGCTAAACAACTGGGGGTTGACTATTTAGAGGCATACGGTGACTCTAAGCTAATAGTCAACAAAGTCCAAGGTGAATATGAAGTCCGGAATGAAGATCCGATTCCTTACCACCAAGATGAGCTTGGCGTCATTTCAACTTTTGAGGGATTCTTCATCGAGCACTTCCCTCGGCTGCAGAACGTCGAGGCTGGTGCCCTGGCCGGCCTCCCTGTCTCCTTGGCAGTTTCAAACAACACCCATCAGCTAATCACGATGATCGTTCAAGAACTAGGCTGCCTAAAGAATAACCTCTGCCTATGTCTGAGAACACAGCGAAAGTACGCACGAATGTCCAGGATTGGAGGCTTCCATTAATTAACTATGCGGTATATGGAATTCTCTCCTAGAAACCAAAGGAATCCACTTCGATCAGAAGAGGTTCCTTTCAGTTCTATTACGACACAGCTACCAAAATATTGTATCATCATTCTTATGATGGTCTTCTGCTATAATGCCTACCGAATACAGAAGTCAAATGGACACTTCAGGAAGCCCATGATGGCGTTTGCAGTGCCCACCAACCCGGTCCAGAGCTGCATTATCGTCTTCGATGTTTGGGCTAATATTGGCCCACAATGGTAGGGGATGCTGTCGACTATGCAATGAATTCCAAGCGTACCAAATCCACGCAGACTTTATCCACCAGCCATCTGAATATTTATACCCAACGGTAGCATCCAGGCCATTTGAGGCATGGAAAATGGATATCATTTGACCGATTAGTCCACCTTCATCCAAGGGATATCGGTTCATCCTCGCCATCACCGACTACTTCTCCAAGTGGGTGAAAGCCATACCACTCGCAGAAGTCAAGACGTCCAACATGATCAGCTTCATCAAGCATTATATCATATACTTCTTCAACTTGCCATGAAGGATCATCCATGATAATGGTCCACAGTTTGCAAGCCATGCATTCTACCGGTTCTGTGACAAAAATCAGATTTAGAATGTAGCATCGGTTGCCTACAACCTAGTGACAAATGGTCTGGCAGAAGCCTTCAACAAGACCATCATCAAGCTCCTCAAGAAGTTCATGTAATCTAATAAGCGCAACTGGAACGAGAAGCTGGGCGAATGTCTCTGGACCTACCGTACAACAGTCCGAACATCTAATGGCAACACGCCTTTCTCTCTGATGTACGAAAGCTAAGCGGTCCTCCCGCTCGAGATCCAAATCCCTTCACTCCGAGTTGCCCTCTCCAACCAGCTAACCGGGGACGACAATCATCGTCGACAACTACAAGAGTTGGAAGCACTCGACAAAAAAATGACTCTTAGCTCAGCAGTGCATTGAGCTATACCATGTGCGTCTCTCGGGAGCCTTCAACAGACGGGTCAAGGATAGAACTTTCCAAGTAGGGGATCTTGTCCTGGCCATAAGGAGGCTGATGGTTATGACCCAAAAGTAGGTCGACAAATTCCAGCATAAATGGGAAGGCACATTCATCGTGGAGTTCGTATTCTCCAACGGCGCCTACCGGCTCACGAAATCTAATGATGACTTGCTCATGATGCCTATCAATGGCAAGTTCCTAAAAAATTACTATATTTAAGCTAGAATTGTACTCCCCTCATCACCAGGGGGATGACCCGGATGTATATATCTACACTCTTGGTTCTTTATCCCCAGCAAGTGCCTATATGCAATATTTTTTTCTTCTTTACAAATTCCTGTAAAAGCCATCATCTGTATCCAAGCGTCCTGGATACGCAATGGATGATGGATCCTTAAAGTCTTCCCAGCGGAGCAGTCCTCAGGTCCACTTGCACACTCCCGTAGTGACCACTCAAAAACTAATCTTGTTAGATGCTAGCCATGTTCATATTTTCTCTGAGCTATCGTCCCACCAATCTCCCCAGCGGAGCAATCCTCAGGTCTATCTTTATTTTTGGATAAACCACACTCAGCAAATCACTTATCAGCGAATTTTTCGAACATCGGTTCATGTCCATATTACCTCTGAACTATCTATCTAATATTTCTCCCCGGCTAAGTTTGCCATATCCATATTACCTCTAAGCAAATCTTACAAGTTTTGGCTATCAATCATCACGTCCATATTACCTCTGATATCGGTTTTCATCCCCACTTATCATCTGTTCTCACCAAGGTACACTAACGGTATTAAGTCCATAAAAACTGTCACGTCTATATTATCTCTGGCAGGCCTGTTCTAAACCTATTACTTGCACCAACATTCGCAAAAACTAATGGGTCCATAAAACCTATCACGTCCATATTACCTCTGATAGGGATTGTTGTTGAACTTATTATTTTCACTCAACGTACGCAATAAATAATGAGTCCACAAAAACTGCCACGTCTATATAACCTCTGGCAGGGCCTGTTCTAAACCTATTACTTGAACCAACATGCACAAAAAGTAATGGGTCCACAAAACCTATAAGATCTATATTACCTTTGATAGAGATTATTGTCGAACTTATTATTTGCACTCAATGTGCACAACCAATAGTAAGTCCACAAAAACTGTCATATCCATATAACCTCTGGTAGGGTCTGTTCTAAACCTATTACTTGTAGCAATATGTGCAAAAAGTAATGGGTCCACAAAACCTATCACGTCCATATTACCACTGATAGGTATTGTTGTCAAACTTATTATTTGTACTCAATGTGCCAAACAAATAATGAGTCCACAAAAACTACCACGTTTATATCATCTCTGGCAGGGCTTATTCCAAAATATATTACTTGCGCTAACGAGCACAACAAATATTAAGTCCAAAAAATCTATCAAGTCCACATCACCTCTGATAGGGATTGTTTTCGAACTTATTATTTATACCCAATGTGCGCAACAAATAATAAGTCCACCAAAAGTCCCCCAGCGGGATATCTTTAAACTGTGGTATCGTATTCTATCCATATTTCCTATGGTACAAAATCCAAAAATTATAATACACAACACGAAAAATGCAGGAAGAAGTTCTGGAATTTTTTTTTTCAAGATCATGAGTACATATGATGGAAATCCACTACATTTTTAAGGGTTTTCATTAACATTCAATATCTCAGGTACATATGATAGGAATCCCTTTTAAGGGTTTTCATGGGTTCTCGTCGACAAGAACCTCTTCCATTACAAGATGCCCCGGTGCTGTTTCTGCTATGGACACAAATGGGCCCAACAGTCGAGCTCAATTTCTTTTGGCTCACCACTCTATAGTACAAACCTTAATATATGGAAAAGAATCCATATTGATGGATAACAAGGGATGATCAAGAGCAGATGCTCTACAACCAGGTGGGAAGACCGACTACAGGAATGGCAAATAATCCAAATCATGTCATTGCCTCCACAAGCCTCCAACCGATAGCAAGCCGCATAAAGAAGAGAAATGTAGCTAGCATGCTGCATGAATAAAGATGACTCAGCACGTGATGTAGGATATTCGTCCTCGTCTTCTGGATCAATCCTTGCCAAACGGTCCTCGTCTCCTGGATCGGTTCTAGGCAAAATTGTCCTCGTCTCCTGGATTAGTTCTTGACGAGGAACCATCGCATAAGGGTGACATTCTCTTCGAATGACGGGTGTTATGATATCCTTTCATGCTCCATCATGAGCAGTAAGATCAAGGGAAAAACTATAAAAGGAAGACACGTATCAGTCTCAGGGAAGATTGCATAAAGGGACTACTACCGCATAGGCTATTTCGGCCACACCGACGCACGAACGAGCCTGCACGCACAAGCAAGAGGAAATATCATCCATACGGTTAAGCCAAACATAAGGCTCTGCGTGCATGAAGCAGAAGCCCCCCCACCCAAGCGATAATGCCAAAGCTAGGTGCGCATGTTACAGAGGAGTGCTCGTCCATACGACAGAACTCTGTGAAGAGGTCTGCGCATATCCAAGACGAGTCTCCATCCAGGCGATAGAATCTTGCGAAGGTTCTGCGTGCATCCCTGCAGCATGATGGTGTACTGGTGCCTCTTCCTCCAGAGCCCAGTATGAGAAGTGCAGTACTACCCTACCTCCAAGCAAAACACCCGGATCGGGGGGCCATGGATCGAGACCTCCCTTGATCAACCCCTCGATAAAAAGAGCCTCAGCCTTCAGTATCCCTCACGGGAGAACGAAAAAAAAGATAAAGTTCTCACTCTCCTCCTAGCCGCCTATTTTATAGGCTTCAAAGACTCGTGAAGAGATAGAGGCAATGAACCAAGAAGTTATGAGGATGAACCTAATGCCTCTATTCGTGGGGTCTACTTTAATCTCCTTGAAAATAGAAGCCTCTTGGGCCCTACGTCAAGAGATAGCACAAAATACCAAAGGAGATCCACTAAAAGATCAAAACAAATATGTCAGTTAATGACAATTTGACAACCTGGAAGTGCTCGCCCATGCGGCCCAATGTCCATACGATCCAACGTCCAAGAGACCTTCCCACCATGCGGCCAAAACTGCTTCTTCCTCCATGTTTCTTATTCAAAGTATTCTAAAACTTATCAGTTTGAAAACTTTGAAGGGGGTCTTGTAGAAACATAAAAATATGCATCCATGCAACCCTGTGCCCCAAAACAAAATCTCAGAACTGATCAGGCTGCAGAGTCTACCTGTGGCCAAAAAATACGACATCCATGGATCCTAATCAGCCAAAGCAGCTTGTCTACAGAGGGATCTAACATGGGGTCCCGACTGCAGGATTGTCTCTAACACAGAATCCTGACAAAGAAGATTATCTGGATGCCCCAAAAGATGTGAACATACTAAACGACAGAAGTCTCACGTCAGCATATAACTTTACTCTCGAAAGATATGCAATACCAAGTGTACAGCATAACTTCCCTCATACGTCTCAGACTCTGTGCGTTTTCATACGTCTCTGGCCCCATGCGTCCCAGAATCTATGCGTTCCAGGCGTCTCTGGCCCCATGCATCCCAGACTCCATGCGGCTCCATGTGTCTCTGGTCCCATGCATCTCTGGCCCCATGCGTTCCAAACTCTATGCAATCCCATGCGTCTCTGGCCCCATGTGTCCCAGAATTCATACGGTCCCATGCGTCTATGGCCTCATACATCCCAAACTCAAATCGGCTCCATGCGTCTCTGGCCACGTATATTTCAGACTCCATGAAGACCAAATCTTGCTGTTACGACTAGAGTGATTCTCTCCAACCAGTGTCGACTATTTATCACGCTGACCAAGTCACACCCACAAAGAAAGAGAACCACTCAGATATTCAACAACAGAAAATCCTAACAAGCGCCCATGTAGCAGCTCGACCTGCTCATGGTTACAGTTTTACCCTGTTAAGAAGAGACATGTGGTACCTTCTAGCATCCATATGGCCCAACATATGCACGCCCAGGAATGACTATAAATAGTAGGCTACCATACCCATACAAGAGACTGGCAATCTGTGAACCAACAATCAAGCAAGAGAGAAGAGCTATCTCTTCTTGCATCGGATCGTCCATGGAGTAAAGGAGATGCCATAGCACTCCTTGTCCATTGTCACCCACCTAAATCAAAAATATTGTACTTAGATTGTCTGTCTATGACCTCTTTGTAATTTTTTTTGTTTGCTGATTAAATCAAGCTCTCTTAGAACTTTCAAATTTAATGGCGAATATGCACGTCATCCGACTTGATATTGAGCTGATGATAACCTGAACGAAGATCCATTTTTTAAAATACCCTTGCGTCTTATAGTTGATCAAAGAGGTCATCAATCCTGGGAAGGGGTACTTGTTTCGAACATTTGTCTTATTCAGTTCACGATTATCTATGCAGAGTCGCATCGAGCTATCATTTTTCTTTATAAATAATACAGGCGCGCCTCACGGAGACATACTCGAACGAATATACCCATGATCTAACAATTCCTATAATTAGACCTTTATCTCTTTTAGTTATGTCGGGGCCATTTGATACGGAGCTTTGAAAATTGGCCGAGTCTCTGAAAATATATCTATAATGAACTCTGTCTCTCGGTCGGGCGGCATACCAAGCAACTCTAATGGAAACACATCAGGAAAGTAACATCATTCATTGCACGGCCAAATAGCTCTATGGCGTGCTACGATTAACTAGCCAGGGTTGTCACGGGCCTTAATTACTAAATGCATGTTTTAAGAATATTGCTACCACCGGCACTACAGTTAACCCGGATGGCCAAGTGTACGCTTGTCGAGTACACATAAATGAATATTCAACATCACTATAATATAACTTGTTACTTTCTCATAAACAAAAAATTAAACTTATAAGTATAAACTTAAACTTGTGATCATAAACTTGCTTTATAAACAAAAACTTGTATATAAACTTGTCTCGTAAGTGTCGCAGCATGCGTAAACTTTGTTAGTCAAGGAGCCCTTGCCAAGCAAGGTTGGTCCATGCTGCATGGGGCCTTTAGAGATCGGGGTAGCCAGTAGCGCAATATTCTTTCCTCTCAATAATTGAGTCATGGACACTTGAGAACTCCTTAGAATGATGAGTCGCGAGTATGAGCTTTTCACGAGTTATCGTATTCGTGACACGCAATACATTGGGCAATACTTGTAGTGCCCTGCTCCATATTGGCACTATGTACAAGAGATCGGTTTGTTAACTAAAAAAAAACCTTCCTGAAGAGCTCCTTGTTGAACCATAAGAGCGACTGATCTAAGTGAGTGGACAGAACTTCATTCTCTGATTCTTGTACGCCTTAATAATGAATCCGAGTTTTTGAAATATTTGTTTGCTAAATAGATAATGTTCTCATGGAGAATGATAGAACGAGAACCTGCATGCTTACTAAGAGAACTTATATGCTTGCCTAAAAGAGATATAACCATTGTCATTCTAAGTAAAGAAATGAATGATGCATGCTAAGTTACACGGACACCGCTATCGAACGAACCATTGCTATGCTAATAAGAAGAGTAAAAGATGCTTGAACCTGTTCCTTCATTATGCTAAAGAAAGTGTAGAACTACATGTTTAACTAGAAGAGAGAGAAGAACCATGCCATGCTTGCTTAAATTAGAGATCATTTATATGTTTGCTTGTCATTGATGCTTGATAGATAGAACTACTGCTGAAAACATATGCTAGTTATCGAACTCGTTCAGAGAATATATTGATCACGTGTCAAAGCCGCTAGTATATGAGATAGTATACTAGTGTAGTGCTGGGCCGTGAATTGAACCTATCGATCATTTTTTATAAGAAGAAAAGATAGAAGTTTGCTTGAACATTGCTTGCTTGCTTGCTTGCTTCATAGAACTATCTGTTATGAGTGAATTTATCGCATCGGTTGGGACAACTTGTGCACAAGTATCGGGTTTCTCGAGCGGTATCCTGGGGCACTGGGATCGTTCGGCCTGGGAGAGACTATATGAAACACCCTGAGGCAATAAAGTCCTCGTTATTAGGCGGGTGTTATGTTCATTAGTTAGTTGTTTCACGTGTCAAAGTAGCTAGTATATGGGCAATTATATTGGTGTAGTGTTGGGCCGTGATAACACCACTACTAATCGTAGTTTCTATGGGCCATTATATAGTTAGGGAACCTGCTAGGCTAGCCTTCTTGAATACCTAACTGTTTGATGCAGAGACGAACAGGAAATATAACTTTATTTATATATGCAAATATTGCTAACTTGTATGTCTGTTGTAGGGATAACCATTCGGCAAGGGGTAAGAATCACTAAATAAGTGATATATTAATTTTGCTTGTTGTCTTGCATCGCACTTAGACCAGTATGCTTGCTTGGATTTGATGATCGCCTTATAGTATAAAAGAATAGTCTACTAGATGCTATATTGCCCCTAGAGTTTTTGAGTATAGCTCACTAGACACGCTATGCACACCCTGATCGACACATCATACTTGAACTTATTGCCTTATATGCTTAGTTGTATTGAACTAAACTCTGATTTCAAAGATGTTTCCAAAAGAAGTAATATGACTCTGCTCTTGTACTGCATGTAACGAACATAGGTAAAACTAAAAAGATCACTAGTAATGTAATATTTTATCACATGCTTACTTAGTGTTGGCTTTAGTGAATGTTGCTTCTGTTGGTTGATTTTATACTCACCAGTACTTTTCCCAAAGTGCTGACCCACCAACAGTTTGCTTGTACGTAGGTGTTGGATCATCTGAGGAAGGGATAGTCGTTCCTCATTCCCAGGACCCAAAAATCTGGTGTCGATGCCTTGATCCGTATCGAGATATTTTGAGCTAATTTTGTAAAGAGGGACACAATGTATGGAACAATGCCATTATATTCAGGGAACCTCATGCCTTGAGCTTTGCCTCGTATACTTAGAAGGATTATTGTTTGTAACATTACTTCTCTGCGGCAACTCGATCAGTTCGATGATAACCAAGACGACTTATGTTGTTGCCTTGTGCGAGATCATCTCCAGGCTCGCACGGCATTACGTTCCGAGGGGAACGAACGTCCCGCGGGAGCGCCGGCGCGGTAATTGGTGCCCGACGGGGGAGATCAGGACTGCGACAGATCGGGGTTTGACAATACTCACACTCAATTTTCCTATGCCAAATGTAATAGATTTTTATACACAACCATTTTTACGGTGTCGTGAGGATTATGAACTCGTACATAAACTTATCTCGTGAACTACATGCAAAACTTGTCTAGTAATATAAACTTGTATCGTTATAAGAAAATACATAGAAATAATCACTAAAAGGAGTTATAAAATGGGCTTAATTAAAAGGAACACAAAATTCACAAAAAAATCCTAGCCGCATGCGTCCACTGGCCGCATGGACTCACTGGCCGCATGCACCCAAATGCTGAGTTATGGGTCATTAAATACGTGTCTGAGAGAGAAATGACTAAACATAATTAATGTGACATGCCATAAAGTGTGTCAGGAAGAAAAGATAAAACCATAGAACGATGCGCCAAGGTTTCAGAGTCATGCGTCCAAGGGAAGGTGGCCGCATACTCTGCTTGCCGCATAAGTCACTCGGCCGCATATTGCTCTTTGGACTTTAGCGAATTTCTCATTCTTCCAGCGAACAAAACCCAAGGAGTTCTGTTACTAGTTGTAGAATACTTTTTGTAATGGTCAGTCATGCGTCCAACAAGATGGACACATGCTGGTTGGTTATGCGACAAAGAGTCCAAGCCACATAAGGATCATGCTGTATGGATATCTCGGCCATATAAGGTGCAGGACGCATAAGAACTCCGTCTTCTCCAGACAGCAAGTTCAGCCAAGGCAAAAGAGCTCCAAAAATTAAAATTTTATTTTCTTCATAAAAACTTTATTTTAACTACAAATCAATTGAAGCAAAAGCCAAATTGCATAAAATAAAATTCTCTAATATAAAGAACAACTAGTTTTCGAAAATACTAAGTTTTAATAGATCAAAACCAAGAAAAACTCATAGAATCTATGAAAAATCCTAACTTAAAACTCAGATCTACTAAAATCTAACCACTAAAACCAAAAACTCAAAAAACTAAAAATGATAAGGAACACAAGGGAAATATTTTTCATCAAACAAAATTTTAAGACAACACATATATGAAAAATCCAAAAATTAAGGTTCATCATGGAGCAAGATGTACTTGCCTAAGTGTCCAATGACCCCTTCCTAGCTAGGTCCAGTACTAGGGTTCGGCTAGGGGAGGTGCCCGACGGTGAGGGGGAAGAGAGCAAGGAAGGAGAAAAAAAAAGTAAAAATAAAGAAGAAGAAGAAGAAGAAGAAGAAGAAGAAGAAGAAGAAGAAGAAGAAGAAGAAGAAAAAGAAAGAGAAGAGAGATAAAAGCTCATATATATACTAAGAGGAGAGAAAAATAGTTTAGTCATGGGTTCAATCAAATGAACCGAACCAAGTGTCCATTCTACGTACGGATCCTAAACTGGGTCTGGCAATGCTAATGGGTATTCTACTGGTCTCGGGTAGTCTCTCTCAACAACAGAAAAAAATAACAATAAATAAAATGACAAGAACTAATATGAAAAATATAGTAGGAATACATTATCAGAAAAATTAAATTCTAAAAATTCAAAAAATACCAAATCTGGAATCGGGTGTGACATGAAGGCTTCCTTCATTTCCATAATTCATATGGAGTTATATCCTTTTTATTATGGGGCACCTTATTTAAAAGGTAGTTGGTTGTAAGTACAGCTTCACCCAACAAGTTATCTAGTAGACCTGAACTCAATAATAGAGAATTTATCATTTCTCTAATAGTCTAATTTTTTTTGTTCAATAATTCTAAAAGATTGTGGTGAATAGGGTGCAGTAGTTTAGTGGATAATTCTATATTCTGTACAGAACCCTGCAAAGGGTGCTTCATATTCATCACCTCTATCACTTTTAAGAACTTTAATCTTTCGATTAAGTTAATTTTCTACTTTAGATTTGTAATTCTTGAACATGTCTATTGCCTCATCTTTTGATTTCATAAGATACACATAACAATATCGAGCACTGTCATCGATGAATATGACAAAATACTTATTTCCATTTCTAGTTTGTATGCCTTTTAGATGGCATACAACTGTATGGATTAAATCCAACAGTTTTGTATCTCTTTCAACCGGATTTTGAAAGAAGTACGAGTTAATTTTGCTTCTGCACATATTTCACACTTATGATTTGAATCTATTACAGATCTGGTGTCACTACCACATTTTCTAGGAAAGAGTATTTTGGTCATTTCATAATTAATTAAATATTATACATGTGGTATAATAATTTATTATATTATTTATTTATTGTTAGATGTTAGTTTATTAATTTGGACTTGTGTTAGTGGACCTAACTAGTTTAGAATAGATCCATGGACCAACATTTATATCTAGTTAGAATTGAGCCCAATTAGAAGCCCATTCATTAGGAGGATAATTAATTAAATTAAATTCATTAGACTAGAACCTTTCCTCCTTAATTATTTCTTCATGAGAGGTCCCAAGGGGTATTTTAGACATTGTACAGTAACTTGGGGAGGGGGCTAAGGTGGTCAGCCATATAAGTATAGGAGAGAATTTTTTTCTCTCCTTATTTTTACTTCAAATCTAGATCTAGAATTTCCTCTTCCCAATTTCTTCATTCCCATACCAAATTTTTTCCCAATTCCTTTCCAAATCACCATTAGAAGCTATTAAAGTAAGGATCTACAAGGAGGAAGCAAAGATCTACAAGGAGCAAGGATCTACAAGTTGAAGGCTCATTTCACCTATTTTGGAAGTTTTATTGGGAATCCATCTCTCAATAGGTACAATTCAATTTTTTCTATTTGATTAAACTCTAAACTGTGTTTTAATCATTAGAAACCAGGCTACCTATAGGAATTAGAATTATGTTCACAGGAGACCATTGAAGAAAGTTATGGTATATTTTGTGTCAATTTTGGGAGAATTCCAATATTAACACATGTTATATTGGTTAATTGGTCAATTAGACCAAATTGACATGTGTTTAATTGTGTATGGCTAGTATCGTATCCACAATTGGATACGTGTAGGACATATCCCAACAATTTGGAGATACGGGTTAATTTGGAGATTTTTCCTCCGACACGGGACTTTGTGTATGTCACATTGTGACACGGACACATAGATGTTTAATTGCCTCTTCGTATTATTCATATATTATTTTAGACTTGCTCGTGTCCTTCGGGGTACGTTTGGTTGTGTGGTGGACTCGTATCGCAAGCGTATCATAGATCTAGTGTGATACGGGTGTGATGCACTGCACGTGTTTGTTCATTTTACCTCAATTTATTTGACTTGAGTATATCTATTATATATAATATATTATGATTGTATAGTTATGTATATATAGCTATATATATATATATATATATATATATATATATATATATGTATATGTATATGTATATGTATATGTATATGTATATGTATATGTATATGTATATGTATATGTATATGTGTATGTTTATATATATATATATATATGTGTGTGTGTGTGTGTGTGTGTGTGTGTGTGTGTGTGTGTGTGTGTGTGTGTGTGAGAGAGAGAGAGTATATCTATATATGTATAGATATGAGTGTTATGTTCATATGTTATGTATATATATATGTACAGTTATGTGTATGTTCATAGTTGTAATTATATATGTATAGTTGTGTGTGGGAGAGAGTGGTTATACATATATATGTATGTAGTTATATATATATATATATATATATATATATATATATATATATATATATATATATATATATAGTTATGTGTGTGTTTGTGTGTGTGTTGATAGAGGAAGTTCGGGCAGTGAATCAACAACTGAACATCAAGCAGTAGCAGCCATAGCATGCAACAGCAGCAAGCAAGCAGTGAATCAAGCTGCAGAGCACTACAGCAGTAACAGGTAGCAGCAAGGTCGGGGAGCTACATGCAGTGGCAGCAGCCAACTGCAACAAGGCATTATTTAGTGGCAGCAAGCTGCACGTAGCTCGAGCAACATTTCAGCAACATCTAGCAGTAAGCAACTGTAGAGGCAGTGAGAGCAGCCAACTGCAGCAAGGTAGCAGCATATGCGGGCACAACAACAACAATTCGAGCCAAAACAAGCACTGCAGCTTTTGCAGCATGCGATGCAACAACAAATAGTCACCAACAGTAGAACAACAACAGCTAGTTGCAAACAACAGCAACAACAAGGTATGAGGACAATTAGTTAGGAGTGGTTTAGTTGTTTATTAGTTGTTTAGTTAGAAGATATAGCTATTAATAGTTTAGTAGTTATTTACATTATTAAGTAGTGGTATATAGATACATGTAAGTCTAATATATATATATATATATATATATATATATATATATATATATATATATATATATATATACTTGTTGATTAATTAGTAGTTAGATATATATACATATTTATGTGTCTCTCGCTATGTATATGTATGTATGTAGGTATTTGTATATGTATACATGTATTAATAGTTAGTGGTTAGTATAGTAGTTGTGTATTAGTAAATACACATTAGTATATAGTTAGGAGTTGGGTAGTTCATGTATATTAGAATTGACATTATCTTGAGATACCAAGGTAAATATCAAGGTATCTGGTTTAGGTATCAATGGGTGTGTAGTAGTGAGATACCGCATTGGTTCAAAGCCAAGGTATCCACTTAGCATTAGATTAGTTAGAAATATTATATAATATTGATTATATATACATATTATGATAATTTTCTACCTAATTATTTGCGTATCTTGCGATACGGTATCCTATTAATTTTTTAGTATCCTAGTAGAGCTAGTGGGGCCTAGTTACATAGTATATGGAACCAATATCCTAGAGATAGACTCATACAACTTAGAAATAGCTAGTTTGACCAAGTTTGACTTAGAGTTGACCTAGTTTGACTGTTTTGACTAAGAAATGGCTTTATGATCTAGAAGTTAATGAGTTTAACTTATTTTTATTCCAAAACCTTGTATTGATGTAATATTCATATCTAGGTCTTCGAGGCACCGTACTGGATATCTGTGATATTGTTCACCGAATTTCAGGCTAGTACATTCTCTGATAGTTTTTCATTTATGATATCCTCTATGTCTCTTGTATCTAGTGTAGATATCCTTTATTTTTTGATACGATGGTTACACGAATTGGTATATCCGGATCTCGTCATGGGATGTTGTTCCTTGGTATGTATGGTGTATCTTGTGCAAGCCTTATTTCCTTGTACATGTAAAGACACTGATTCTTGGGGAGACTTGCTATATTTCCAATGAATCCCGTGTCATAACGTACCATGGTTGGATCCACTATACCAGTCGGGGGCGGGGAGTATTTAGTGTAGATATGTGATCATATCCTCTTTTTGCATATCTTGTTCTTTATGAGTGTTGGTATACACCGTATGTATGATTAACCAGGCCTTTATCCTTATGCGAGTTTCTTATACAAGTTCCCAAGCCGATCACATGAGAAAGCCGGTACTCACTCACTTAGTCATTAGTATTCTTGTTCATTGCCATATTGTTTATTCTTATAATTAATTCAGTATTTCCATTATTATATATCTCTTGTATCTATATATTATATCTTGTATATTCATATCTATTTACTGTTACATAGTTTATATCATTTATTAGGACTACTATTAGAGATGTACTCTGCTCCTTTCCTGACTGGATATATTTTTCTCAGATGACACTAAGGAGTGGTACCCCACTCACTTCGGACCTCAGGATTTTGTGGGCTTAGAGCCAGAGACCTTGGCTCAAGAGGGTCTCATCCCGACTGAGACAAACGACCCAGGACTCGTAGCTTCTTAGTAAGACTCTTTGTACTAGATTTGTCTCTAGCTATTATTATTTGTCTCATGAGTTGTATTCGTGACTCTTCTATTCTTTTATCATATTTGTGCTTATTTTTATCTTAGATCTGTGATTGAGTATATTCATATTATTGGTGGAATATTTATACTGATAGATAGTTCACCCAAACAGCGTTCTACCGTCGATGTTGTGGCGTAGGCTGGGCGTTGTTCACTACTTGCATTCCTATACCGGGTGCGGGTCGTGACACATTTTTTGTGGTGGCCGATGCAGGTCTTCGAGGTTATTAGTGCGATTCATAGTGGTGCTCTAAATTGAGTGCTATTACGAGCCTGTTCCAGGATATATGATATAGGCTATAGGCTAAGAATACTCAATCACATCTAGAAAAAACTATTTTGATTCAATTCAACTGTCTTCCTTGATATTGATATTTGATCTTTAACTGTCCTTCTTTGAATATCTTATATCATGTGCCATATTGATTTTTTTTATTTTGCTTTGTCTCAGGATGTCGCCTAAGACTAGATCATAGCAGAGGATAGCAGCTTCTGAGAAATCTGCGACTTTCCGAGGGCCTGTACCAGTTACTTCTCCGGTCATTGGCGTATCAGCTGCGTTCGGCAGTCTACCTCCAACTCAGAGGACTGTTACGGTTGTATTTGAGGGATTTCTGTCATGCCCCAGTCCCAATATACGTAGGACTAGGACACGTAAGCATGCCAGCCGCATGTATATGGCAACTCCAATATATGAAAACCATAACACATGCGTACGCTGTATCATGAACAATAATTCATAAGTGGTATATATTTATCACAAGTCATAGGGCATAACTAAATCTCATCCACATAAATCAAATAGACATAAATAACCAATATCTATGAAACTAGATCTCAATATAAAGTATCTAATGATGGTAGTCGGATGGAAACAAATCCACTACCGAACTAGAATATAGAATAAATAAGATAAATATAATATAAGTACAACATCTAACAATCACGAAGCTCGAAGAGAATACCTCCTCGAAATTATACGTAGCAAGTCCGGATCTGCGCTCCTGCGAATACTCATGAACATCTATACCTGGAAAGGGACCAGGTCCTCAGAGGAACATAACAAGATACATAGAAGCATGCCATAAAGTAAATACTGTAAAAACTCAAGGGTAATCTAACCAGCTAAGTGAAATGAACTTTGAAGACAACCTTGGTACATATGGGTAGGTAAAAGGTATAAAACATAGCGTCGAGCCAGAGGCTAAGTATCTGGCATTAGCTGTAAACAAGATGCCAGGAGTATATGCTAACTATATCACCGATCATGATAGCGCACAGCTAGTAACCTCTGCCGGATGTATCGACAAGCATATATGCCCATAACCGGGTAACACTGGCCCAAAACTGGGTAATATTGGCCCATAACCGGGTAACACTGAGGCTCAAGGCCCCGCAGTTTACTCTGAAACTACGACAGCCAAATGTCTGTCCCATACGCCTACTAATTGTCTTCCCCGCCCAATGATCTATGCATATTGTATCCACAACACGTTGTAGCTACTATACCGAGACGGAGTGCAAGTATCGGTGTCGTAACTCTGGCTCATAGTCTATCGTTAGAACAATAGTCCAACCTTACAACCAAACAAGGATAATGATTGGACCTTCGTACTACAATAGTCTATGCTCCGACTACTAATAACTGCTAAGTCTTCTAACATGCATCACTATTAGCAGTTATACCGTATCTGTCGTACGACCTACACATACAGGTGGCCAACCGCATATGCAAGTCCGTACCCTACATGAGACTCACAACACGTGTAAGAGATGTGTCAAGGCCTGGGGAGTCATACCGATAACTCCACAACTTTATGTGGGTCTACTAGACACTAGGTCAGACACAAGTCCTAACGTCAACATCTTCGTTGACTGCACCCGAGTCTCTCTCGGACGCGCACAGTTATATAATATAAATATACAACTAATAATACAGAATTTAAACAATACACAAGGCAAGGTATACTTGCCTGGCAAGAAGCTATATAGTCCCAATATCCGGCTCCAGAAGTCGCGTAGAATCTATCCAATATCCTCGGGGTCAGCGTACACAGGCACGGGAATCGGGGGTGACTGCTGCGGGTTGTCTGGCAAGGGTGACGGGTCCATGATGAACACGATGACGAGGGATGATATCGATGAGATGATTAGGTTAAGGTGGTAATGATGATGATCGTTATGGTTAGGGTGGTGATTGGGTCAATGATTAGGGTAATAGTGGTGATGATTACGTGATAGTGATAACGATGATAGGGTGATGGTGATGATGTAGATAATGATGGGGATGATGGTGATGACGAGGATGATGATATGGACGATGGTGATGACGAGGATGATGATGTGGATGATGGTGATGACGAGGATAATGATGTGGATGATGGTGATGACGAGGATGATGATATGGACGATGGTGATAATGAGGACGATGATTAGGATAATTAGGGTTAAGGTGTTGGTGATGATGATGATGAGATGGTGATGATGGGAGGATGATGATGGTGATGGGGTGTTGATGTGCTCCGGCCAGTGGGGGGAGGTCCGGCCAGGGGAGGGGAGGTCGAAGGAGTTCGTGGTCAAGGAGGAGGACAGGGAGGTGGAAGGGTATCGAGGTCAAAGTCGTCGATGGGCTGTGCTGCTCGGTGACGAGGATGAACGGAGAGGGGGATCATGAAAGAAGTGGTGGTCGTGACAGGTGGTGGTGAGTGGCGGAGGAGATGAAGTTAGGGGAGACTCAAACGAGGTGACTGGTGGTGTGGGGTGCTGGAGTTAATGGTGGGTTGATGATGATGATTGCTAATGGAGGAGATAATTGCTCACCGAAATTCGGCCAGGGGAGGTCCGGCCAGTGGCTGCTTAGGGAAGAGGGAAGAGGAGGAGAGGCTCAGGTGAACAGAGGGAGAGGAGGAGATCGGGGAGAGGTCGGGGCTGCTCGGTTGGTCGACGGAGGGGCTCTGGTCGAGTTTGAGGAGAGGCGGGGAGCTCCGAGCGGTCGGGTTAGCCCAGACGGAGGGGGACTGGTCGAGTGGGGTGGGTTGGCCGGTCGTGCAGTCGGGGATGGAGGTCGACGTAGTGGTGGAGTCTGGTGGTTGCAGAGGGGGATGCGGTGGAGGAGATGGCATGGGGAAGATGACTGGCAGCGAGGAAGGTTGGCTCGTCGGTGAGTTCGAGTCGAGGGTGGAGGACCACAGCGGGGGTCGTGGCCGGGCTGAGGGGGAAGTCAACTGCTGCTCGTCGACGACTCCGGCGGGTCTCCGACGGGACTGGGCTCCGGCGGTTGGCCGGGGAAGGGTAAGGGAGAGATGAACAGGGATGAGAAGTGGGGGTCGGCTGATTTTAGGGTTAGGGATGGGTTGGGTGAAGAAAATAAAGAAAAGAAAAGAAAGAAAAAGGTTGTATTTATATACATGTGTAAACTAGGGTTTGTGTTGACCTAGTGGTTGGGCTTGGTCAACACCCTTGGGCTTGGGCCTTGGGCTCACATGGGGATGTTTGGTGGGCTATATTTGCATTGTTTAAATGGAAGGATAGATTTAAATGAGGGGGCGATGTTGTGCATTTGCACATTCCAAAAATTATGAGAAAAATTCATGTAAAGGAGAAAAATAGATTTCTTCATATATTATCCAATGGTGTGGACACCTTAATAAAATTTTGCATAAAAGTGCCCAACAATTGGAAAAATTGCACAAAGATGGAAATTAGGTTTTAATTAATTAAATTGAATGCGCAAGGTGTTCTTGAATTAATTAGAAGTACATGGGGATAAAATTAGGTCGAACACAAGTGTCATAGACATAAAGAATTCAGTGTAAAATATTATCATTAATTAGGTTGCACAAAATGGGTCAAGATTGTGTCTCCAATTTCGATTGGAACACACAAGGGTACAGAGTTAAATTTATTTAGAATTAATTAATAACGTTTGCGACGAATGTTGTGCGACAAAAATATATCACAAGAGAGCATAATTATAAGTTATATCGAGGTCAGAATAGAAGGCGGTCATGTCTAGGACAAGAGTGTAAAATTTGTAGGTAGACAGTGGCTAGTGTAGTGCTCCAATTATCGAAGCAATGGTAAGGTATGCTAAGTGATATAAATATTGTATAATTAAATTAAATGCCGTGTTCTAATTCTAATTGGGTTCAAACTAGCCCTAGTTTCACTATCTAAGCCAAGTAGGCCTAATTTTGGGTGAAGGGGTTTACAATCTACCCAACTTAAAATAATTTCGTCCTCGAAATTAAAATAAGGCATGGTTTCTCTCTATCTAATCTCACTTGGTCACAGTCTAAAAGAATTCACCTCAAGTTTTAACAATGCGATTTCTACCCAACTTAGAATTTACCCATCTATCACATAAGGCTATATATCTAAGAAAACTATTCCTTAAATTATTTAATCATGCTATTCAATCCTCAGAAGTTTTAACACTAACATATTACCTATGATATGCCCTTAATTATAAAATATAGTCACCAAATACTGCGGTTGGCCTACGGGTATGTCTAGTACTATCTATATATCAAACTTATACCAAGCATGAGGTTTCGTCTTTCCAAAATGAGGGAAGATGGAAAACAATAATAAAGAATTCAAGGTGAAGGTAATAGAATACAAGTATGGAGATCAAGGCGTTTAAGAAATTCAAAAGGAATTGTCGAGACAGTTGTGGATTAAAATTCTATTTGGTAAATTCTTATTCGCATGCCCATATTACTATAGTTATGTAATCGGTACGATATGCTCAGACACATCTAGGATAAGTATATTCCTCTAAGAAGCTAAGTCAATTTTATCTCAATCCACATAAGTAGTCATGCGAAGGGCGAACCAAGCGCACTAAGGTTGATCAGACCGTAATACACTGATTCTGAAATATATTAGTGTATCAACCCAATAATACATATGTCATGAGCAAGCTCGATAAAAGAATAAGATTGTAAAACTAGGCTGTAACAGCAGCATAAGCCGCGGTAGTACAGAAATATAAATACGCTAGATTATGATGAGAGAAGTTACCAAATAATTCAAGTTCATAAAAAGATAAGACTCAACAGTCTCTACAGTTGTCATACTATCTCCTTGTCTAAGTCGCTAGTCGACTAAATAGGGGTATGGGCTTCTAAGTTCTACAGTTTGAATAAACATTATCATCTTATGCAAGTCTATAGTTAAGGTCATTCAATTACACTTCATTAGTGTGTCAAGAGAACTATGTGATACAAGGTTATGAGGCACACTACCCAACTTAAAAGAATAAATTAATACTGTAATGCCTTAAAGATAATGTAAAAACTCCTAATAAGGTTTACGAGAAGAGATCTTGGTACTTATTAGAGTATCCTATTATATAGGTCATGGTCATCTTAAGTCTTAGTCATAGTGTTTATAGAATAAGTGTCAATAGTAAGAATAGAAGAGTTACTGGCCTTCAAGAGAAAAAGGGAAATATAACTCGTATCGAGGTGTGGTACAAGTTATGCGATTTAAAACTAAGGGATAATCATTCGGTCATAATCTACAAGAATAACTTAAACTATCAAGTTCTAACTACCATTCACATAATTCAAAATTCAAGAGTAACAACTATAATCCTAGCAAACTATATATCCCAACATAAAATAAAATCACTTGACCTATAATCAGAAATGTTAGGTGGCACGAATTGAAAGATGAAGAATAGAAGAACATAATTAGTCGTTGCACAAATCGCGAGTGCTAAGTTTTCAGAGGAACAAGATATGAAGTTAGAAATAGAGGGACTCTAGATAATATCATAGTTTTCTAAGGGGAAGGTGGTAGCTAATCTCTGTGTTCGAGGCGTGATCAAGGGAAATATTAGTTTATTCCTCTTGGCTTCCTAAGGTATTGTTCGGCTACTATAAGACGAGAAGCTAAGGTTGTAGTTCTCTAGTACTATCTCACCACTAAAAGCTAGGCTTAGTCCTAATATGTAACCTTGGATTTCTATTGGTTCCTCAATACTAGGGTCAAACACTTTGGTCAAATTTCAAACTAATCCTAGTAGCGTCTATACTACTCTCAAGTCCTTCATAAACATATCAAGGGATAATGGTAAATCAACCTATAGGTAAGGGATGCTAGGGTTCATTAGGTAGTAAGGAATGCTAGGGTTTATTAAGTATTCTAACTCAGTGATGTGTCATTATCTTAGTTGTACTCTTAATAGGAAGGTTACCCTATTTATTATCTAACAACATGGACTTCTATATTCTAGGAGAAGGCTATACTCAAGGAACTATTAGGAAAGCACATGAATCAAGCAGGATGCAGCTATTCAAATAGAACAGATTGGAAGGAAGGTGAATCATAGTCAATTGTGGATGAGATCCTATACTCTAATCCTATTTACAGGCTTGCTCGGTACAGTAACGTAACCGAGACAATATGCTCTCGACCTGCATGGGCTACCACTAAAAATATGTCATGTCCCAGTCCTAAAATATGTAGGACTATGACATGTAAGCATGCCAGCCTCATGTATATGGCAACTAAAATATATGGAAACTATAACACATGCGTACGCTGTATCATGAACAATAATTCATAAGTGGTATATATTTATCACAAGTCACAGGGCATAACCCACAGTAGTCCCAATATCTGGCTCTGGAAGTCGCGTAGAATCTATCCAATATCCTCGGGGTCAGCGTGCACAGGCACAGGAATCGGGGGTGACTGCTGCGGGTTATCTGGCAAGGGTAACGGGTCCATGATGCACACGATGACAAGGGATGATATCGATGAGATGATTAGGTTAAGGTGGTAATGATGATTATCGTTATGGTTTGGGTGGTGATTAGGTCAATGATTAGGATAATAGTGGTGATGATTATGATGATGATTACGTGATGGTGATGACGATGATAGGGTGATGGTGATGATGTGGATAATGATGGGGATGATGGTGATGACGAGGATGATGATGTGGATGATGGTGATGATGAGGATGATGATGTGGACGATGGTAATGACGAGGATGATGATATGGACGATGGTGATAATGAGGACAATGATTGGGATAATTAGGGTTAAGGTATTGGTGATGATGATGATGAGATGGTGATGATGGGAGGATGATGATGGTGATGGGGTGTTGATGTGCTCCTACCAGAGGGGGGGAGGTTCGTCCAGGGGAGGGAAGGTTCGGCCAGGGGAGGGGAGGTCGAAGGAGTTCGTGGTCAAGGAGGAGGACAGGGAGCTGGAAGGGTGTCGAGGTCAAAGTCGTCGACAGGTTGTGCTGCTCGGTGACAAGGATGAACGGAGAGGGGGATCGTGGAAGAAGTGGTGGTAAGTGGCAGAGGAGATGAAGTCAGTGGAGACTCAGACGAGGTGACTGGTGGTGTGGGGTGCTGGAGTTAATGGTGGGTTGATGATGATGATGATTGCTAATGGAGGAGATGACTGCTCGCCGGAATCCGGCCAGGTGAGGTCCGGCCAGTGGCGACTCAGGGAAGAGGGAAGAGGAGGAGAGGCTCAGGTGAACGGAGAGAGATGAGGAGATCGGGGAGAGGTCGGGGCTGCTCGGTTGGTCGACGGAGGGGCTATGGTCGAGTTTGAGGAGAGGCGGGGAGCTCCGGGCGGTCGGGTTATCCCAGGTAGAGGGGGACTGGTCGAGTGGGGCGGGTTGGCCGATCGTGCAGTCGGGGAAGGAGGTCGATGTGGTGGTGGAGTCTGGTGGTTGCAGAGGGGGATGCGGCGGAGGAGATGGCATGGGGAAGATGACTGGCTGCGAGGGAGGTCGGCTCGCCTGCGAGTTCGGGTCAAGGGTGGAGGACGATGGAGAGGGTCATGGCCGAGCTGAGGGGGAAGTCAACTGCTGCTCGTCGACGACTCCGGCAGGACTGGGCTCCGACGGTTGGCCGGGGAAGGGTGAGGGAGAGATGAACAGGGATGAGAAGTGGGGATCGGCTGATTTTAGGGTTAGGGATGGGTTTGGTGAAGAAAATAAAGAAAAGAAAACAGAGAAAAATGTTGTATTTATATACATGTGTAAACTAGGGTTTGTGTTGACCTAGTGGTTGGGCTTGGTCAACACCCTTGGACTTAGGCCTTGGGCTCACATGGGGATGTTTGGGGGGCTATACTTGCATTGTTTAAATGCAAGGATAGATTTAAATGAGGGGGGCGATGTTGTGCATTTACACATTCTGAAAATTATGAGAAAAATTCATGTGAAGGAGAAAAATAGATTTCTTTATATATTATCCAATGGTGTGGACACCTTAATAAAATTTTGCATAAAAGCACCCAATAATTGGAAAATTTGCACAAAGATGGAAATTAGGTTTTAATTAATTAAATTGAATGCGCAAGGTGTTTTTGAATTAATTAGAAGTACATGAGGATAAAATTAGGTGGGACACAAGTATCATGGATATAGAGAATTCAGTGTAGAATATTACCATTAATTGGGTTGCATAAAATGGGTCAAGATTGTGTCTCCAATTTCAATTGGAACGCACAAGAGTACAGAGTTGAATTTATTTAGAATTAATTAATAACGTCTACGACGAATGTTGTGCGACTAAAATGTAGCACAAGAGAGCATAATTATAAGTTACACCGAGGTCAGAATAGAAGGCGGTCATGTCTAGGGCAAGAGTATGAAATTTGTAGGTAGACAGTGGCTAGTGTAGTGTTCCAATTATCGAAGCAACGGTAAGATGCGCTAAGTGATATAAATATTGCATAATTAAATAAAATAATGTGTTCTAATTCTAATTGGGTTCAAACTAGCCCTAGTTTTACTATCTAAGCTAAGTAGGCCTAATTTTGGGTGAGGGGGTTTACAATTTCCATCTTCACCTTTTGTGCCGACATATGTGACACAGATGTTCACACTGTTTCGCAAGATATTGGAGGCTCAGAGGGCCCAGTCCGACGCACACTAGAGGCAGACCGACGTGTTACGATAGGGCATCGAGAGTGCTCATCAGCTTGCTCTTGTCGTAGTAGATAAAGGAGTTCCGGTCTAGCAGCAGGTTGTCCAGCTTCGGCCAGGCAACATCCAGGACTTCAAGAAGCTGGAACCTCGGGGCTTCAAGGGGACAAAGGACATCGTCTATGCTGATGATTGGCTCGAGGATATTGAGTGTCTCATGAGGGTGTCCTGTCTTTCTGAGGATCTGAAGGTTGAGACAGTAGGACTTCAGCTATTCGACTTTGCCCGCACTTGGTTCAGGAACGAGCCACTTCTTACTGATGTAGGACAGTCTTTGACGGTATTCAAGGACCTCTTCAAGATTTTTTTTTTGCTTGGGCAGACAGATTAGACTTGGGGAGACAGTTTGAGAGCCTTATTCAGGGGAGCATGTCAATGGAGGAATACGCCACAAAGTTCGTAGGCTGAGCCGATTTACAGAATATTTGGTGAGAGAATCGGAGGTTCAAGCTATCCATTTCTGCGAGGGTCTGAACTAGAAAGTGAAGATCCTCATTTCGTCTTTCTATTAGATCTATTTGGAGATACTTGCGGAGGCACGCAAGGTTGAGCGGGAGTTGGGATTAAAGCCCAAGAGAGATTGTGATTCTTCTCTGGGGGCTAACAATAGCATAGTGACTGTTAAACTTCCTCATTTCCAGTTCAGGCCTTTTCAGCAGTCGCAGCAGCACCAAACTCCAGCTAGGGTACCATTTTACCAGGCACCACAGCAGCAGAGACAGTTATAATAAGCTTTATGCCACTTTTGCAAGAAGCCCGGCCACATCTGGGAAGTTTTCAGGAAGAGGTTGGGAGTTGGTTTATATTATGGTACCGAGGGACATCAGCTGAGAGAGTGTCCTTCCAATCCTTGTCGTGCAGTTCAGGGAGCAGCTCCAGCTCAAAGGACACAGGCGAGGCCACCTGCAGTACAGCCGAGGGGACCGCTGCTTTCGACCCAACAGCAGCGTTATTCCCAGCACTAGCATCAGGGAGGTGCACATCAGGGATGGGCGTTCGCTATGACAGTAGATGTCACGCCCCGAATCCATGGAATCGATAGTGTCCCCCGAGCATGACCGCCGTGCGGGCCTAGGTTGCGCTCTGCACAAGGCTAGGGTATTTTCTCGTTTTTCATAGCGAGCACATATTCAGAGTACGCAGATAAATTGAAGCACAGATTGAAACATGAAAAAACATTTCTTTATTGATAATGAACATCTATTACAAACTCTCGAACTGAGTCATTAGGGTTGCCGCACGGGCTTACAAGATTTTGACACAAAATGAGATAGTTGTCCTGTATTTTACATCCTTTTTCTAAAACTCAAAATATAAGACCTCCTGCTGGAATGACGGCCTTCCCATGAAGCTGTATGATTGCTTGAGTTGCTAGCTTCTTGCTCAAAATACTTCAAAAGGTGGCACAAATAAGACGCTCCTACAGCTGGACTGGATCGGGGATTGACTTCTGTTCCTCGCTCGGCTCTCCTTAGTGCGGGCAACCTGTTTCAACCAGGGTCAGTACATCGAAATATACTGGTGAAGGCAAGCTAATCCAACTATACCAATCAACACGTTATTTTAATGAAGCATGCATATTAATTGTGGTCTTTCTATCTTGCCTTAGTTTATTTTACAACAAGAAATAGATATGAAATTTAATAAAATTACATGCCACCGTTCGGTGACATTTACCTGCCATCTGAACCACCTGCACAATACTTACCATGTCCTTCCCTGCCCAAAAGATATAAGTTAGTTTGCAACAGGTTTAAATATACGAGGGGATCACTGGCACGTTGCCATAATGGATGGACTAGTCTCGGGACGAAATGACGTACGACGCAAAGGACAGGAGGTGCCATAAGCCATTCCATCCAAAGCAGACGACTATCAGGAGTTTCGCCTGGATCGGATCGGTGCCAGTGCCCCAACGAAAGTCCGTAGGAACTAAGACCTTGTGCACAAGTTGTCCGTGATCAACACAGTCAACTAAGTTATAAATCAGGCGGTTCAGGAAAATTTCAGGTACAGGACAGTAACAGGTTAAGATCTATTTTTGTATAGTCTTTCTATTCAGTTTATTACATTGCAGGTTGATTTCTATACATAGCACAATTTATAGAAGAAATAAGCATTCTAACTAAAATTGAAGCATGGGCAGAACTTATAAACGAACTAGCATGCAATATGGTAACCGTTCACAGTTGATGGACAAGCATAATAATCCAAGTCTATTCCCTTTTTATCTTGACATCTTTTAGTTATTACTTGGTATCTTCTGATCGGGGCAAGCAAGAATACAAGATTTTAGATATGAAGACTGGAAGAAGGGCCAACTGAATCAAATATAAGCCACTCACAAGTTTGTTGGAAGAGAGAAAGGAAAGAGGTGCTCTAAGACTCTGCTCGTGCGTCGCCTACTGCTTGTTCACCTACTTTACCACGAACAGCTGATTAATACCTCTTCCACTCTTTCCAATCTCGGAATTGAAGTGCAGTTCAACGAACGAAAATAATGAAATTCATCAAAACCGTTTCAGAAATCACAAGCAAATCCAAAAACCAACTCAAGCACGAAAGTAACAAAAGCGACAGCAAAAACTTAGGCAATAAAAGATGCAGCGGAGAGGTCTCTCCTGACTCTGCCGCTAAGTCGATCCCGGGGACACGGTCCACTGAATATGGGAATCAATTTCGAAGAAGCAAATCCATAACGAGGATGAGTTCTTGTTTCAATCTATCCCGATCGAACGATACCATCTTGTATTTCTTAGTCGCGCTCCCCAAATAGGGGGAACGGGGCACCATATCCTACCCAACTAATTAGATGTTTTGTCCACAAAACTTAGGAATAGAACCTACCGCTATGAAACAAGGAAGGGAACCTTTACTCATGTCTGATTCAAGTTCCCAAGTAGACTCTCAGACCGAGTGAATTCCTCCAAAGCACGCGTATGAGAGGAACCGAGCAACTTCGAAGCAGTTTATCCTTATGATCTAAAATTTGCACTGGTTGTTCGACATAAGTCAAGTCTGCCCTCAGGTCTAATTAGTCCAGATTTACCACATGGCTTGTGTCATACACGTACTTCCTTAGCTGATAAACATGAAAGACATCGTGTACTTCGGATAGTGATGGTGGTAGGACAATCTGATATGCAACTGAGGCAACTCGTTTCAGTATCTCAAACGGACCGACAAATCTAGGACTTAGCTTCCCCTTTGCTCCGAATCTGGTAACTCCTCGCATGGGTGAGACTTTGAGAAATACTCGATCATCTACTAAAAATTCAAGGGGCCTACGGTGCGCATCAGCGTAGCTTTTCTGTCGACTTTGAACTATCTTTAGTCTTTTTCGAATCAAACGAATCTTTTGGATAGTTTGTTCCACGAGCTCGGGGCCAAGAATTTACCGTTCGCCAACTTTGTCCCAACAAATCAAAGATCTGCACTTTCGCCCATACAACACCTCATACAGCGCTATCTGAATGCTTGATTGATAACTTGTGGTAAGCGAATCCAGCTAACGGTAGATGCGAGTCCCAACTTGTCTTCAAGTCCAAGGTGCAAAGTCGCAACATGTCTTCGAGGATCTGGTTGACACGTTCTGTTTGGCCATCAGTCTATGGATGGTAGGAGGAGCTGAACTTCAACTTCACCCCCATTACTGACTGCATGGTTTCCCAGAAGCGCGATATGAATCAACCATCTCGATCGGAGACTATGGATACGGGCACGCCATGGAGCCGAACGATTTTGTTGAGATATATCTGAGCCAGGTGGTCGGCGCCCCAAGTGCTTTTGATAGGCAGAAAGTGAGCTGACTTGGTGAGTCGATCGACGATAACCCAGGCGGCAACATTCTCCCGTTGCGTCTTCGGCAAGCCAACAATGAAATCTATTGTTATATGTTCCCATTTCCACTCCGGAATAGTGAGGTTCTGTAGCTCTCCACCGGCTTTTAGTTTTCGGTCTTTACTCTTTGATAAGCCATACATTGTGCCACAAATAGCCCCATATCTCGTTTCAAGCCGTGCCACCAAAATGTCGTACGGAGGTCTCGATATATCTTTGTGCTACCCAGATGAGAAGTATAACTAGCATAATGGGCCTCCGTGAGTATCTCTTTTCTGAGGGCCGCATCGTCCGGAATGTATAATCTTCCCCTTATTCAAATCATTCTGTCCTCAGCTATTGCAAAGTCGGTTTCCTTTTCTGTTGAGATAAGACCCAGCATCTTTTGCAGGAATAGGTCACCCTTCTGCGCGGACTTGACCTTTTCTACCAGGTCGGGTTCGAGGTACAGTTGTACCACTTGTGCCCACTTTTTGTATCTGATTTTTTGAGTAATGCCCAAGGATTCAAGATCCTGGCACAGCTTGTCATCAATGGCCAAACTTCTAACGAATACTCGATTCAGTGCATCAGCTACTACATTTTCCTTGCCAGGTGTATATCTGATCATCAAGTCAAAATCTCTAAGGAGTTCAAGCCAGTGCCGCTGTCGAAGATTCAAATCCTTTTGTGTATAGAGATACTTTAAGCTTTTATGATCAGTGTAGATCTCACACGGCACGTGATAAAGGTAGTGGCGCCATAGTTTCAGCCCGAAGACTACCGCCGCTAGTTCGAGATCATGTGTTGGGTAATTCTTCTTGTGAGGCTTTAACTGCCTCGACACGAAGGCTATTACCTTATCCCTTTGCATAAGGACACATCACAATCCTTTACCTGAGGTATCACTGTATATTTTAAAGTCATCCGAACCATCCGGCAAGGTAAGAATTGGTGCTGAGATAAGACGCTGCTTTAACTCCAAAAATAAAGCTTCACAGTCGTCCGTCCACGTGAACGTTACTCCATTTCGAGTGAGCGGAGTCATGGGCGATGCAATTTTTGCAAAGTCTTGAATAAATTTGTGGTAGTAGCCCACAAAACCAAGGAAACTTCAGATATTGCTAGCTGACTCTGGCCGTTTCCACTGCAATATGGCTTCCACCTTCTTCGGGTCAACTGAAATACCTTGAACAGAAATAATGTGCCCTAAAAAGGATATGCTATCCAATCAGAATTCGCATTTACTCAGTTTGGCATACAACTTATTGTCTCGAATGGTCTGAAGCACCATCCGCTGGTGTCCTGCGTGCTCCTCCCTATTCTTCGAGTACACTAAGATATCATCGATAAAAACCACCATAAATTTATCGATGAAGGACCGAAATACACGATTCATTAAGTCCATGAATGCGACAGGCGTATTCATCAGTCCAAACGGCATAACAGAAAATTTATAATGCCCATATCGGGTTTGAAAGACAGTTTTAGGCATGTCTTCTGGCTTAATCTTCAGCTGGTGGTAGCCCGAGCGAAGATCAACTTTTGAAAACACCGTTGCCCCTTGTAGCTGATTAAATATGTCATCTATCCGTGGCAGAGGATATTTATTTCTGATGGTGACCTTGTTCAGCTCCCGATAATCGATGTAGAGGGGTAGCATTCCATCCTTCTTCTTCATGAAGAGCACAGGCGCGTCCCAAGAAGATACGCTCGGACGGATGAACCCGTGATCTAGTAACTCTTGAAGCTGGTACTTTAACTCCTTTAGTTCAGCAGGGGCCATCCTGTATGGAGCTTTGAAAATCGGATATGTATTCGAAAATGTATCGATAGTGAATTCAATCTCTCGGTATGGTGGCATGCCGGGTAGTTCGCTCGGAAATACGTCAGGGAACTCTGCCTCAACGAAAGAAGACTCGACGTTTGCGTAGTCCAACTGTGTGTCCCGAACCGACGCTAGGAATCCCTCACAGCCTGAGTGTAGCATTCTCCGAGCAGATGTTGCAAAAATTACCATGCAGGCCCTGGTCGCATCAGTTGTTGGACTACTCGTGTAGCAGAATTTGGCTTCTCCAGGCAGGCGGAAGATGACTCATTTCTCTGCACACTCTATAGTTGCCGAGCAGGCGCCAAGCCAATCCATTCCCAAAATAATGTCGTAGTCCCGAACATCTAGAACTAAAATATCTAATTATAGCTTCTTTCCTCCAATACAGACATAGCCACCTTGTCATACTGAGCGGACAGGTATTTTTGTGCCGGAGGGGGTGCTAACACTTAAATCTAAATGCAACGGAGTCATTTTAATATTGTTCTCCACAGCAAAGTTTGTGGATATAAAGCTATGTGTTGCACAAGAATTAAATAGTACACGAGCAGGTATGTTATTAAAAATCAAAGTACCTGACACGACGGTGTCTGAGGCCAAAGCTTCCTCTCGTGTCATTGTGTAGACCCGGCCTTGCGCCTGGGGCACTCTGGCTGAGGCGCAACTCGGTTAGTCTGGGGTGCAGCAGTTTAATTTGGATGTTGAGGGCGACGATCAGGAAGTGGGCAGACATCAACCTGATGGCTTGGATCACCACAACGGAGGCATGTGCCAAGCCTCTTGCGACAGTCACTTTCGGTATGCCCCCTTCTGCTACAGAATGTACAACGTTGCCCCTGATTTTCTCTTTGACGGCAGTCGTTGTTTGGTCGCTTTGCAGCTGTGTTTTCTCTATAGTTGCTATGGCGTTGGTGATTGGAGGTATGCACAACGCCGGTAGGAACGTAAGGATACTGCGGTTCAAGAGAGAGGGCATGGTTAAGGACTTCTCGCATTGTCTGGTACTGTGGAACGACTACGCGTGCGTGGATAGCAGGACGTAGACCTCCTTCGAATCGTTTGGCACGACTCGCTGCATCAGGTAGATAGGAGCTGGCAAATTTGGCAAGCCTATTGAATTCAGCAGAGTATTGTTTAACTGTCATGCTACCCTGTCGTAGTTGTACAAACTTATTTTCCTTCTGACGTCGTACGGGTGGGGGGTATGAACTCCTCCTTAAACGCGCAACGGAAGGTGGCCCATGCTATCGCCTTCTCTCCTTCATAAACTGGAAGAGATCGTTGATGCATGTTCCACCAATCGTGTGCATTGAGACGGAGCTGAAGTTAAGCACATGCGACGTGCTTTTCTTCCGGTACTACCAGTAGAGAGAAATGATCCTCAAAGTTCGGCCAACCAATCTAGAGCCACTATCGGATCCTCAGTCCCTTTGAATGCTGTGTTGCAGACTTTCTTGAAGTCGCCAAAGCCGAAGGCATTCACTTCCCTCTTCCTTGGAGTTTGAGACATTTCGACTTCAAGAGCTGGTTGCTCCACCGGAGTCGCTGCTATCGCTGCGGACTGGTTGGAGGCCAAAGTCTGAACAATCTGCTGCAGGGTATCTACCTGCTTCTGTTGGACTGAGAACCGTGCCTCTATATTATCTTGAAACCTGAGTTGCCATTCTTCTGCTCACTTCTCAGCCCGTTCATTACGGGCCTCCTCCCTTTGTTGGTTTACTTCAAACATCTGCATCATTTGTTGAAGCGGATCGGCTCGAGACATGCCCCGTTGGCTCCGAGAGCTTCCTAAAGTGATGAACTGCTCTCCTGGGCTTACATCTCGCCTGGTGCTAGCGTAGAGGATTATGCTTGTGCCATTCCTTCAAAAGAAGATAAATTACATCAGGATCATAACGTATTATGGACTCATTGTATGAACGTAGCTCATTTTGGCCTAACGAGTTCAAGAGTTCGCATAGGGATTTATCGTTAAAGGAACTTTTCTAGTACAAGGGTCAAAGGAACTTTGAAGCTGTGCTCTGATACCAATATGTCATGCCCCGAATTCGTGGAATCGATAGTCGTCCCCCGGGCGTGATCGTCGTGCTGGCCTAGGTTACGCTACGCACAAGGCTAAGGTATTATCTCGTTTTGCATAGCGAGCACATATTCAGAGTACGCAGATAAATTGAAGCACAGATTGAAACATGGAAAATGTTCTCTTTATTGATAATGAACATCTATTACAAACTCTCGAACTGAGTCATTAGGGTTGCCGCACGGACTTACAAGATTTTGACACAAAATGAGATAGTTGTCATGTACATTACATCCTTTTTCTAAAACTCAAAATATAAGACCTCCTGCTAGAATGACGGCCTTCCCACGAAGCTGCATGATTGCTTGGGTTGCTAGCTTCTTGCTCAAAATACTTCAAAAGGTGGCACGAACAAGACGCGCCTACAGCTAGATCGGGGATTGACTTATGTTCCTCGCTCGGCTCTCCTTAGTGCGGGGAACCTGTTTCAACGAGGGTCAGTACATCGAAACGTACTAGTGAAGGCAAGCTAACCCAACTATACCAATCAATATGTTATTTTAATAAAGCATGCATATTAATTGTGGTCTTTCTATCTTGTCTTAGTTTATTTTACAATAAGCAATAGATATAAAATTTAATGAAATTACTTGCCACCGTTCGGTGATATTTATCTGCCCGTCTGAACCACCTGCACAATACTTACCATGTTTTTCCCTGCCACAAAGACACAAGTTACTTTACAACAGGTTTAAATATATGAGGGGATCACTGGCACGTTGCCATAATGGACGGGCTAGTCTCGGGACGAAATAACGTACGACGCAAAGGACAGGAGGCGCCATGAGCCACTCTATTCGAAGCAGGCGACTATCAGGAGTTCCGTCTGGATCGGATCGGTGCCAGTGCCCCAGCGACTGTCCGTAGGAACTAAGACCTTGTGCACAAGTTGTCCGTGATCAATGCAGTCAACTAAGTTATAAATCAGGCGGTTCAGGAAAATTTTAGGCACAGGACAGTAACAGGTTAAGATCTATTTTTGCATAGTCTTCCTGTTCAATTTATTACATTGCAGGTTGAGTTCTATACATAGCACAATTTATAGAAGAAGTAAGCATTCTAACTAAAATTGAAGCATAGGCAGAACTTATAAATGAACTAGCATGCAATATTGTAACCGTTCACAGTTGATGGACCAGCATAATAATCCAAGTCTATTCTTTTTTTATCTTGACATCTTTTAGTTATTACTTGGTATCGTCTGATCGGGGCAAGCAAGAATACAAGATTTTAGATATGAAGACTGGAAGAAGGGCCAAGTGAATCGAATATAAGCCACTCACAAGTTTGTTGGAAAGGTGAAAGGAAATAGGTGCTCTAAGACTTTGCTCGTGCGTCGTCTACTGCTCGTTCACCTGCATTGCCATGAACAGCTGATTAATAACTCTTTCACTCTTTCCAATCTCGAAATTGAAGTACAGTTCAATGAACGAAAATAATAAAATCCATCGAAACCGTTCAAGAAATCACAAGCAAATCCAAAAACTAACTCAAGTACGAAAGCAACAAAAGCGACAGCGAAAACTTAGGCAATAAAAGATGCAGCAGAGAGGTCCCTCCTGACTCTGTCGCTAAGTCGATCCCGGGGGCACGGTCCACTGAATATGGGAATCGATTCCGAAAAAGCAAATCCATATCGAGGATGAGTTCTTGTTTCAATCTATCCCGATCGAATGATACCATCTTGTATTTCTTAGCCGTGCTCCCCGAATAGGGGGAACGGGGCACCACAGTTAAGGAGGTCGAGCCCACCGGCGATGTCATCGCAGGTTCAGTTCTTCTTAATTCTATTCCAGCTTTAGCTTTATTTGATAGTGGTGCTTCCCATAGTTTTGTATCTGTTTCTTTTGCTCTGAAGCATTGTTTGGTAGCTGAGTCTTTGCTTAGGACTTGCAAGATCATGATCGGGGGAGGCATTATCCATGTTAATGATATTTGCAAGGATTGGAGAGTTACTCTGGGAGGCCGGGAGCTGAGTGCGTGTCTACTTGTAATGGCACTTCCGAGCTACGATATTGTACTCGGGATGGATTGGTTGAGTAGGCACCATGCTAGTATAGATTGTAGAGGAGGTAGAGTTTTGTTTAGCCCGCTAGGAGAGCCAGAGTTTGAGTTTGTTAGAGGAGCTATAGAGCAGGAAGAAGGCATTATCTATGGAGCTATGGTAGAAGACAAGGAGTTGCCACCACATCCGTTGATAGCAGAGTTCTTGGATGTGTTTCCTGAGGAATTGCCAGGATTGCCGCCAGATCGAGATATTGAATTCTCTATAGACTTGGTGCCAGGTGAAGAACCAATTTCATAGAATGTCTATAGAGTAAATAACAATGAGCTGGTCGAGCTGAAGAAGCAGGTGGATGAGTTACAAGATAAGGGGTTTATCAGATCGAGTTCTTCACCATGGGGAGCCCTGGTATTGTTTGTACCGAAGAAGGATGGAACGGTGCGCATGTGCATTAATTGTATGGCATTGAATAGTCTCACTTTCAAGAATAAATATCCATTGCCACGGATTGATGACCTGTTCGATCAGTTGACTGGTGCCAAGGTATTTTCCAAGATAGACTTGAGATAAGGCTACCATCAGGTAAAAGTAAAATCGAAGGACATACCGAAGTCTGCCTTTAGGACTCGGTATGGCTAGTATGAGTTTATGGTGATGTCGTTTGGGTTGACTAATGCTTCCGCGGTGTTCATCGATGACATACTCATATACTCGAAGACACCGGAGGAGAACGAGGAGCATTTGCAGATTGTGTTGGATGTGCTGAGGAAGGAGAAGCTGTATGGGAAGATGTCCAAGTGTGAGTTCTTCATGGACAAGATAAAGTTCTTAGGACATGTTGTGACTGGTGATAGAATTTTAGTGGATCCGAAGAAGATCGCATCAGTGGAGTCTTGGAAGACCCCGAGTTCAGTAGCAGAGATCAAGAGTTTCTTAGGTTTGGCAGGGTACTACAGAAAGTTTGTACAAGATTTTTTGAGGATTGTCGAGCCAATGACTAGACTCACCAAGAATGATGTAGAGTTTGTTTGGCCGGAGGAGTGCCAGGTTGCTTTTGAGGATTTGAAGAAGTGGTTGACGTCTGCTCCTATTTTGACGTTGCCATCAAGGTCTGGAGGTTTCACTATTTAAAGTGATGCATCGGGGAAATATTTGGGTTGTGTTCTTCAGCAGAATAAGAAAGTGATTGCGTATGCATCCAGGCAATTGCGTTCTCATGAGAAGAACTATCCTACCCACGATTTGGAGTTGGCAGCAGTCATCTTTGCCCTAAAGTTGTGAAAAACTATTTGTACGGAGAGCGTGTGGAGATCTTCACAGACCACAAGAGCTTGAAGTACGTTTTCACTCAGAAGGAGTTGAACATGAGGCAGCGTCGGTGGCTATAACTGATAAAGGATTTTGATATATCCTTATAGTATCATCATGGTAAAGCTAACGTACTTGCCGATATTTTGAGCAGGTATCCGGTATCTATGTTGTTGACGCAAGATCGATATTTGTTGGAGGAGCTTGGGCATTGAGGTGATAGTTTCCGATTTTGTTATGCAGATGTGGGGGTTACAGATACACTCAGAGTTGATGGACAAGATCAAGGAAGCTCTGTATGAGGATGTATCTCTGAGGAGCATCAGAGCTCAGGTGAGAGCAGGATTGGAGGATAATTTTACCATTGCTGAGGATGGTTCTTTGCGGTATGGTGTTAGATTGTGTGTGCCTAGTAGGGAGCTGTATAAGGAGGTGTTACAGGAAGCGCATCCCTCTCAGTATTTTATACATCCAGGTGCCAACAAAATGTATCGGGATATGCGAGAGAGTGTGTGGTGGTATGGTATGAAGAGAGAAGTGGCACATGTATCCAAATGCTTAGTGTGCCAACAGGTGAAAGCCGAGAGGCAGAGGTCAGAAGGTTTACTTCAGCCATTACCCATTCTAGAGTGAAAGTAGGAACACATTACTATGGATTTTATGTCCGAACTTCCACGATCTCCAGGAGGGAAAGATGCGATTTGGGTCATCGTTGACAGGTTAACCAAGTCGGCCCACTTTTTGCCTTTCAAGGTGGATTTGTCTACGGAGAAGCTGGCAGAGATGTATGTGAGGCAGATCATCAGGATACATGGGGTTCCCGTCAGCATAGTCTCGGATCGGGATAGTCCTTTCACTTCTTATTTCTAGAGGAGTTTGCTGGCGAGTTTGGGCACCCAGCTTAAGTTCAGTAATGCATATCACCCCTAGACAGATGGACAGTCAGAGAGGACTATTCAGACTCTTGAGGATATGTTATGCACTTGTGTACTAGATTTTGGAGGATCTTGGGAGAACCATCTCCATTTGGTAGAGTTTGCTTACAACAACAGCTACCAGGCTAGTATAGAGATGTCATAATTTGAGGCTATGTACAGTAGGAGATGTCATACTCCCTTGTCATGGAACGATGTTGGAAAGAGATTTTTGCTAGGGCCAGAGATGGTTTGGATGCAGCAGAGAAGGTTAATCTGATCAGAGACAGACTTCGAGTGGCGCATGACAGACAACGGCATTGGGCCGATAGCCACCGGGGACCTTTGGAGTTTGAGGTATAGTTTTAGATTTTTGTTCTGTGCTTGTTATTGGTTGTTTGTTATAGATTAAGTTCTTAAGGTTGTGTTTTGTTCTAGTTAGGTGGTTTGGTATTTTTGAGAATTTCTCTGACACGAGGCACGATTCGCTTCGGTGGAGGCAGGAAGCTTAGTCCATGATTCATCGGACCTTTTATTATTCTAGAGAGGGTCGGTATAGTTGCTTATAAACTAGACTTGCCACCTGCATTGGAGGGAGTGCGCAATGTGTTTTATGTATCGCAGTTGAGATGGTACATGGCAGATCCTAGTCACGTGTTGGATCACTCAGAGATAGAGGTGGGCCCTACACTTTGCTATCCAGAGCAGCCAATTGAGATTTTCGATTAGAGAGAGAAGGTGCTGAGTAACCAGACTATTCCCTTGGTACGTGTCGCAAGGAGGCATCACTCTCCGGGGGGAGTCTACCTGGGAGAGAGAGATGATGAAATACGAGAGCGTTACCCATATTTGTTTGTGCCTTGAGGTATGTTCTTCCTGATTATGTTTTGTTTTGTTTTATTTTATTTTATTTTGTTTTGTTTTGTTTTATGTTCTGTGGGTAGTTTTGTCTTTGAATTTCGAGGACAAAAATATTTTAAGGGGAGTAGACTTGTCACTACCATATTTTCTAGAAAAGAATATTTTGGTCATTTCATAATTAATTAAATATTATACATGTGGTATAATTATTTATTTATTATTAGATGATAGTTTATTAATTTGGACTTATGTTAGTGGACCAAACTAGTTTAGAATAGATCCATGGACCAACATTTATATCTAGTTAGAATTGAGCCCAATTAGAAGCACATTCATTAGGAGGAGGATTAATTAAATTAAATTCATTAGACTAGAACCTTTCCTCCTTAATTATTTCTTCATGATAGACCCCAAAGGATATTTTAGACATTGTATAGTATCTTGGAGAGGGGGCTAAGGTGGTCGGCCATATAAGTATAGGAGAAAATTTTCTCTCTCCTCATTTTTACTTCAAATCTAGATCTAATTTTTTTTTTCCCAATTTCTTCATTTCCACACCAAATTTCTTCTCAATTCCTTGCCAAATCACCATTGGAAGCTATTGAAGCAAGGATTTACAAGGAAAAAGCAAAGATCTACAAGAAGGAGCGAGGATCTACAAGTTAAAGGCTCATTTCACCTATTTTGGAAGTTTTATTGGAAATCTATCTCCCAATAGATATAATCTAGTTTTTTTTCTTTGTTTAGACTCTAAATCTATATTTTAATCATTATGAACCATCCTATATGCTAAGGCTAACCATAGGAATTGGAATTTAGTTCATAGGAGGCCTACAGAGAAAGCCTACAGAGAAAGTTATGGTGTATTTTGTGTCAATTTTGGAAGAATTCCGAGATTGACACATGTTGTGTTTGTCAATTAGTTAATTATACCAAATTAATATGTGTTTAATTATGTGTGGCTAGTGTTGTATTCACAATTGGATACATATAGGCCGTATCCCAATAATTTGGATATACGGGTTGATTTAGGGATTTTTTTTCTCCGACACGGGACTTTGTGCATGTCATATTATGACACGGACACATAGATGTGTAATTGCCTCTTTGTATTGTTTATATATACTATTTTAGACTTGCTCGTGTCCTTTGGGGTATATTTTGTTGTGTGGTGGACTCGCATCGCAAGCGTATCATAGATTTAGTGTGATACGGGTGCGATGCACTCAACGTGTTTGTTTATTTTACCTTAATTCATTTGACTTGAGTATATCTATTAGATATGATATATTATGATTGTATAGTTATGTATATATAGCTATATATATATATATATATATATATATATATATATATATATATATATATATATATATATATATATATATATATATATATATGAGAGTATATCTATATATGTATAGATATGAGTGTTATGTTCATATGTTATGTATATATATAAGTATAGTTATGTGTATGTTCATAGTTGTAATTATATATGTATAGTTGTGTGGAGGAGAGAGTTGTTATACATATATATATATATATATATATATATATATATATATATATATATATATATATATATATATGTGTGTGTGTGTGTGTGTGTGTGTTGATAGAGGAAGGTCGGGCAGTGAATCAACAACTGAACAGCAAGCAGTAGCCATAGCATGCAACAACAACAAGCAAGCAGTGAATCGAGCTGCAGAGCACTCCAGCAGCAACAGCAAGTAGCAGCAAGGTGGGGGAGCTGCAGGCAGTGGCAGCAGCCAACTGTAGCAAGGCAGCATTCAGTGGCAGCAAGCGGCAGGTAGCTCGAGCAACATTTCAGCAACATCTAGCAGTAAGCAACTGCAGAGGCAGTGGCAGCAGCCAACTGCAGCAAGGCAGCAGCATATGCGGGCACAGCAACAGCAATTCGAGCCAAGGCAAGCACTGTAGCTTGTGTAGCATGCGATGCAACAACAAACAGTCACCAACAGTAGAACAACAGCTAGCTGCAAACAACAGCAACAACAAGGTATGAGGACATCTAGTTAGGAGAGGTTTAGTATTTTATTAGTGGTTTAGTTAGTAGATATAGCTATTAATAGTTAATAGTTATTTACATTGTTAAGTGGTTGTATATAGATACATGTTAGTCTAATATATATATATATATATATATATATATATATATATATATATATATATATATATATATATATATACACTTGTTGATTAATTAGTAGTTAGATATATATACATACTTATGTGTCTCTAGCTATGTATATGTATGTAGGTAGGTATGTGTATATGTATATATGTATTAATAGTTAGTGGTTAATATAGTAGTTATGTATTAGTAAATACACATTAGTATATAGTTAGGAGTTGGGTAGTTCATGTATATTAGAATTGACATTACCTTGAGATACCAAGGTAAATGTCAAGGTATCGGGTTTGGGTATCAATGGGTGTAGTAGTGAGATACCGCATTGGTTCAAAGCCAAGGTATCCACTTAGCATTATATTAGTTAGGAATATTATATAATATTGATTGTATATACATATTATGATAATTTTCTATCTAATTATTTGCGTATCTTGCAAGATAGTATCCTATTGATTTTCTAGTATCCTAGTAGAGCTAGTGTGGCCTAGTTACATAGTGTATGGATCCTATATCCTAGAGATAGACTCATACAACCTAGAAATAGCTACTTTGACCAGTTTGAGTTAGAGTTGACCTAGTTTGACTTAGGAATGACTTTATGACCTAGAAGTTGACTAGTTTAACTTATTTTTATTCTAAAATCTTGTATTGATGTAATATTCCATATCTAGGTCTTCGAGGCACCGTACCGGACATCTGTGATACTGTTTACCAGATTTCAGGTGAGTACATTCTCTGATAGTTTCTCATTTATGATATCCTCTTTGTCTCTTGTATTTAGTGTAGATATCCTTGATTTCTTGACATGATGGTTACACGGATTGGTATATCTGGATCTAGTCATGAGATATTATTCCTTGGTATGTATGGTATATCTTGTGAAGCCTTGTTTTCTTGTACATGTACAGACACTGATTCTTAGGGAGACTTGCTACCTTTCCAGTGAATCCTGTGTCATAACGTACCATGGTTGGATCCACTATACCAGTTGGGGGTGAAGAGTATTTAGTGTTGAAATATGATCATACCCTCCTTGTGCATGTCTTGTTCCTTATGAGTGTTGGTTATACACCGCACGTATGATTAACCAGGCCTTTATCCTTATGCAAGTTCCTTGTGCAAGTTCCCAAGCCGATCACATGTTAAAGCTGGTACTCACTCACTTAGTCATTAGTATTCTTGTTCATTGTCATATTGTTCATTCTTGTATTTATTTCAGTATTTCTATTATTGTATATCTCTTGTATCTATATGTTGCATCTTGTATATTTACATCTATTTACTGTTACATAGTTTATATCATTTATTAGAACTGTTGGATATATTTTTCTCAGATGACACTGAGGAGTGGTACCCCACTCACTACGGGCCTCAGGATGTTGTGGGCTTAGAGCCAGAGACCTTGGCTCAAGAGGGTCTCATACCAACTGAGACAGATGACCCAGGACTCGTAGCTTCTTAGTTAGACTCTTTGTACTGGATTTGTCTCCATCTATTGTTATTAGTTTTCTCTGACTCATTTGATATTATTATTTGTCTCATGAGTTGTATTCATGACTCTTCTATTCTTTTATCATATTCGTGCTTATTTTCATCTTAGATCTGTGATTGAGTATATTCATATTGTTGGTGGCATATTTATACTGATAGATAGTTTATCCAAACAACGTTCTACCGTCGATGCTGTGGTGTAGGCTGGGCATTATTCACTACTTGTATCCCTACATCGGGTGGGGGTCGTGACATCTGGGAATTAAGTCCATGTTCATTAGTTTTCTAATTGAATCATAATTCACATGACCTAATCTACCATGCCACATATGAGAGGACTCAACAATATAAGAAGAATTAATCATCTTATTAGGCATTATAGTCATTACATTAATTTTGAAGAGGCCCTCCTTGAGGTAACCCCTCCCCACATTAATCCCACTCTTGGTGAGTACAAATTTGTCAGATTCAAATATCAACTTAAACCCATGCTTGCTTAACATAGATCCGAAAATCAGATTCTTCCAAATATTAGGAACCTGCAGAACATTGTTAAGCTTCAATTCATTTTTTGACGTCATTTTCAGAATGATCGTCCCCTGTCCTTCAACCTTTGACGATGAAGAATTTCCCACAAAAAGATGCTCGCCTTGGTCGACGCTTTGGTAGGTGCTGAACATGGCCTTTTTAGCGCAAATATAACGGGTAGCCCCAGTGTCAACCCACCACTCCCTTGGATTGCTTCCTACAATGTTCACCTCAGAGACAACAGCCGCCAGAACCAGGTCTTCAACACCCTTGGCCAATCGCTCATCTTCAGTCATATGAGCCTGGTGATGACGTCCCTTGTTCTTGTTGCTGATGTTGTTGTTGTAGTTGCGGCTACGGCAATCAGCAGCTTTATGCCCCCATCTTCTTACATATGTGGCATTTTTCTTTGAACTTTTTGTTGTTTTCTTCACCGGAGTAGTTCCCTTGAACGGAACTTCCAATATGCTTGCGCTTTGTCCCCTTTTGTCCTGTCTCCAAGACATTTGCCCTGGCTTCTATAAAAGAGATTTTATCAGTACTTCTATTGTTCTCTTCTATTTTAAGCCCGACAATTAGATCTGCCAGTGGCATATCCTTACGTTTATGTTTTAGATATTTCTTATAATCCTTCCATAAAGATGAAAGTTTCTCAATTACAGAAGCTACCTGAAACGGTTCACGTAAAGCCATACCTTCGGTAACCAGTTCATGGGAAATACATTGCAGATCTTTAACCTGATTTGCCACAGTTCTTGAATCAACCATGTGGTAGTCTAAAAATTTGCCTACGACAAATTTCTTAGACCCTGCAGAATACAACGCTACTATTCCTTCGGTAGTAGCGATTGTCTCCGAGAATACAACGCTATTACTCCTTCAGTAGCAACACTTCACACCGCAGAAATTTGTCGAAGCAATGAAGGTAGTCTCTCTCTCTTGGACTTAATACTTGAATGTATAAATGAATGAATGTTTTGAATCCATGTCTCTTTTATAAAAATAAAAAGACACAAATATAAGAATATAATATTTGAAAGAAACACACTTCTTTCAATATACATACAACTAATGAAAATATTAATTCAATAATTCCAACAGGTACTTCAGTGGGAGCAGAAACTGACTTTTGAAGGAGCTGATCAGTTCACCCACCTTCTGAGGTTTGCAGAGAATGACAATGGACAGGAAGAGAGTATTATACAGAGAATAAACTTTAGAATAAAAAATAAAATAAAATAAAAATCAGTGGGTCTTCCACCGTGTGTCCGCTTTACCCTATTTCCCTTTTTAATGGAAATAATAAATATACCGGAAAATTTCAGCCAGAGCAAAATAATTTCGTATATTTACAATTAAAACATAAAAGTTTCTAAATTTACTATGAAAGCATCAAAACGTCTTTTGTAAGGACGTTTTATGTTTTTCCGTTAACGGACGGACGAAATTTGAAAAAAAAATAATAAAAATAGGTAAAACGTTCTTAGAAAGGACGTTTTATATTTTTTTATTTCTTTTAATCTCTCTTCTCTCATCTCTCCTCTCTCCTGTCCGCCCACTCCCCTCTCTCTCCTCCTCTCTTTCCCGCTCCCCTCCTCTCCTCTCCTCTCCTCTCTCTCTCTCACACTCCCCTCTCCTCTCCTCTCCTCTCCTCTCCTCTCGTCACCCGTGACTCTCCCCTCCCCTCTCCTCTCTCTCTCTCTCTCTCTCTCTCTCTCCTCTCCTCTCCTCTCCACAGACGAAGTGATGGGGAGCAGCGAGGAGGCGCAGGAGAGGAGGAGACGGGCGAGGGAGCTCGGAGAAGCGACAAGGCGAGCGGTGGAGAAGGAAGGGTCTTCGTATAACGACATGAGCAGTCTGATCCAGGAGCTGATGGAGAAGAAGAATGTAATTGTGCCACAATTACCGTAAATTTTATCTACAAATTCTCAAATCAAAAGCGTAATATGGTTTAAAATTTGAACTTTGATCACTCTCATGCTCCAAATAGTCGAATCAAACAGTAAAAGTAATGGCACAATTTTTTGTAAGGAATTGCTTCAAACATCACTCCAACTAAAAAAAGAAGGGACACTGTTCTGATATCATCAAAAATCTTATGTCAAGTTCTTATTCAAAGTTGCAAATCCATTCAATTGTTCTACAACAATTTATCAGTAAATAGCAGTAGCATTCCTCTTAGCCATCAGCTCCTCAATCAGACTCCCTACATCATTGTAAGAAGACCCACCCTCCTCCACGGCCCTCTTCGCCGCGGCCGCAAGCTCCCTCGCCTTCGCCCTCCTCTCCTCCGCCTCCGCCCCGCCGCCCATCACCTGTTCCGCTCTTCGTACCCTTCCGGCAACCAGTCCTCGCTGCCGCCGTTCCTGACCACCCAGACAAAACCGTGGCCTGACGACGCCTCGAGTCCGAGGGCTATTTCTCGGAGCTCCGCGGCGGATAAGAAGCTGACGCTGCCGAAGGAAACGTACACTACCGACCCCGGGGTTCTGGTATCGAGCCACTTCAAGTAGGCCTCTTGGTGGTGTTGGTTGGCCTTCATGGAGTACACGAATCACGACTCGGAGAGGAGAGGAGAGGAGAGGAGAGCGGGCGGAGCGGGAAAAGGGAGAGAAGAGGGGAGAGAGAGAGAGAGAGAGGAGAGGAGAGAAGAGCGAGGGGCGGGAATAGGGAGAGGAGAAGAGAGAGTGTGAGGGAGGGAGAGGAGAGAGGTTTCCAGACGGAAAAAAAAAATTAATATAATATGGAAAACGTCTTTGTGAAGGGCATTTTTTCTAGGAAAAACGTCCTTCACAAGGACGATTTCTATATTATATTTTTTTTTTTAAATTTTTCGGGAGAGAAAGAGAGGAGAGAGGAGAGAGAGTTTTAAAAAATAAAAAAAATGTAAAACTTCCTTGTGAATGACGTTTTACCTTATTTTAATATATTTTTTTTCCGGCTGAGAGTGTGAGAGAGACAGGAGAGAGGAGAGAGGTTTAAAAATTAATAAAAAAGTATAAAACGTCCTTACAAAGGGCGTTTTATGTATATATAAATTTTTTTTTTCTCCGTTAACGGAGCTTACCAATAATTAACGGAAAAACATAAAACGTCCTTTGTAAGGACGTTTTGATGCTTCCACAGAAATTTTTAAAAATTTAATGCTTTAATTATAAATTTATGAAACTATTTTGCTATAGGTGAAATTTTCCGTAAATATACCAAGTGAAACCCATGGAAGAGAAGACAAAAGTCAGGTTTGCCTTTTCTTTTTAACCGTTTGTCTTTTCTTTTCTTTTTCTTTTGTTTTTTACGTAAAGTCCATGGAAGAGAACACAAAAGTCAGGTTTGCCTTTTCTTTTCTTTTTCTTTTGTTTTCTACCTCTTTTTAACCGTTTGTCTTTTCTTTTCTTTTTCTTTTGTTTTTTACGTAAAGTCCATGGAAGAGAAGACAAAAGTCAGGTTTGCTTTTCTTTTCTTTTTTCTTTTGTTTTTTACCTTTTTTTTTTAACCGAAGTAAAGCAAGCACGTCAACTTAGCAAGTTTGTGCGGCATCCCTGCCATGAGCTTATACTTTTCTGAAAGTTACAGTTGTTGTTATCTTATTGATTATCCCCGGGGGCATTCATATATATAATCTCTAATTAATGATCAGATAATTAGATCAGTTATTCTTCTGATATATGTTCATTTAAATATTCAACAATATTTACAATTCATATTAGGCACAAAAATCATTAGTAAAATAACAGAACCATATATGGCATAATAGACGCGAATACAGCAAATCCGAAACTCAGCTCCTTACCAATCATGGCGTAGATTCATAAACATAAGGCTTGTCGTGCTAAGCATAGTAATTATAGACATAGGAGTAGTAGGAGGAGGAAGAGGTTGCCACAGTGACTATTGGTGGAGGCAGTGACGGATCGAGAATTACAATTCATTAGGGACACAATCATAAAATGGTTAGGAACAATGTTTTCAAAAAAAAAAAAAATTTATATAATAATATAATATTATATTAAATAATACTATTTTTATATAGACAAGTATATTACTATTTAGATAATAGTTATATTTACAACATACAAGTATATTAGTAAGTGGAGATAGGATAATTTCTAAAAAAACTAGGGACACAATCATAAAATGGTTAGGAACATTATTTTCAAAAAAAAAAAATTTATATAATAATATAATATTATATTAAATAATACTATTTTTATATAGACAAGTATATTACTATTTAGATAATAGTTATATTTACAACATACAAGTATATTAGTAAGTGGAGATAGGATACTTTCTAAAAAAATTATGTGATATCTAAATTGGTGATAGTATATTTTTCGGCTTACTAAGTGGGAATAGTATACTTTCAGCTATATTTGCAACATACACATATTTACAAAATAGAAATCAATTTAGATGTCTGTAAACATTTTCTGTGACATACAAGTATATACTACGTAAAAACTAGTTTTTTTTTTTTTTTTTTGTATCTCAAAAAAAAAAATATTCAGAGGAATGCATATGCCTTTGCTCCTCTGCAGATCAGATCTGTTGTCCAACTAATTCTGTTTCCATTTTATTAAATGTCAATTTCAGTCGATATAAAAAAAAAAAAGAACTCACATATAATAAAATAAAAATAGTGGAACAGTAGATATGTTTTCTCGCACCTGATGGAGGAAGGAAGAGACAAGTAGGATAAAATAAAAATAGTGGAACAGTAGATATGTTTTCTCGCACCTGATGGAGGAAGGAAGAGACAAGTAGGATAAAATAAAAATAGTGCAACAGTAGATATGTTTTCTCGCACCTGATGGAGGAAGGAAGAGACAAGTAGGAACATGTGCTCAACTCAACAAAAAAACAACTAATATTATATATATGACAGCAGCAAAGCAAGTCTCCCCAACTGCCTGTATGTTATTTTAAAACACAATTCACAAAAGGAGGAAGGAGTGGAATTATGGACCTCGCGTGCCAATCCATTCTTTTGTTATCCCAACCTTTACCTATTCCCTCACTTTCCGGTTTCCTTTCTTTGTTCCCATTCAACCGCTCTATCTCAAACACATTTGAGGGAGTGGAGAGAGAAGAATATAAGTAGGGGTAATTATAAGGGCACTACACATTTTACTCGGGACTAGCTCATTAAAAATTTAGAAAAAATTACAAATTTGCCATCATGAAAGTTATTCGGGGCTAGCCCACTGTTATAATCAGGACTGTCAAAATTTTGACAGTCCTACCACTTGGAAGGACTGTCAAAATTTTGACAGTCTCATTTCCTAAAATTACAAGTTTCCCAAAGTTACTTGGGGCTAGCCCAAATTGTTATAATCAGGACTGTCAAAATTTTGACAGTCCTACCACTTGGAAGGACTGTCAAAATTTTGACAGTCCCATTTCCTAAAATTACAAGTTTTCCAAAGTTACTTGGGACTAGCCCAAATTGTTATAATCAGGACTGTCAAAATTTTGACAGTCCTACCACTTGGAAGGACTGTCAAAATTTTGACAGTCCTACAAATTGTTAGGACTGTCATAATTTTGACAGTCCTAATTTTAACCCACTGAAAATTTTATATAAAACTAGGACTGTCAGGATTTTGACAGTCCCACAAGAAATGAGGACTGTCAAAATTTTGACAGTCCTCATTTGGGGCTAGCCCAAATTGTTATAATCAGGACTGTCAAAATTTTGACAGTCCACATAGCTTGTGGGACTGTCAAAATTTTGACAGTCCTACAAATTGTTAGGACTGTTATAATTTTGACAGTCCCACAAGCTATGTGGACTGTCAAAATTTTGACAGTCCTAATTTTAACCCACTGAAAATTTTATATAAAACTAGGACTGTCAGGATTTTGACAGTCCCACAAACAATGAGGACTGTCAAAATTTTGACAGTCCTCATTTTAATTGTCAGGATTTTTTTTAAGTTTATTTCTATTTAGTTAGTTTTGAATTTTGATTTTTTTTATTTAGTTTAATATCCAAAATAAAATATGTTAGCATTGAACCCCAAAAAAAAAATCTACCGTACGAATATTACGTCTGCCGTCGATCAGACTTCAAACGGTCATAACTATTTGTTTTCAAATCGTTTTTCGTCACACAATTGGTCTATTTGTATGTTTTCGACGAGAGTAACACAATTCGTGTAGAGAGAATTTTCATCCGAAGTAAGACGTACATATTACAGGCAAAAATATAAAATATAAAACTTTAAAGTATCATAACTTTTGACTGGGAGATCGAAACAAGCTCCAGTTTGAGCCAAAATGACCGTATGGAAAAGTACTTTGGGATAAACGTTTTACCGTTTGACGGACTTCCCAAATTTTTAGAATCGCAAAAAAACGATGTTTCGACCTCCAAATTTTACTTTTGGTAAATTTTTTTTTTTTTTTTACAAAATATTTAATGTACCAATAATAAATTTACTATTTTAAATAACAGAATACTTTAACAAATTTTAAGGATAGAAAATTTAAGGATATTTTGAAATTCCCCCCCCCCCCCCCCCTAACAATTAACAAAAATAAATTAACAGAAAAAAAAAATTTAGGACTGTCAAAAATTTGACAGTCCTACCAATGGGAAGGACTGTCAAAATTTTGACAGTCCTACCTATTTGTAGGACTGTCGAAATTTTGACAGTCCTACCAATTTGTAGGACTGTCAAAATTTTGACAGTCCTAAAAATATATTTTGAATTTTTAGGACTGTCAAAATTTTGACAGTCCTAAAAATATATGTTGAATTTTTAGGACTGTCAAAATTTTGACAGTACTTCCAATTGGTAGGACTGTCAAAATTTTGACAGTCCTAAAAATCAACATATATGTCAAATTTTGACAGTTCTTCTATTTTTTTCATTTTCTTTTTTGGTTTTGATGGCAACGACGACGGGAGGCGCTGCGACGGGAGGCTGCGGTGGAGGACGGGGGAGGAGGCGGAGGAGGACGGCGGGAGGGGGGAGGGCTCCGGTCGGGTGGGGAGGGTTTGGGAGGGTTTGGAAATAGTGGGCTAGTATGAGTAAAATGTTGGATTAGTATAAGTAAAAGTTTCTCTTTAGTGGGCTAGCCCCAATCCTGGACTAGCCCCAAGTAAATATGGTAGTGCCCTTATAATTTGCCATAAGTAGGAACATGTGACTCAACTCAACAAAAAACAATTAATATTATATATATGACAGCAGCAAAACAAGTCTCCCTCAATAATCAAATACCTACGATCCTCTTACAACTGTTACGTAACGATCACATGATGTCTATATGACGGCCATTTATTGGAGGAGAAGGAAGATATAGGATCTGGTGGCTGTTCGGATGGTCGTTACGTGATCGAAACGTTATGTAGTGATCGTTCATCAGGAAAAAGATGAAACTGTGGTGGCCCACATCGCAGGATGATGAGAGGGTTGTAAGAAAGATATAAGCATTGGATAGTAAACTTAGCATTATTGTATTTTAAAACACAATTCACAAAAGGAGAAAGAAGTAGAATTATGCACCTCTCAGGTGCCAATCCATCCATTCTTTTGATATACCAACCTTAACCTATTCCCTCACTTTTCGGTTTCTTTTCTTTCTTCCCATTCAATCACCCTATCTCAAACACATTTTCATAATATTGAACATATAATGGCATGTTAAGGACCCTGTCCGGCTCTAGCATTTTGAAAATTCTAGACAAGTTCAAAAAATGTGACTCTCATTCCTCAATATAATTTTTTAATAAATTCAAAATTTAATAAATTTAATAAATCTAAAATACAATATAATTATTTTTTGAATACACATCAATGATCGTCAAGATTTAATAAATTAAGCAACTTTAAATTCTAAATTTATTATATTAAATAAAATCAAATAACACTAAACTAAATCTAAGAATAATAAGTTCATACTCTTCCTGCTTTTTGATGTACAAAATTGTCAATTAAATCGATATAATCAAGTTTATCTGTCATTTTTTCTCAATAGACAACATGATCAAACTGTTCAATCTATATATCTTGTGACATAGTTGATCATCGAAGATAAAAAAAAAATTTATCAACTTTAACTTGGAAAAACTTATTCCAGCAATATTAGTCGAGGGAAGGAAGAATGAATCATGCCCACTGGCGGAGCATAAACTAGGCTGACCCGTACTGTAGTCTGGACTTAAATAATATTTTTTTTTTTACTATGTAACATGAAAGGGTTGTGGTCCAGTGGCCAGAATTAGGTGTTGTGGTTGTAAAATACATTTTTTTCAGCCCTTTATGTTGTTATGTTAAGAAAAAAAAATTTATGACATTTCTCTACTTTCAGCTCTCTCTACAAAAAATTTCTGATTCCTTTCTTGATCATATCCATTGATGTACTTGCTTTTAAAGTTTGTTCTAATCTTACAAAAAATATTTTCTATGACAAAGATTATCAATAATATATAAACTTCGTAGCCGAATAGAAGATGAATTTATGAATGATTGTTTAGTGATATAGATCGAGCAAGATATTTTCGTAAAAGTTAAAAATAAAGACATTTTACAATATTTTTAAAATATAAAGTCTCGTAGAAAATTATTGTAAATAACAATTATTTGTTATGATATAATGCAACTATTATAATATTTTTGTTATCAAAATATTTTGTGACTATTTTATATATATTTTTTATATTTGTATAAATTTTTTGATTAAAAATTTATTAGTCAATTTTAATTTTGCTGTAACTAAATTCTGGCTACCCCCCTAGTGGTGGCAAAAGAGGACGGGAGTAAGGATTAAGCTCGTCATTTGCATGTAAACTATGTGCTGTCCACACATATTCCACAAAAACCTGACGTCGATCTCGATATATCAGTTAGGGTTCTCTTCCCTCTGTAAATCGGGATAAATTTTGATGCTCGTATCATTGTTTTCTAATTAGGTGACACTTACATTCAAATAGAAAAAAAAAAATGACCCTTGAGAGTTAAGTTGACTTTGTAAGTGGTGTGGTGGTCAAACATTACAGTAGCAAGCTTCGTAATTAGGGTCAAAACAAACATTGGTAGGGGATGTCTCACTCGTTAATCACTTAGATCGACGTAATTAGTCATACTTGTAAATTCTACGCACATAAAATAATTATTTCATAATATTATTGTAAAATTATTTAAATATTTAAATTTATTTAAATTTAAATTTATTATACATATGTCTATATTTTATTTAAAATTTGTTATAATATGATTATATTTTAATTATATTTTTTTTTTTGAAAATTTTAATTATAATTTGTTCTGGGTCTATCTATATTTTTTGTAAAGAGTTTTGAAAACGTCTCGCCGTCTAAGTATATATTCTCATATAATTAAAAATTAAAAAAATTAATAAATTTTAAGTAATTGTATAACTAAGTACTATTATCAAATTATAAACAAACACACATTCTAACTTATGTGGTTAATGTGAAAGGCATTTCCCTTGATTTTTTGGGTTCGAATTCTTGGAATGTTAATATGACAAATTTAATTTATTTGAAGATTTAATTACATGAGAATATATGTGCGGCTTAGTCGTCATTTTCATGATTCTTTATAAATAGTAGAGATATATACATGACATATAATTAAAATATAATCAAATCTATAATAAATCATAATTAAAATATAAACATATATATCAAATCTTAATTCAAATACATTTAAATATTTCAACTATTTTAAATTAATATCAGAAAAAAATTATTTTACGTGCAATGCACGTGAATTTACTAGTTGTTATAATACGGTTTAGAAACGACTAAAAAAAGAAAGAGTCGTCCAAACCATATGTTCATCCGTAATTAGTAATATATAAAATTAAAAATAATTGACTACCGCATATGTTATCTTCTCACATAGTTAAGAAAAAAAAAAATCCCTCTAACTAATTAAACATCTAACAAATCCTAAAATATATTCAATATTTAAATTATATTTAAACTAACTACATGGTATTATCTAACTAAATAGTACTTATCAAAAATTCTATTTTTTTATATTTATAACAAATATTAATTAAATTATATTTTAATATTTTAATATAATTTAAATTTTTATTTAAATTCAATAATATTATAGATTTTTAGAGGAAGAAAGGAAGTATATATATATATATATATATATATATATATATTTCAAGAGAAAGGTTTATAGCTGGGGCAGATAACATTTTGTAGCCTCTGTGTTTTTGGGGTTCAGGGTCTACCCGTTTTGTAAAGACTTTGAAGATGATTTATAAAATACAATTATATATATATATATATATATATATATATATATATATATATATATATATATATATATATATTCCGAAGTTCACAACTTGTCCTGAAAGTCTTGCGCCTGCACTTGCATCTGGCCGCACCACACCATCCCAACAACCTCACTTAATGCCTCTCCCTTAATCACTCGATTAAGAGCTCATTGGCTATATTAGTGTTTAGATCGGGCTAATTAGTGTTTAGATCTTAGATTTTATATCAGTTAGAGTTTAAGTCCTAAAATATCAAATTGAAAAGTTTGGATTTTGAATTTTTTTGTTTTGTTTTTGTTTTCATTATACCCTCCATCTCATGCATAACAATAATACTTCACTGTATAGACTTGAGGGGGCATAATAAAAAAAATCCATGATCTAAACACTAATTAGCTAATATTTCATTGGATATACTACAGCTCATTGGTTTAATTCCCTTTGTTGGGAATTAAGTACGGTGGTGATGGGTTCGGGGTAGGTGTGGTCCGAATGTGAGTGCGGTGCAGTGCGGTTCCAGTTCAAGATGCGCGGATGTGGTGCAGATGCGATATATTTGTGGTACGGTTACGGTTGCGGTATGGTACGATTGTGCTGCGGATGCGGGAGCAGGAGGTTTTTGGCCCATGATGTAGCCTTTGGGCTGGAATTGTTCATAGGCCATCGAGCTGAGTTGTAGGTCTTCAGACCAGAATAATATTTACCTTCTTCGAATATATATATATATATATATATATATATATATATATATATATATATATATTCTCTAGCCTAGTGTTTAGTGGAGAGGTATGCGGTCCGGACGGTCGGGTGTTCGAAGTCCAGTGGAAGAGTGGAAGGGATTAATTCCAAGGACCTGTGTGCCCTTTTATATATATACATATTCCATCATATAATGAGGCTTCAAAATGGTTCAAATGTGAGCCGTCTAAGCTGGATGTATATTATCAATTAATAATTTTAAAAAATTAATATTATTTAAAATTGTTGGAAAAAATATTTTTTTTAATAAAAAACTATCAAAGGATTCAAATCCAGCTAATCAAGAAGAATACCTCATACCTTAACCAGATGAGATAGAACAGATTTTTGTTTATAAAATTAATATTAAGTAGTTAAATTTATTTATTTTTAAAATTTTTTAATTACGTCAGGATATACGTTTAGACTACTAATCGTTTTCAAGACTATTTTAAAAAAGTAAAAATATATCCATAATAAATTATAATTAAAATATAATCAAAAATATAATAAATTCTAATTAAAATATAAACATATATATAATAAATCTTAATTTAAATATATTTAAACTTTTAAATAATTTTATAATAATATCATAAAAAAAAAATTATTTTAAGTACAATGCACGTAAATTTACTAGTATATATAGTGTCTATCCAATGAGCACACCTTCTAGGTGAGCAAATGAACACATTTATTTGTGGCTTTAGGATCTTAAGAGAGATAAATCTAATGGTTGATATATCAATATCTTATTTTAGAAAGGTTCAATATATTAATATCTTTTTTTAGAAAGATTATCTACGATCAAAATTAACAAATAAATGGTATTTGTGATGTTGAACATCTATCTCTTGGATGTCTTTTTTTTTTCTTCAGGTCCGGAGGATGTCGTTCGGTCTTATGGTGGATGTCGATCGGAGGTCTTACATAGCTTATGTTGTTGCCCACCATGATTATTATTCTTGGCTGTTAACAAGGGCACTACAAAATTTACTTAGGGCTAGTCCAGTATTGAGACTAGTCCAGTTATAATTTTTTTTTACTCAAGCTAGTCCAAATTTTACTCAGGCTAGTCCAAACTCTTCACCGCGTGAGCGTTCCGCCTTCGCCTCCTCCCCCGCCTCCCGCCGCCTCCTTTCCCTCCCGCTCCTCCGCCTCGTCCCCCCTTTCGGCCTCCGCGCAGGATCCACCATCCGATCTCACCCCCCACCTCCCTCTACCTCCGTTCCACCATCGTCCAGCTCAAGCTCGACTACCTCGGCACCCTCAGCGTCCGCCGCTTCTCACTTCCCTCCTTCCTTCGTCGCTACCCCCAGGTCCTCCATCCAGCTTTGTGAAGGACTGTAAAAAAAATCAGAACTGTCAAAATTTTGACAGTCATAAAAATAAAAAATCAACATATATTTTTACCTTCAAATACAATGTAGTCTTTGGTGTAGAGAGGTGCAAGCAAAAGGGGGTTCACTCAAACTTATAGATACTTTCGTTCAAGTCATGGACGGATGCACTATTGGAAGGACTGTCAAAATTTTGACAGTCCTAAAAATTCAACATATATTTTTAGAAGTGTCAAACTTTTGACAATCCTACCAATTGGAAGGACTGTCAAAATTTTGACAGTCCTAAAAAATTAACATATATTTTTAAGAATGTCAAAATTTTGACAGTCCTACTAATTGGAAGGACTGTCATAATTTGGCAGTCCTTCCAATTGGTAGGACTGTCAAAATTTTGACAGACTGATTATAAAAAAAAATCATGAATGGACAGTCCCGAATAAATTTTGGAAGTGACAAACTTGTAATTATCAATAATAAAATTTGGACAGTCCTGAGTGTATTTTGTAGTGCCATTATCACAAGCCTTATTCTTTCGTGGATATTGTTCCGCACGTCCACCAGGTGGTCCTTACGCGCTAGGTACCTGAGGCCGGCGGTGAACTTGGTGGCAGCGACAGTGTCCTTGAAGGATGGGAGAGTTGGTAACGTATTGTAAAATGACAGTAGTGGTGGTGTTGACAAATGTGGCGATGTAGCTACTGTAGGCCATAGCTGCCATGTAGTAGCTGTCGATACTGTTAGTGTTTTTATCATTAGATTATGAAAGATAGTTCCACATTGACTATATTATCAAATGGGTGTTTCAATTTAATATTTTATTTGTATTGAGGTGTGCACATGGAATATGATGAGGCACATTGATCCAATGTGGGAGTATTTTATTAGAATGAAAAATGATTAAGCTTTTAAGTTTTTTTTCATGGTCTTGGAATTTATTCCATAGGAGGTAAGTCCCAAATAGACTTAGCGACTCGGACTCGGACGCAAAATGACGCTTTGTTAGCGCACTTAGCATGTCAGCATCGACGCTTGTGCGCATTAAATGCGCGAGTTGCATGCGTTGCTGCTAGCGTGATTACATTCGCGGTTGCATGCGCGAGTGCTTGAGCAGGGTGTTGCGCGGGCACTGCGTGGGCGCTATGTGTCGCTGCGTTGCTGTGCTGATGCGCTGAAGACAGAAATGAATCAGTTATGGAAAGATTGTGTCTTTAATTCAGTTCCGATTTTGTGGGATTTGAATTAAATTCGTTCATATCTCTTTGTAACCGACTAGGGGGCCATGCTCCTCCATAAATACTCTCTTTTCAGTCCTCATAAGAGACATATTTTGGGAAAGAGAGAGAAAGAGAGGGAGTTGAAGAGGCTGCTGCGCCGGCAAGAGAAGTCCTGGAGTTCGTCGAGAACTTGCTGGATCCTGAGAGCAGATCGCGGATAGGACGAATCTTGCTTTGAGCACCGGTGGTTTTAATCACCCCTGTAGGAGTTCTTTTCCGATCTTTCTTCTTGTTCTCTTTGTTATGTCCTATCTCATTGTAGCGTCTGCAAACGTAAAGAGAAGAATATTTTTATTTGCAGCTTCATTTTCTTTGTAGTCAGTTTGTAACCTGTTCTTGGAGGTGTGCTTCTTAGGAGTTGTGCGTCACTTGGAGAGAGACTTTTATGAGTTTCTGGTACGCTATCTACTCTAATGGTTTTATGATTTGTTGGAATCGAGTTCCTCATACGGTAAATTTGTTTGCCGGAAGCTCTGTGTCTCGACGACAACTTGGGTTCTAGTAGAGAGTGGACTTTCTGGTTTTACTTGTAGCTCTACTTTTGGCCTGTGTTCTACTATCTTTGATTTGCCTCGGTACTAACAATCTCAAAGTAAGATCCGAGTTAGATGGAGAACCACTCAAATCTTCTTGATACTAGCTTTCACAAGCTTGAGAAGTTTAATGACGAATACTACAACATCTGGAAGAGGCAGATATCTCTGAATCTTCGTCTTGTCAAAGTTGATTATGTGTTGGTTGACCCTGAATCTACCATCCCTGAAGATGGAGGAGAACTTGAAGTTGGTGTGGCACAGGACATGCACTCCAAGTAGAATGAGTACAACAACCTTTTTAGGTTGTTGATCCTAAATGCAATGGACGACTCGATGGGAAAGTCCTACAGCAAGAAAGAGAAGGCAAGAGACATCTGGGAAGCTCTTGAGAAGCATTACAAAACTGACGAAAAAATATCCAAAATACATCTCGTCAAAAATTCTTTTACTATGCAATTTGAAGATGAGAAGGTAATGTTACCGCAAGTCAAGGAACTTCTAAAGATGTAGCATAAATTAGAGGAATAGGGCATGAAGCATGAAGACAAGTTCATGGTAGGGGCTATAGTCACCAAGATTCCTCCAGGTTTGATCAAGTTCAAGACTGACATGTACCGTAAGAAGATAGAGATCCAGCACGAAGATCTTCTTAATTGGATTCATATTGAAGATAAAGCCGGGGGGCAACTGAAGTTGGACTCCCTATCCAAGCAGTTGGCAAAGGCCAACTTGGTGCATGCTGAAGATTCCAAGGAGAATTAGAAGGCTTCTCACAACAAGAAGAAAGACTTCAACCATCTGAAGGTGAAGTCGGCTTCGTTTAAGCCAAAGCCAAAGCCCAAGTCAGATGTGACTTGCTTTAACTGTGGCAAGAAGGGCCACTACCGGAGTGACTGCAGATCCAAGTCCAAACAGACAGAGTAAGGTGAGCCTAACAAGGTTGCTATGATTGTGCAGGTTGTCACGACTTGTGTCGACACCGACTGGTGGGTGGACACTGGCGCATCCTGCCATGTTTGCTCAAAGAATAAGTTGTTCACCACCTACAAGCCTACATATGAGAAGATTATGGTGGCAGACCAGGCACAAGCTGAAGTACTTGGGACCAGAATGGTGGTACTAAACCGGACTTCGAAAAAGTCGCTGACGCTTCAGGATGTGAAGCATGTACCGATAATTTTCAATAATCTGGTCTCGGAAAGTCTGCTCTGCAATGTAGGCTTAAGGATGGACATCAATGCTGGACAGATGATGATGTCCTACAAAGGAACATACTTCAAAAAAAATATTTTGTACCGAAGGGATGTTTAAACTTTAACTTATAACTCTGTATAAAATTATAAATACAATCTCTTCTTCTGGTTAGTCTCTTGAGTTATGGCATAATAGACCTGGACATGTTCATTGTAAAAGAATAAACAAAATGTCTAGTTTATGGCTTATCTCCAAATATGGGGGTAAGGAGGTGGAGAAGTGTGAAGTCTGTACGCAGACAAAGATCACAAGAAAATCGTTCAAATGGGTTAACCGAAGCACAGATCTTATGGAGTTAATGCACTAAGATATTTGTGATTTCAATCAGTTCTCCACAAAGGCCAAGATAAAGTATTTTATTACCTTCATCGACGAATGTAGAAGCATAAAAAATCTGCTCCATGCACCCTAGAGACATTGCTCCATGCACCATAATGATGCATCTCAGTAGTCTAACTCGTTGTGCCTCAAGGATTCTGGCCGATGCGCCATAATCTAAGTGGAGTCTTATACGACCGCAGTTCCATGTGCCCATCTACATCTCGGTGTCTCATGTGCCTGTAGTGCCATACGCCTCTATGTATTTAAGTGTGTCATGCACCTATAGTGCCATGCACCATTATGATCCTACCAACTCACATGGGGCTGTAGTGTCATGCGCCATACAATTCAAGTACATGCGCCTACGTGATGCCTTGTTGATGGCTATAAATAGTGGATATTTTTTTCCATATGAAGAGGAATCGATCATAGTGATTCAGAGTCTAGAACCCTACGCCCCGACAAGTAAAAAAAGGAGGAAGCTAGCTGTCACGCCCCAGTCCCAAAAAAACTATATGGGACCAGGCCACGTGGCAATAGCCAGCTGACACATTATCGAGGGAAATATCCAATTTAATGGACCCAACGAGAGGTGCTACGCTGTCCTAAAATACTAACAAGTTTGATACTAGCATATAACATGTAATATCTAATCCCATCCACAATATATCAAGGAATACTGAAATAGGTATTGGAATATAAGTGCTGAGTCTGAAATATTATAGTACAAACCAGATATGTCTGGTGGGAACAAACCCACTACAAAAGCTAAGATAAAAGAGCTAAAATATAGCATGACTAGAGCATCGTTTATCTAGATAAAAAGGCTCCAGCTCTAGATGGTAAGTCTGCCCATGATCAGGGGAACTCTGATGACAGCTCCTCTAGCTCCTCCTCGGACGCATACCTCGTCTCCTGACCAGGTCCATACACCGTAGGATAGTACGCCTCACCTAAATCTGGAAGGAAACCAGGTCCTCAGTGGGACATAACAAGATACATAAAAGCATGCCATATAAATACTGAATAAAATAAATAAGGGTGTGCTAACCATCTAAGTGTATGCAAAAGTGAAGAACAACTTAGTACGTATGGAAAAGTGTAGGCTAGACATATATTGACGTAATTCACCAATCGTTGTGACTGGCTAGTATATGCCACATATGCCCCCAGAACCATGGGCACGCTGCAATTGTCCATCTCCGAGGAGCATGGTATCAGTAACATATATAACGTCCATATCACTCTGTCGAGTGCGGTATCTGTACAAAGGAGGTGGGTGTCCCATACGCCTACTAGCTGTCTTCCCCGTCCAATGCGGGTATACAAGTCGAATACACAACGTGCATACCACGTAGCTATATGCCAAGTCATAAATTTTTAGATATCCTGATTTCGTGCTAAACCGTGATGTGTGTCTCACGCACCGGTAGCTAATCGAGTACGCGAACTCGCATCCCAACATGAATTACAATTGTGATGTGTATACAAGTGTCAGGTCTAGGAGGATATCAGAATACCCTCGTATCTGTAGGTGCGTCTGCTAATGGCTAAGTCTGTTACACTAAGTATCGACATATTTGTCGACTGCACCCGAGTTAATCTCGAGTGTATACAGTTATATGTATATTGCAACAAGAAAACATACAACAGTTTATAATTTAAACAGTAGAAATTTGGCAAGGTATACTTGCCGAGCAATAGTTCCGTATAGTGCACGTCCAAAACAGTGTTTATGTTTTTGTGAAGGAAGTGGTTAGAGTTTGGGGTGAGATGCATGGATATATATATATATGGGATGAAGTCGGTTTTCGCGGGGTTAGTTTAGTATTTAAGGGCTTCAAAATCACTTGCTGCTGCTGGTTTTCTTTCTTTCTTGGTCTCGGTTTGCGGCTGAGGGGGTTTTGTAATAATGGGGTTTTAAGAGACGGTGGAATAAATTGCTCACATGCGCAGTGAAGCAAGGGAAAGCAAAATTGGCTTTTGCTTCTTGCTGTGATATTTTTTACGCGGGTTTCGGGTGTAAGCGGGTAGTGGCTTAGGAGTTGGGGTTCGGGTTTTACGCGCTGTGAAAAGAAGAGTTTACGCAGGGGTGAACTGCTGCTGCTGAGGAGTTTTACGCGCGGTGAAAGGAAAGTATACGCGGGGTGTTTTACTTTACGCGCGGAGAAAAGAATTAAGCAGTGGGGTTGTTGCTGATATTTCTCTTCTTTACGCGCGGAGAAAGGAAAAGCAAAGTGGGCTTTGCTACTACTGTTGTTTGATATTTTCTTCCTTAATGGGTCCGGGTTCAAGCGGGTAAGGTAAGCTAAGGGTTTACGGGTTTTGGGTAGAGATCCAATAGAAATTATTTATATATACACACCTCTTATTCACAAAAAATTCTAAGAATCATACTGATGTATATGGTTGAGCTAGCAACTGTCCAAAGGATCTTCTACATGGAATAAATTTGGAAAAATTTATAATGGCTCCAAGAATCTTCTAATTGCTCAAACACCTCAAAATAAAATCTAATAAAATATATTCTCTCTTATTTAGCTCATAACTAATATAAATAAATAAATAATACGTTTATCTGGATCAGGAGTTTTATATTCTACCCAACTTATAAAAAAATTTCATCCTCGAAATTAAAACTAGGTCATGGTAGAAAGTCAAGGATGGTATAAGGTATAAATCAACAAAGTAATTTCATACCTTGGTTTGTGAATAGGTTCGGAAAACGTTTGCGCATGTCGTCCTCGCATTCCCAAGTGGATTCTCCTGGTGCGCCATGCTTCCATGCTACGCGGACCAAGGGAATAGACTGGTTCCTCAATACTTTCTCTCGACGATCAAGGATTTCTACGGGTTGCTCTTGATATGACAAGCTCAGCCCAATGGTAATCTCTGAATGATCGAGGACATGACTACTGTCTGCCACATAACGCCTGAGCTGTGATACATAAAATACGTCATGTACTCCCTCAAGTGAAGGTGGTAGCGCAAATCGATACGCCACTTCTCCCACTTTCTCTAGCACGTTAAATGGTCCAATATATCTTGGACTCAACTTGCCGCACCCTCCGAATCGTATGGTGCCTCTGGTGGGTGATATTTTCAAGAAAACATGATCGCCCTCTTTAAACTCCAAGGGACGACGATGAATATTTGTCCATTATTTCTGTCTGTCTTGTGCTGCTCGCAAGTGTCCTTGGATTTTCTTGACTGTCTCGACTGTTTGAACAACCAACTCTGGTCCCAGAATTTGCCTTTCTCCCACATCACTCCAACATACTGGGGAATGACATTTCCTACCATATAATGCTTCATAGGGAGCAATTTGGATGTTCGCTTGATAGCTATTGTTGTAGAAAAACTCGACCAAATGTAAATGGTCCTCCCATGATCCACTGAAATCAAGCATGCGTGCTCTCAACATATCCTCCAGTGTCTGAATATTACGTTCGGACTGGCCATCTATTTGCGGGTGATATGATGTACTGAACTTTAGGCGGGTACCAAGACTCTCTTGCATACTTCGCCAAAAGTAAGACGTGAATCTCGTATCCCTGTCAGACATGATACTAACTGGTACTCTATGTAGTCACACTATCTCTCTCATATACATGTCTGTTAAGGCCTCTGTAGATTGCCCAACTCTGAAGGGTAAAAAGTGGGCAGCCTTGGTGAGTCGATCTACGACCACCTATACCGCATTACGACCACTAGGACTCCTCAGAAAGCCCGTAACAAAGCCCATAGTGATATGTTCTTATTTCCACTCTGGTATAGGGAGTGGTTGAAGCAATCCTGCAGATCTCTGATGCTCAGCCTTGACTTGCTGACACACCAGGCACTTTGCCATAAAGCGTGCTATCTCTCTCTTTATTCCATGCCACCAATAGTACTGCCTCAGGTCTTTGTACATCTTCGTACCTCCTGGATGAATAGAGTATGTTGAACTGTGTACCTCTGACATCAGCTTTTGACGAAGTTCTCCATTTGGGGCATAGAGACGATCTCCACATCTTAAAGTCCCGTCCTCGTGTATGCGCAATCCTGTCTGTATTCCGGCTTCGGTCCTTTGTCGAAGCTTCTGGAATTTGGCATCTGTAGGCAGGGCAGCCTTGATTCTTTCAACTAATGTCGACTGTAACTGAAAAATCGATAACTGCCCGTCTATTCCGGGTATAATGATCTCTATACCCATCTGTTCTAGATCTTTCAACATATGTTGTTGGGTAGTTAAGAAGAATGCCATGGATCTTCTGCTTAACGCGTCAGCTACTACGTTGGTATTTCCCGGATGGTACTGCAGCTTAATCTCAAAGTCTGTCATCACCTCGAGCCAACGTCTTTGTCTCAGGTTCAGGTCCTTCTGAGTGTAGACGTACTTCAGGCTTTTGTGATCAGTGAATATTTCCACTCGTTCTCCGTATAGATAGTGTCTCCAAAGCTTTAAGGCAAAGATGATTGCAGCAAGCTCCAGGTCGTGAGTGGGATAGTTCTTTTCATGGGTCCTCAGTTGCCTAGAGGCGTAGGCCACAACCTTCCCATGTTGCATCAAGATGCAACCTAAACCTTTTCCGGATGCATCGCTGTAGATTACGAATCCTCCGGATCCTGAAGGTATAGTCAAGATAGGTGCCGTAGTCAGACACTTTTTCAGTTCTTTGAATGCTATCTGACATTCCTCTGACCAGATAAACTCTTACTCCTTGCGGGTCAAGCGAGTCATTGGCTCCACGATCCTTGCAAAGTTCTCTACGAACCTCCGGTAATATCCGGCAAGTCCTAGGAAACTCCTCACCTCTGCGACGTTGGTAGGGGTCGGCCACGTCTCTACTGACGAGATTTTTGCTGGATCTACCGAAATACCATCTCCTGAGATAACGTGTCCAAGAAAAGTGACACGATCTAGAAAAAACTCGCAGCCTCTCACGTCTCAGTGTCTCTAATACTAGCCTCAAGTGTTCGTCGTGCTCCTCGTGGCTCTTTGAATACACCAAGATGTCATCGATGAAGACTACCACGAACTGGTCCAGATACTGGTGGAAGACTTTGTTCATCAGGTTCATAAATATGGCAGGTGCATTTGTCAATTCGAAAGGCATCACTAAGAACTCGTAGTGACCATAACGAGTCCTAAATGCTGTTTTTGGAATATCTTCTCTCCGTACTTTTACCTGAAGATAACCTGATCTCAAATCTATCTTTGAGAACACCACTGATCCTGTCAGTTGGTCGAACAGATCATCAATCCGCGGCAGAGGGTACTTGTTTTTGATTGTCAAAGCATTAAGGGCTCTGTAATCAATGTACATACGGAATGTTCCATCCTTCTTTGGTACAAATAACACTAGTGCTCCCTAGGGTGATGCACTAGGACGAACAAACCCCTGGATCTTTAACTCTTCTAGTTGTAGTTTTTGCTCATCCAATTCTTTTTTTGCCAATCGGTACATATTTGAAGATATCGGTGCTGCTCCTGGCACTAACTCAATAGTGAACTCTACATCTCTATCAGGCGGTAGGCCTGGCAACTCCTTTGGAAATACATCCTTGAATTCTGTAACAATTTCTGGGGGAACTGTCTCCATAGCCATGTAAGCTCCAGATGTTAGGCCTACTCCTTGATCGATGGTGCCCCGCATGTACTCGAACTCTGGGTGATCTGGTGGTCTAAAAAAATGCTATCCTTCCGGCAGTCTAGTATAGCATTGTACTAGCTTAACCAGTCCATGCCTAAGACAACGTCGAAGTTTGACATTAGGAGTACTAAAAATCGGGCTTTCATCTCCCTACTATACACGACTACGGAGCACATTTTAATAGTGCTGGTAACTGGTACTATGCCTCATCTGGTAAGAATCTTCCAACTCTTAGGCAAGGGGGAAGTAGCTATTTTATGCATGGCTACGAAACTACTAGATATAAAAGATAGCGTAGCGCCAGAATCAAATAATACATTTACAGGTAATGACGCAACCAAAATGGTACCTGCGATAGTTTCTCCTTCTGGTTCCTCCGTAACTGCTGCTAAGATAAAGGCCTGTCCGTGCCTTTGCCTGGCTTGGTCAAACTGAACCTCCTGTGGGACCAAGGGTGGTCCCTTCTGAAATCCTCCGGGGGCTAATGGATGCTGACCTCCAATCTGGGGTAGCATCCTCTGGGCTGGTGCTATTGGTCCTTGCCTAGTCTGGGGTGCTGTCTCTCTGTGTTGTGGGTAGTCTCTGACCAGGTGCTGACTTGCTCCACATATCATGCACAGTCCATGATTTTTTTGGCAGTCTCTAGCGAAGTGTCCCTTCTTGCTACAATGGTGACAAGTCGGAAGCTCCTTGTGCTGATATGGCACGATCCTTTGGTGTGCCTGCATTCCTGGACGATGGATTGGCCCTCCTGCTCTGGGTTGAGTTTTGGCTGGTATGGTCGTGCTGGAGCGCCTCTCTCCTCGGCCAATGGCCTCATGGATTCTTGCCTCTGAAAGAACCTCCTCAGAGGAGATCCTTGACTGTGTGGTGGTATACCTCTGTAGCTCGGAGGTAAGGCCATGATGGAATCTACTAGCCTTCTCCAGCTCGTTAGGTATCAGGATGGCACCAAATCGACTAAGTCGACTAAACTCTGCGTCGTAGGCATCTATGGTCATAGTTCCTTGTTCCAAGTGTAGGAACTGGGAGTATAGAGCATTCCTGACCGTAGCCGGGAAATACTTCGCATTGAAGTATACTAAGAATTATTCCCACTTCTGGTTTTTATCGACGCCACGCTCTATGGAGTCCCACCAGTGATGGGCGTTGCCTTTGAGTTGGGCCCTCACTGCGGTCATCCAAAGGTCTGGATGCAGTTGTGAACCTTCTAGCAGCATATCCGTATTGGAGACCCAATCTGATATCTCCTCCGGAGTCTCGTTGCCCGAAAATATTCTCGGGCCCATCTGGCAAAAACCTCGGACAGTACCAGCTGGTTGGACAGGTGCAGGTGCTGGATTAGATGTTCTCTCCAGAGCTGTCATCAAGCTCTGCCTTAAGGTCTCAGTCTGATGCCATTGTGCCTACATCATAGCTTGGAAGAATTGGAACATTTATAGCTGTCCCTCTAGTTGTGGCATCAGGGCTGGAAAGGGTGGAGGTGGTGGCAAGGGTGTATCTGCATGTTGTGTTGGTGCCTGGGAGGTCTGTCCTTCTTGCTGGGCTAGTGTAGCCTCCTGAGTAGGACCATTGTGGAGGTATGGGGTTGATGGATAAACCAGTGTCCGTCTCGGGGACTGGTCTCTTGGTGTAGTCGGGGTCCTATTGACATCAAGCGAGGTGTCTGTTGCCTGATCAACCCTACCATCTGTGTGTCCACTAGGTACGTCCATATTTCTGGGGGAGGATAGAACAAGATAAAAACAATCAGGATATAATTATAAAATAGAATGTGGAAGCATAAAATAGGCTGGGGAACTATCCACGTATTCTATAGTCAAAACTCCTAACATACATGAAGTCTCTTCCTGCGTAAAACAGGGCATTCAAGGTCTTTAGCGTAAAACAGGTTACTAAGCTATCGGTGTAAAACAGAGATTCAGGGAACTTTTGGCGTAAAATAGAACTTCAGAACTGTCCGCGTAAAGTAGAGGTCAAAAGTAGTTTGGCGTAAAACATAGAAGCGTAAAGTAAAGCTTCAGAGTTATCCACGTAAAAGTCTGTTATACTTCCTGCGCAAAGTCTGCTTAAAAAGTTCTGCACGTAAAATATGCTTGCATAAACTCTAGGTCGTATTTATGCGTAAAATATCTCTGCGCAAAGTCTGCGTAAAATTTTGCGCGTACAAGTCTATGTAAAAGGTCTGTGCGTAAAATATCTCCTGCGCGTAAAATCTGTGTGCGTAAAGTCTAACATACGTTGTAGCGTAAAGCTGTACGAGGAATTCTTTGTATTTCCTCGGATGAATTTGTCAGATAAATCAGTGACCCTGACATCTGACAAAAGTACTTGCACAACGATCGAGTGGGCGGTCGTGATGATAAATTTGCACAGAGACCCAGGTTATCGTTTAGTGGCATATTTGATACACCACTCAAAGGGAGAAAAAAATTGAGTCTTCTACATACGCTGCCTATGCTATATTGACATAAATGAGCTTTTATGCTTAAGGCAAGAGAAAATCAGATGTTACATCAAAAGCTGTTTCTTGCACAGGGCTCGAGGCATATCTCTATATTAAATGCACGAGATTTCGTCCTCTGACTGGGAAAGCTAAAGTTGTGACAAATACGCTCACATAATCTATCCTTATATTTTACGTCTATCTATTTTACGTTGGTCATCTATTTCTCAGGAATCCTCAAGTTTTACGCAGGGTCGTTACCTACGTAGTTTGTATGACAGGTCATACGCAAGATTTAGGAAGACTATGGAAACGAGGTCAGCAGTTGTCATAACCGCAGCGTAAAGTAGACAGTCTTCTGCATATTTTGGCCTTTTACGCCAACGGAACAGTTTCTTGGCTTTTACGCCATCAATAGTCAATTGGTTGATCTCTATAAATAGAGGCCCCTAGTCACAGCGTAAAGGGTTTCTGGCGTAAAACTCTGTTTATCCAAATATAGGATGGTTGAAAGAAAGAATGAGGTTTTAGTCAAGTGTGGATGAGATCCTTATGCTTTATTCCAATACGCAGGCTTGTTTGGTACAGTTATGTAACCAAGACAATATATTCTCGACCTGCATGGGCCACCACTAAAACCATGTCACGCCCCAATCCCAAAAAAGTACATGGGACCAGGCCACGTGGCAATAGCCAGCTGACACGTCACCGAAGGAAATACCCAATTTAATGGACCCAACGAGACGTGCTACGCTGTCCTAAAATACTAACAAGTCTGATACTAGCATATAACAGGTAACATCTAATCTCATCCAAAATATATCAAGGAATACTGAAATAGGTACTGGAATATAAGTGCTGAGTCTGAAATGTTATAGTACAAACCAGATATGTCTGGTGGGAACAAACCCACTATAAAAGCTAAGATAAAAGAGCTGAAATATAGCATGACTAGAGCATCGTCTATCTAGATAAAAAGGCTCCAGCTCTAGATGGTAAGTCTGCCCATGATCAGGGGAACTCTGATGGCAGCTCCTCTAGCTCCTCCTCGGACGCGTATCTCGTCTCCTGCCCAGGTCCATACACCGTGGGATAGTACACCTCATCTAAATCTGGAAGGGAACCAGGTCCTCAGTGGGACATAACAAGATACATAAAAGTATGCCATATAATTATTGAATAAAATAAACAAGGGTGTGCTAACCATCTAAGTGTATGCAAAAGTGAAGAACAACTTAGTACGTATGGGAAAGTGTAGGCTAGACATATGCTGACGTAATTCACCAATCGTCGTGACTGGCTAGAATATGCCATATATGCCCCCAGAACCATGGGCACGCTGCAATCGTCCATCTCCGAGGAGCATGGTATCAGTAATATATATAACGTCCGTATCACTCCATCGAGTACGGTATCTGTATAAAGGAGGTGGGTGTCCCATACACCTACTAGCTGTCTTCCCCGTCCAATGCGGGTATACAAGTCAAATACACAACGTGCATACTGTTTATGGTAGAAAAACGAAAGATTGAAGTGTATTCAAGTGGGGGTCTATACGAGACCCGTTTTCTTTGGTTTACAAACAAACTTGTACAATTTAGTCCTGTACTAGGATGTGGGAGTACAATTTATTTAATCTGGGTAAATATTGCTATAGACGTCTGATCTGCAGTCGATCACTTTAGCCCTTGGACCACACGATGATGAAGAAGTGCCGTAGAAGACGGGAAGCAGCTTCAAAGGTTGCAGAAAGGAAGGTGGATGTATGATGCCAAAGTCGTTGATCCCTACTCTTCGCCTGAGCTCCGGATGCCTCTCTCTCTCTCCAAGACTCTTCGACCTCGATTTGATCTCCTTTATGATTCGACCCTGTTCGAGTTCGAGCTTTTCGACCTTGTTCGAGTTCGAGTTTTTCGACCTTGTTCCTCTGTTGATAGAGGTCTCTATTTATAGAGTTTTAGTGACAGTGACCATTCAGTTGGTGTAAAAACCGAGGAGTGGACAGTACAACACCCTTTTACACAACGGTTAAAGTAACCAATGCCTGTGTATAGATGATCTTTTGAATGAGCGTGTGACGTGGGTCCAACTAAGGAACACAATGCGTATAACTGCTACGAAGATCACGGCGTAAAAGCCACGTAGGTAGGTATCCCTCGTGTAGAAGAGGTTGGCGTAGAAGCCAATATTTGTCACCATGGCATAGAAGCCAATATTTGTCACCATGGCATAGAAGCCAAGTAGGCATAGAAGCCGAGTGGGCACAGAAGGCCGGATGGGCGTAGAAGCCGTATGAGCATAGAAGCTGGAGAGGCGTATAAGCCGCGTGGGCGTAGAAGCCGAGTGGGCGTAGAAGCCGTATGAGCATAGAAGCTGGAGAGGCGTAGAAGCCGAGTGGGCACAGGAAATGGATGGGCGTAGGAGCCGCTGCGTAACGTGCCGGAGTGGTGACGTGGATGTCTCAACCGAAATTACGGCTCTTGGAGATATAATCAAATCCCTCGCATTAAATGCAGAGATCTGCCATCATCCCTGTACATTAAATGCAGGTGCTTGTCTTTAAGATTTGCCATCATTCTGCGCATTAAATATAGATGCGCGTCTCGAGTCCTGTGCGCAGAGTAGCTGCTGACATGGCAGGCTGTTTGTCCTCCGCGGAGCGTGAGAAGGTCATGTCTGCCTGTGTAGAACTAGGCAGCGTATTCCCTTGCATGCGTAGGAGTGGTTCACGCGAAGGGGCTGTCACTAAACGACGGTTCGGTGATATTTAATCAAATCCCTCGCATTAAATGCAGAGATCCGCCATCATTCCGCACATTAAATACGGAGGCATATTTTGAAGGTCTGCAGCCCTTCTGTGCATCAAACGCAGAGACGTGCCTCGAGAAACTGTCACCGCCCTGCGCATTAAATGCAAAGGAGTGCCTCGAGCCCTGCAAGAAGTGCAGCTTTCGATGTGGCGGGCGGTTTTGTCTTCCGTGGAGCGTAAACAGCTCACATCCGCCTGTGTAAAATGAGGCGGTGCATCTCCTTGCATGTGTAAAGGCAGTTTTACGCAGAGGGGAAGGCAGTAAACGACATCCTGGGTTGCAGTATCGTGCCATCATTATAGCCGTCGCCTGGGTTGTCGAGCATTATCCCTTTGTCAGAAGTCCAGACGTCAGGTTCATTTGCAGGACATGACAGGTTCACTTCGGAGACCACGAAGCGTTCCTCATACATTTTAATGCTGCATTGAAAGCGGGTGCGTTTTACGCCGTATAGGCGACGAGGCCTTCTTTTCTACGCTGAAGCAACCTGGACATACTGTACCCACGTGGGTGGTTCTTTGTAAAAAGCTCCGTTGCACGCATGATGGCTCTGAGGTCTTCCGTTTACGCTGCTCTGCATCACTGTGCTTGCGTAGAGATGTCCAGCGTATTTTTTTATGCTTCTACAAGACCCCCTTCAAAGCTTTTAAATTCCTAGGAATTTGAAACGCTTTGAATGAAGCATGAACCGTTCCTCGTAACTCGGAACGTTTCTGTATGGAGCCCGAAACGGTCAAGTTTTGACACGTTCTTTTAGGCTAGCCTATATGGCGGAGTTATTGGGAGTAGGTGCGATCTTTTTCGCCTATAAAAAGGACGAGGAGTTCACCTGTTTTTCCCACAATTTTCTTGCCATACAGAGATGATCGCCGGAGTTCGTCGGGTCGACCTGAGGAAGAAGAAGACCATGTTCTTCTAGCATGTAAGGAGCCGAAAAAGACGGCATCTTCGAGCAAGTGTCATCTGCAACGATGGATCATGGAAGGATATCATAGCCTCCCTTGCTCGGGATAATCAGCAACTTTATATGGCGGCTCACCCGGAGAGAGAGAGGCGGGGTCATATTTGACCAGGCTGCTTGCAAGTGGCACCTTCTCCCGTTACCTCTGGTGACGAGAGGCAGACAGACCGGCTAGAGTGGCGGTGGTCTGTAGGAAAGCAGAATTACCCTGCTTTCCTTCTGTTGGAGGATGGGTCTATGTCCAGTTTTGTATCCTCCTGCCACTGATCATCTTCTTGGAAGAAGAGGAAGACTATCACCAACGCGAGAACCTGTCAGAACAGATCCTGGGGGTGGCCTTCCGATGACGACGAGGAAATCCTTTGTTGATGGGATTTCCCTCATATGTAATCACGAAAAATGAAGAAAAAATCCCCTGTAGACAGGATTTCCCTCATATATAATTGTAATTTTAATCTTTAATAAAAGTCGTCTTTCTTCTCTGCATATGATCATTTGCTATGTGTTGCTGTGAAGTCTGAATATGTGTAGCTTCGACACGTCTGATTCTTTACGCCGTCCCCGTTTAGAAAGTATTAGGTCCCGCATAGCTAGTGATGCGCAGAAAGCTGCTTTAGCATCTGAGTTGAGCTTTCGAACCGTTCTGTTTGTGAGGAACCGCGTAGAACTCTGAACTGTTGCTTCTGATAGACAGAATTTTTTGTCTTAGACATCATCTTCAGGAATGATTCCTCGAAAATCCCTTGGAACAGGGCGAGAAATTGTCACGACCCGCACTCGGTGTAAGGGTACTAGTCGGAAACAACGCCCAGCCTACGCCGCAGAATCGGCGGTAGAACGCTGTCTTGATAATCTATCTAATATAATGAACCACCAATAATGATAAAATACTCAATCACAGAACTAAGATAGAATGAGCACGAATCAGATAAAGAATAGAATAGTCACAATACAACTCATGAGTCTAAAATAATACATCAATGAGTCTGAAGAAAAACAGAAATAAGCTGGAGACAAATCCAGTACAAAAGAATACTACAAAACTATAAAGCTACAACTCCAGGGTCAACTGTCTCAGTTGGGATAAGTCCCTCTTGAGCCAGGGTCTCAGAATCTAAACCCACAACATCCTGGGGTCCATAGTAGGTAGGGTACTCCTCAGTGTCATCTGGAAAAATATTTCCAGTCAGGAAGGAGCAGAGTACAACCCTAACAGCAGTTCTCAAATAATGATAAAAACTATGTAACAGTAAATAGCTGTGGATAAACAAGATGCATAAATAGATATAAGAAATGTATAGACAATAAGGAAGTACCGGAAAGAAATACAATAATGAACAATATGCTGATGGAACAAGAATACTAATGACTAAGTGTGTGAGTACTAGCTTTAACATGTGATCGGCTTGGGAACTTGCACAAGAGTATAATGGCCTGGCTGATTATACGTGCGGTGTATGATCAACACTCACAAGGAATAAGACATGCACAAGGAGGGTATAATCACATATCTACACTAAAATACTCCCCACCCCCGACTGGTATAATAGATCCAACCACGGTACGTTATGGCACGAGATTCCCCAAGAAGAGAGCGACTCCTCCCGAAAATCGGTGTTTGTACATGTACAAGATAACCAATGAAACAATACTTGCACCATATACACCATATACCAAGGAATAACATCTCATGACGAGATCCGGATATACCAATCCGTGTAACAATAGTGTCAAGAGAACATGTAAATCTACACTAGATACAACGAACATAGAGGATATCATAAATGAGAAACTATCAGAGAATGTACTCGCCTGAAGTCCAATGAACAGTCTCACAAATGTCTGACTCGGTGCCTCTAAGACCTAGATATGGAATACAAAATTAAAACAAGGTCCCGGAAAGAGAACAAGTCAAACTAGACAACTTCTAGGTCAATAACTCAATTCTAAGGCAAAAGTCAACTATGGTCAACTCTAAAGTCCACTAAAGTCAAACATGGTCAAACCCAAAGTCAACCTCACAAAACATCCATAAAATAATATAAAAATAAAATACAACAATTTAGGAATCAAATTAGATTCCAAAAGAAACTCACACAAAGTATACTAATAATACAATTAATATATACCTTAAAAATATATATATACAACCCAATATTCATATAATTAAAATACTATATTATAACAATTATTATACCTCACAAAACATATATATATATACATATAAATATTGTCACGACCCGCACCCGGTGTAAGGGTACTAGTCGGAAACAACGCCCAGCCTACGCCACAGAATCGGCGGTAGAACGCTGTCTAGATAATCTATCTAATATAATGAACCACCAATAATGATAAAATACTCAATCACAGAACTAAGATAGAATGAGCACGAATCAGATAAAGAATAGAATAGTCATAATACAACTCATGAGTCTAAAATAATACATCAATGAGTCTGAAGAAAAACAGAAATAAGCTGGAGACAAATCCAGTACAAAAGAATACTACAAAACTATAAAGCTACAACTCCAGGGTCAACTGTCTCAGTTGGGATAAGTCCCTCTTGAGCCAGGGTCTCAGAATCTAAACCCACAACATCCTGGGGTCCATAGTAGGTAGGGTACTCCTCAGTGTCATCTGGAAAAATATTTCCAGTCAGGAAGGAGCAGAGTACAACCCTAACAGCAGTTCTCAAATAATGATAAAAACTATGTAACAGTAAATAGCTGTGGATAAACAAGATGCATAAATAGATACAAGAAATGTATAGACAATAAGGAAGTACTGGAAAGAAATACAATAATGAACAATATGCTGATGGAACAAGAATACTAATGACTAAGTGTGTGAGTACTAGCTTTAACATGTGATCGGCTTGGGAACTTGCACAAGAGTATAATGGCCTGGCTGATTATACGTGCGGTGTATGATCAACACTCACAAGGAATAAGACATGCACAAGGAGGGTATGATCACATATCTACACTAAAATACTCCCTACCCCCGACTGGTATAATAGATCCAACCACGGTACGTTATGGCACGAGATTCCCCAAGAAGAGAGCGACTCCTCCCGAAAATTGGTGTCTGTACATGTACAAGATAACCAATGAAACAATACTTGCACCATATACACCATATACCAAGGAATAACATCTCATGACGAGATCCGGATATACCAATCCGTGTAACAATAGTGTCAAGAGAACATGTAAATCTACACTAGATACAACGAACATAGAGGATATCATAAATGAGAAACTATCAGAGAATGTACTCGCCTGAAGTCCAATGAACAGTCTCACAAATGTCTGACTCGGTGCCTCGAAGACCTAGATATGGAATACAACATTAAAACAAGGTCCCGGAAAGAGAACAAGTCAAACTAGACAACTTCTAGGTCAATAACTCAATTCTAAGGCAAAAGTCAACTATGGTCAACTCTAAAGTCCACTAAAGTCAAACATGGTCAAACCCAAAGTCAACCTCACAAAACATCCATAAAATAATATAAAAATAAAATACAACAATTTAGGAATCAAATTAGATTCCAAAAGAAACTCACACAAAGTATACTAATAATACAATTAATATATACCTTAAAATATATATATACAACCCAATATTCATATAATTAAAATACTATATTATAACAATTATTATACCTCACAAAACACATATATATATACATACAAATATATACAAATATAATATATAATATATACATTAAATCTGTCAAAGCGTCACTGAAAACAGTGAGCTAAGAATACAATTTAATTAAAACGGCTAATAGTGACAGTTTCGTCTGTCACCGAAAAACTATCGCAGAAAAAACTGAATACAATTTCTACTGCCGACTGGATCGCTGACAGTTTAAAACCGTCGCAGAAAGACTGTCGCGGAAAAATCCGCTCAGACCCGCCCACTGCTAATTAATGACAGATTTGTCATTAAATGCATTTAAATGCACAGAGTTACAGCGGCTGCTGTATCGGCTAATTAATGACAGTTTTATTGTCATTAATTCACTGTTACTAAAACAATCAAAATATATATATATATATATATATATATATATATATATATATATATATATATATATATAACAATATATATATACAATAAAATCACAATACAATATAATTAAATAACTAATAATTATATACTTATATATATACACATCTACACTTATAATTAAATACCAATTGTTACAAACTCATGTACATATTAATGTACATATTTTATATGGCTAGAAGCACACCTAAAATATATACATTAATATACAATAAGTTCATAATAATTATAAATAATACAATTACACAATCAAACACATAAATATATTTTATAAAATATTTTATGTATAAATTATATTATTTAACAAGTAGTAACATATATATTTGCATGCAAGAAAGCTACATATTATATTGTACATTATATTAGCACACACAAAATATAGATCTATGCTACAATAATTACTATAATAAATACACAAAATAAATTTATAATATCCATATATATTTACTAATTATAAATGAAGAATTGAACCACAATTAATTAGATCTATGCAAAATACACACAATTGGAGAGTATCTCACTGTATCCCACTAGATCTAGGATACGCATGCGACACGAGTCCAACACACAACCAAATGCATCCCGAAGGACACAAACAAATCACAAATAATATTTATGAACAAATCAAAGTGTCAAAAGTAGATCTTTGTGTCCGTGTCAAAATACGACATGTTCAAAGCCCCGTGTCGGAGAAAAACCCCCAAATGACACGTATCACCAAATAGTTGGGATACGAACCACAAGTATCCCAATATGGACATGACACTAGCCTCAAACACAAATCTCATGTCCAATTGATCTATAGGATCAATTGACACACATAACAAAATATAAATTCGGAATTCCAACAAAATTGATACAAAAAGTACCATAACTTTCTCCATGGGTCTCCTATGAACATAAAACAAAGTCCTATGGGTAGTACATACATATAGGTCGATTTTACATGATTAAATCCCATATTTAGAAGCTATTTAAATGGGAAAAATCTGAATTATACCTATTGGGAGATGGATTCCCAATGAAACCTCCAATTGAGATGAACTTGCTTCCAAATTGTAGATCCTTGCTCCTCTTTGTAGATCCTTGCTTCCTTCTTCTAGATCCTTGCTTTCTTCTTCTCTAATGGTGAATTGGAAAGAATTTGGAATGAAATTGGTAGGGAATTGGATTGGGAATGGAGGGAATTTGGTAGTGGAAAAATTCTAGATCTAGATTTGGAATGAAATGAGAGGAGAGAGAAATTTCCCCCCCTCATTAATAGGCCGGCCATAGCCCCTCCCCCAAGCAATGATAAAATGTCCAATGTACCCCTTGGGGCCTCTCATGAAGAAATAATTAAGGAAGGAAGCTTCTAGTCTAATCATTTAATTAATTTAATCCATCTCCTTAACTATGGGCTTTCTAAATGGGCCAAGTCTAACTAGTTAATTCATGTTGGTCCATGGGTCCAAACTAAACTAGTTGGGTCCACTAAAATAAGTCCAAAATAATTAAATAATAACTAACAATAATTAAATAATACAACAAATAATTATTTACCATGCACAATATTTATTTAAATAGGAAATTACCAAAATACCCTTTCCTAGAAAATATGGTAGTGACAAGTCTACCCTCCTTAAAATAATTTTGTCCTCGAAATTCAAAGACGAAAACTACCCCCAGAAAATCACAGAACATAACTAAAGAATCACAACTAACTAATGAACAGAACATAACAATGAACAGAACATAACTAGAAAATAACATACCTCAAGGTACAAACAAATATGGATAACGCTCTCGCATTTCATCCTCTCTCTCCCAGGTAGACTCCTCCGGAGAGTGATGCCTCCATGCGACGCGCACCAAAGGAATAGTCTGGTTCCTCAGCACCTTCTCTCTCTGATCCAGAATCCCAACTGGCTGCTCTGGATAGCTAAGAGTAGGACCCACCTCTATCTCTGAGTGATCCAATACATGACTAGGATCTGCCACGTATCGTCTCAACTGCAACACATGAAACACATTATGCACTCCCTCCAATGCAGGTGGCAAGTCTAGTCTATAAGCAACTGCACCGACCCTCTCTAGAATAGTGAAAGGTCCAATGAATCGCGGACTAAGCTTTCCGCCTCCACCGAAGCGAATCGTGCCTCGTGTCAGAGAAATCCTCAGAAACACCAAACCACCCACCTAGAACAAAACACCACCTTAAGAACTTAATCTATAACAAATAACCAAGAACAAACAAAAATCTAAACTATACCTCGAACTCCAAAGGTCTCCGATGGCTATCGGCCCAATGCCGCTGTCTGTCCTGCGCCACTCGAAGTCTGTCTCTGATCAACTGAACCTTCTCTGCTGCATCCACAACCATCTCTGGCCCAAGCAAAACTCTCTCTCCAACATCGTCCCAAGACAAAGGAGTACGATACCTCCGACCATATAGAGCTTCAAAAGGTGACATCTCTATACTGGCCTGGTAACTGTTGTTGTAAGCAAACTCTACCAAATGGAGATGGTCCTCCCAAGAACCCCCGAAATCTAGTACACAAGTGCGCAACATATCCTCGAGAGTCTGAATAGTCCTCTCTGACTGTCCATCTGTCTGGGGATGATATGCAGTACTGAACTTGAGCTGAGTGCCCAAACTCTCCTGCAAACTCCTCCAGAAATGAGAAGTGAAACGACTATCCCGATCTGAGACTATGCTGACGGGAACTCCATGTATCCTAACGATCTGCCTCACATACATCTCTGCCAGCTTCTCCGTAGACAAACCCACCTTGAAAGGCAAAAAGTGGGCCGACTTGGTCAACCTATCAACAATGACCCAAATCGTGTCTTTCCCTCCTGGAGATCGTGGAAGTCCGGACACAAAATCCATAGTAATGTGTTCCCACTTCCACTCTGAAATGGGTAATGGCTGAAGTAAACCTCCTGGCCTCTGCCTCTCGGCTTTTACCTGCTGGCACAGTAAGCATCTGGATACAAACTGTGCCACTTCCCTCTTCATGCCATACCACCACACACTCTCTCGCATATCCCGATACATCTTGTTAGCACCTGAATGTATGGAATACTGAGAGCGATGCGCTTCCAGCAACACCTTCTCACGCAACTCCCCACTAGGCACACACAATCTAACTCCATGCCTCAAAGATCCATCCTCTGCAATAGTGAAATCATCCTACAATCCTGCTCTCACCTGAGCTCTGATACTCCTCAAGGATACATCATCATACTGTGCTGCCTTGATCCTATCCATCAAATCTGAATGTATCTGCAATCCCCACATCTGCATAGCACCACCAGGAACAATCACCTCAATGCCCAAGCTCTCCAAGTCCTCCAACAAATATCGATCCTGCGTCAAGAACATAGCTACCGGATACCTGCTCAAAGCATCGGCAACTACATTGGCTTTCCCAGGATGATATTGCAAAGAGATATCAAAATCCTTCATCAGTTCCAACCACCGACGCTGCCTCATGTTCAACTCCTTCTGTGTGAAAATGTACTTCAAGCTTTTGTGGTCTGTGAAGATCTCCACACGCTCTCCGTACAAATAATGTTTCCACAACTTCAGAGCGAAAATGACGGCTGCCAACTCCAAATCATGGGTAGGATAGTTCTTTTCATGAGGACGCAATTGCCTGGATGCATAGGCAATCACTTTCCCATGCTGCTGAAGAACACAGCCTAAACCCTTCCCCGATGCATCACTATAAATAGTGAAACCTCCTGACCCTGATGGCAACGTCAAAATAGGAGCAGACGTCAACCTCTTCTTCAACTCCTCAAAAGCAACCTGGCAATCCTCCGCCCAAACAAACTCCACATCCTTCCTTGTGAGTCTGGTCATCGGCTCGGCAATCCTCGAAAAATCTTGCACAAACTTCCTGTAGTAGCCTGCCAATCCCAAGAAACTCCTGATCTCTGCTACCGAACTCGGAGTCTTCCAAGATTCCACTGCTAAAATCTTCTTCGGATCCACTGAAATACCATCACCAGTCACAACATGCCCCAAGAATTCCACCTTGTCCAAGAAAAACTCACATTTGGACAACTTCCCATACAACTTCTCCTTCCTCAGCACATCCAACACAATTCTCAAATGCTCCTCATGCTCCTCCGGTGTCTTCGAGTAGATGAGTATGTCGTCGATGAACACCACCACGAACTTGTCAAGGTACTGGTGGAACACCTTGTTCATCAAGTTCATAAATACCGCCGGTGCATTAGTCAAACCAAACGGCTTCACCATAAACTCGTACTGACCATACCGAGTTCTAAAAGCAGTCTTCGGTATGTCCTCCGGCTTCACCTTCACCTGATGGTAGCCTGATCTCAAATCAATCTTAGAAAATACCTTCGCACCACTCAACTGATCAAACAGATCATCAATCCGTGGCAAAGGATACTTATTCTTGATAGTGAGATTATTCAAAGCCCTGTAATCAATGCACATACGCACCGATCCATCCTTCTTCGGTACAAACAATACCGGGGCTCCCCATGGTGAAGAACTCGATCTGATAAACCCCTTATCCTGCAATTCGTCCACCTGCTTCTTCAACTCGACCAGCTCGCTGTTGTTTACTTTATAGACATGCTGCAAAATTGGTTCTGCACCTGGCACCAAGTCTATAGAAAATTCAATATCTCGATCTGGCGGCAATCCTGGCAATTCCTCAGGAAACACATCCAAGAATTCTGCTATCAACGGATGCGGCAACTCCTTGTCTTCCACCATAGCTCCACAAATAATGTCTTCTTCCTGCTCTGCAGCTCCTCTAGCAAACTCGAACTCTGGCTCTCCTGGCAAACCAAACAAAACTCTACCTCCTCTACAATCTATGCTAGCACGGTGTCTACTCAACCAATCCATCCCGAGTACAATATCGTAGCTCGGAAGTGGCATTACAAGTAGACACGCACTCAACTCCCGGCCTCCCAGAGTAACTCTCCGATCCTTGCAAATATCATTAACCAGGATAATGCCTCCCCCGGTCATGATCTTGCAAGTCCTAAGAAAAGACTCAGCTACCAAACCATGTTTTAGAGCAAAAAAAACAGATACAAAACTATGGGAAGCACCACTATCAAACAAAGCTAAAGCTGGAATGGAATCAAGAAGAATAGAACCTGCGATGACATCTCCGGTGGGTTCCTCCTCTTCGACGGTCATAGCAAACGCTCGTCCCTGCCGAGCACCTCCCTGCTGATGCTGGACAAAACGCTGCTGCTGTGTCGGAAGCGGTCCCCTCGGTTGTGCTGCAGGTGGTCTCGTCTGTGCCCTCGGAGCTGGAGCTGCTGCCTGAACTGCACGACGAGGACACTCCCTCAATTGATGCCCTTCAGTACCACAATACAAACAAACTCCTAGCCTCTTTCTGCAAACTTCCCAGATGTGGCCGGGCTTCTTGCAGAAGTTGCATAGAGCTTGCTGTAACTGTCTCTGCTGCTGAGGTGCCTGGTGAAAAGGCGCTCTAGCTGGAGTCTGGTTCTGCTGTGGCTGCTGGAAAGGTCTGGACTGGAAATGAGGACGTTTGGCAGATACTGCACTGCCGTTGGCCCCCAAAAAAGAATCACGGTCTCTCTTGGTCTTCAAACCCAGATCCCGCTCAACCTTGCGTGCCTCCGCAAGTATCTCCGAGTATGTCTCATAAAAAGACGGAATGAGAATCTTCACTTCCCAGTTTAGACCCTCTCGGAAACGAATAGCTCGAACCTCCGGTTCCCTCACCAGATACTCTGCAAATCGGCTCAGCCTACCGAACTCCGCAGCGTATTCCTCCACAGACATGCTCTCCTGAATGAGACTCTCAAATTGTCTCCCCAAGTTAAGCCTGTCTATCCGAGCAAAAAACTTCTTCTTGAAAAGGTCCTTGAATACCTCCCAAGATTGTCCTGCGTCAACCAGAACCGGCTCATTCCTGAACCAAGTACGAGCGACGTCGAACAGTTGAAGTCCTACCGCCTCAACCTTCAGATCTTCAGAAAGACGGGACACCCTCATAAGACGCTCAATGTCCTCGAGCCAATCATCAGCATAGACGATGCCCTCCGTCCCTTTGAAAACCCTAGGCTCCAGTTTCTTGAAGTCCTGAATGTTGCCTGGCCGAAGCTGAGCAACTTGAGGAACAACCTGTTGCTGGATCGGAACTCCTCTCTCGACTACAGCACGAGCAAGCTGATGAGCACTCTCGATGCCCTGCCGTAGAACGTCGGTCTGCCTCTGATGTGCCTCCGACTGAGCCCTCTGTGCCTCGAGCATCTCACGAAACAGTGTAAACATCTGTGATGCATCTGCTGGCACAGGAGGTGGAGGTGGAAGCCCCTCAGATACAGCTGGCACAGTCCTCTGAGTAGGTGGTGGACCTCCGAAAGCATCTGACACTCCAATCACCGGAGAAGTGACTGGTGTAGGCCCTCGGGATGTCGCAGACCTCTCAGAAACTGCTCTCCCCTGCTGTGATCTAGTCTTAGGCGGCATCCTGAGACAAAGTGAAAGAAAGAATCAATATGGCACAAGATGTAAGACATCAAGGAAAGGACAGTTTAAGGGATCAAGTATCAATATCAAAGGAGAATAGTTGAATCAAAAGAATTTTCCTAGATGTGATTGAGTATCTCAGCCTATATCCTATATCCTATATCCTATTGCAGGCTCGCAGTAGTACAACTAAGTTGTCGCACTACCACGACATCACATACTTGTGAAGCTTGACCTGCATGGGCCACCACCAAAAACGTGTCACGACCCGCACCCGGTGTAAGGGTACTAGTCGGAAACAACGCCCAGCCTACGCCGCAGAATCGGCGGTAGAACGCTGTCTAGATAATCTATCTAATATAATGAACCACCAATAATGATAAAATACTCAATCACAGAACTAAGATAGAATGAGCACGAATCAGATAAAGAATAGAATAGTCATAATACAACTCATGAGTCTAAAATAATACATCAATGAGTCTGAAGAAAAACAGAAATAAGCTGGAGACAAATCCAGTACAAAAGAATACTACAAAACTATAAAGCTACAACTCCAGGGTCAACTGTCTCAGTTGGGATAAGTCCCTCTTGAGCCAGGGTCTCAGAATCTAAACCCACAACATCCTGGGGTCCATAGTAGGTAGGGTACTCCTCAGTGTCATCTGGAAAAATATTTCCAGTCAGGAAGGAGCAGAGTACAACCCTAACAGCAGTTCTCAAATAATGATAAAAACTATGTAACAGTAAATAGCTGTGGATAAACAAGATGTATAAATAGATACAAGAAATGTATAGACAATAAGGAAGTACTGGAAAGAAATACAATAATGAACAATATGCTGATGGAACAAGAATACTAATGACTAAGTGTGTGAGTACTAGCTTTAACATGTGATCGGCTTGGGAACTTGCACAAGAGTATAATGGCCTGGCTGATTATACGTGCGGTGTATGATCAACACTCACAAGGAATAAGACATGCACAAGGAGGGTATGATCACATATCTACACTAAAATACTTCCCACCCCCGACTGGTATAATAGATCCAACCACGGTACGTTATGGCACGAGATTCCCCAAGAAGAGAGCGACTCCTCCCGAAAATCGGTGTCTGTACATGTACAAGATAACCAATAAAACAATACTTGCACCATATACACCATATACCAAGGAATAACATCTCATGACGAGATCCGGATATACCAATCCGTGTAACAATAGTGTCAAGAGAACATGTAAATCTACACTAGATACAACGAACATAGAGGATATCATAAATGAGAAACTATCAGAGAATGTACTCGCCTGAAGTCCAATGAACAGTCTCACAAATGTCTGACTCGGTGCCTCGAAGACCTAGATATGGAATACAACATTAAAACAAGGTCCCGGAAAGAGAACAAGTCAAACTAGACAACTTCTAGGTCAATAACTCAATTCTAAGGCAAAAGTCAACTATGGTCAACTCTAAAGTCCACTAAAGTCAAACATGGTCAAACCCAAAGTCAACCTCACAAAACATCCATAAAATAATATAAAAATAAAATACAACAATTTAGGAATCAAATTAGATTCCAAAAGAAACTCACACAAAGTATACTAATAATACAATTAATATATACCTTAAAATATATATATACAACCCAATATTCATATAATTAAAATACTATATTATAACAATTATTATACCTCACAAAACACATATATATATACATATAAATATATACAAATATAATATATAATATATACATTAAATCTGTCAAAGCGTCACTGAAAACAGTGAGCTAAGAATACAATTTAATTAAAACGGCTAATAGTGACAGTTTCGTCTGTCACCGAAAAACTATCGCAGAAAAAACTGAATACAATTCCTACTGCCGACTGGATCGCTGACAGTTTAAAACCGTCGCAGAAAGACTATCGCGGAAAAATCCGCTCAGACCCGCCCACTGCTAATTAATGACAGATTTGTCATTAAATGCATTTAAATGCACAGAGTTACAGCGGCTGCTGTATCGGCTAATTAATGACAGTTTTACTGTCATTAATTTACTGTTACTAAAACAATCAAAATATATATATATATATATATATATATATATATATATATATATATATATATATATATATATATATATATATATATATATATATAACAATATATATATACAATAAAATCACAATACAATATAATTAAATAACTAATAATTATATACTTATATATATACACATCTACACTTATAATTAAATACCAATTGTTACAAACTCATGTACATATTAATGTACATATTTTATATGGCTAGAAGCACACCTAAAATATATACATTAATATACAATAAGTTCGTAATAATTATAAATAATACAATTACACAATCAAACACATAAATATATTTTATAAAATATTTTATGTATAAATTATATTATTTAACAAGTAGTAACATATATATTTGCATGCAAGAAAGCTACATATTATATTGTACATTATATTAGCACACACAAAATATAGATCTATGCTACAATAATTACTATAATAAATACACAAAATAAATTTATAATATCCATATATATTTACTAATTATAAATGAAGAATTGAACCACAATTAATTAGATCTATGCAAAATACACACAATTGGAGAGTATCTCACTGTATCCCACTAGATCTAGGATACGCATGCGACACGAGTCCAACACACAACCAAATGCACCCCGAAGGACACAAACAAATCACAAATAATATTTATGAACAAATCAAAGTGTCAAAAGTAGATCTATGTGTCCGTGTCAAAATACGACATGTTCAAAGCCCCGTGTCGGAGAAAAACCCCCAAATGACACGTATCACCAAATAGTTGGGATACGAACCACAAGTATCCCAATATGGACATGACACTAGTCTCAAACACAAATCTCATGTCCAATTGATCTATAGGATCAATTGACACACACAACAAAATATAAATTCGGAATTCCAACAAAATTGATACAAAAAGCACCATAACTTTCTCCATGGGTCTCCTATGAACACAAAACAAAGTCCTATGGGTAGTACATACATATAGGTTGATTTTATATAATTAAATCCCATATTTAGAAGCTATTTAAATGGGAAAAATCTGAATTATACCTATTGGGAGATGGATTCCCAATGAAACCTCCAATTGAGATGAACTTGCTTCCAAATTGTAGATCCTTGCTCCTCTTTGTAGATCCTTGCTTCCTTCTTCTAGATCCTTGCTTTCTTCTTCTCTAATGGTGAATTGGGAAGAATTTGGAATGAAATTGGTAGGGAATTGGATTGGGAATGGAGGGAATTTGGTAGTGGGAAAATTCTAGATCTAGATTTGGAATGAAATGAGAGGAGAGAGAAATTTCCCCCCCTCATTAATAGGCCGGCCATAGCCCCTCCCCCAAGCAATTGTAAAATGTCCAATGTACCCATTGGGGTCTCTCATGAAGAAATAATTAAGGAAGGAAGCTTCTAGTCTAATCATTTAATTAATTTAATCCATCTCCTTAACTATGGGCTTTCTAAATGGGCCAAGTCTAACTAGTTAATTCATGTTGGTCCATGGGTCCAAACTAAACTAGTTGGGTCCACTAAAATAAGTCCAAAATAATTAAATAATAACTAACAACAATTAAATAATACAACAAATAATTATTTACCATGCACAATATTTATTTAAATAGGAAATTACCAAAATACCCTTTCCTAGAAAATATGGTAGTGACAAATATATACAAATACAATATATAATATATACATTAAAATCACAATACAATATAATTAAATAACTAATAATTATATACTTATATATATACACATCTACACTTATAATTAAATACCAATTGTTACAAACTCATGTACATATTAATGTACATATTTTATATGGCTAGAAGCACACCTAAAATATATACATTAATATACAATAAGTTCATAATAATTATAAATAATACAATTACACAATCAAACACATAAATATATTTTATAAAATATTTTATGTATAAATTATATTATTTAACAAGTAGTAACATATATATTTGCATGCAAGAAAGCTACATATTATATTGTACATTATATTAGCACACACAAAATATAGATCTATGCTACAATAATTACTATAATAAATAAACAAAATAAATATATAATATCCATATATATTTACTAATTATAAATGAAGAATTGAACCACAATTAATTAGATCTATGCAAAATACACACAATTGGAGAGTATCTTACCGTATCCCACTAGATCTAGGATACGCATGCGACACGAGTCCAACACACAACCAAATGCACCCCGAAGGACACAAACAAATCACAAATAATATTTATGAACAAATCAAAGTGTCAAAAGTAGATCTATGTGTCCGTGTCAAAATACGACATGTTCAAAGCCCCGTGTCGGAGGAAAACCCCCAAATGACACGTATCACCAAATAGTTGGGATACGAACCACAAGTATCCCAATATGGACACGACACTAGCCTCAAACACAAATCTCATGTCCAATTGATCTATAGGATCAATTGACACACACAACAAAATGTAAATTCGGAATTCCAACAAAATTGATACAAAAAGTACCATAACTTTCTCCATGGGTCTCCTATGAACACAAAACAAAGTCCTATGGGTAGTACATACATATAGGTTGATTTTACATGATTAAATCCCAAATTTAGAAGCTATTTAAATTGGAAAAATCTGAATTATACCTATTGGGAGATGGATTCCCAATGAAACCTCCAATTGAGATAAACTTGCTTCCAAATTGTAGATCCTTGCTCCTCTTTGTAGATCCTTGCTTCCTTCTTCTCTAATGGTGAATTGGGAAGAATTTGGAATGAATTTGGTAGGGAATTGGATTGGGAATGGAGGGAATTTGGTAGTGGGAAAATTCTAGATCTAGATTTGGAATGAAATGAGAGGAGAGAGAAATTTCCCCCCCTCATTAATAGGCCGGCCATAGCCCCTCCCCCAAGCAATTGTAAAATGTCCAATGTACCCCTTGGGGCCTCTCATGAAGAAATAATTAAGGATGGAAGCTTCTAGTCTAATCATTTAATTAATTTAATCCATCTCCTTAACTATGGGCTTTCTAAATGGGCCAAGTCTAACTAGTTAATTCATGTTGGTCCATGGGTCCAAACTAAACTAGTTGGGTCCACTAAAATAAGTCCAAATAATTAAATAATAACTAACAACAATTAAATAATACAACAAATAATTATTTACCATGCACAATATTTATTTAAATAGGAAATTACCAAAATACCCTTTCCTAGAAAATGTGGTAGTGACAAGTCTACCCTCCTTAAAATAATTTCGTCCTCGAAATTCAAAGACGAAAACTACCCCCAGAAAATCACAGAACATAACTAAAGAATCACAACTAACTAATGAACAGAACATAACAATGAACAGAACATAACTAGAAAATAACATACCTCAAGGTACAAACAAATATGGATAACGCTCTCGCATTTCATCCTCTCTCTCCCAGGTAGACTCCCCCGGAGAGTGATGCCTCCATGCGACGCGCACCAAAGGAATAGTCTGGTTCCTCAGCACCTTCTCTCTCTAATCCAGAATCCCAACTGGCTGCTCTGGATAGCTAAGAGTAGGACCCACCTCTATCTCTGAGTGATCCAATACATGACTAGGATCTGCCACGTATCGTCTCAACTGCAACACATGAAACACATTATGCACTCCCTCCAATGCAGGTGGCAAGTCTAGTCTATAAGCAACTGCACCGACCCTCTCTAGAATAGTGAAAGGTCCAATGAATCGCGGACTAAGCTTTCCGCCTCCACCGAAGCGAATCGTGCCTCGTGTCGGAGAAATCCTCAGAAACACCAAACCACCCACCTCGAACTCCAAAGGTCTCCGATGGCTATCGGCCCAATGCCGCTGTCTGTCCTGCGCCACTCGAAGTCTGTCTCTGATCAACTGAACCTTCTCTGCTGCATCCACAACCATCTCTGGCCCAAGCAAAACTCTCTCTCCAACATCGTCCCAAGACAAAGGAGTACGACACCTCCGACCATATAGAGCTTCAAAAGGTGACATCTTTATACTGGCCTGGTAACTGTTGTTGTAAGCAAACTCTACCAAATGGAGATGGTCCTCCCAAGAACCCCCGAAATCTAGTACACAAGTGCGCAACATATCCTCGAGAGTCTGAATAGTCCTCTCTGACTGCCTATCTGTCTGGGGATGATATGCAGTACTGAACTTGAGCTGAGTGCCCAAACTCTCCTGCAAACTCCTCCAGAAATGAGAAGTGAAACGACTATCCCGATCTGAGACTATGCTGACGGGAACTCCATGTATCCTAACGATCTGCCTCACATACATCTCTGCCAGCTTCTCCGCAGACAAACCCACCTTGAAAGGCAAAAAGTGGGCCGACTTGGTCAACCTATCAACAATGACCCAAATCGCGTCTTTCCCTCCTGGAGATCGTGGTAGTCCGGACACAAAATCCATAGTAATGTGTTCCCACTTCCACTCTGAAATGGGTAATGGCTGAAGTAAACCTCCTGGCCTCTGCCTCTCGGCTTTCACCTGCTGGCACACTAAGCATCTGGATACAAACTGTGCCACTTCCCTCTTCATGCCATACCACCACACACTCTCTCGCATATCCCGATACATCTTGTTAGCACCTGGATGTATGGAATACTGAGAGCGATGCGCTTCCTGCAACACCTCCTCACGCAACTCCCCACTAGGCACACACAATCTAACTCCATGCCTCAAAGATCCATCCTCTGCAATAGTGAAATCATCCTCCAATCCTGCTCTCACCTGAGCTCTGATACTCCTCAAGGATACATCATCATACTGTGCTGCCTTGATCCTATCCATCAAATCTGAATGTATCTGCAATCCCCACATCTGCATAGCACCACCAGGAACAATCATCTCAATGCCCAAGCTCTCCAAGTCCTCCAACAAATATCGATCCTGCGTCAAGAACATAGCTACCGGATACCTGCTCAAAGCATCGGCAACTACATTGGCTTTCCCAGGATGATATTGCAAAGAGATATCAAAATCCTTCATCAGTTCCAACCACCGACGCTGCCTCATGTTCAACTCCTTCTGTGTGAAAACGTACTTCAAGCTTTTGTGGTCTGTGAAGATCTCCACACGCTCTTCGTACAAATAATGTTTTCACAACTTCAGAGCGAAAATGATGGCTGCCAACTCCAAATCATGGGTAGGATAGTTCTTTTCATGAGGACGCAATTGCCTGGATGCATAGGCAATCACTTTCCCATGCTGCTGAAGAACACAACCTAAACCCTTCCCCGATGCATCACTATAAATAGTGAAACCTCCGGACCCTGATGGCAACGTCAAAATAGGAGCAGACATCAACCTCTTCTTCAACTCCTCAAAAGCAACCTGGCAATCCTCCGTCCAAACAAACTCCACATCCTTCCTTGTGAGTCTGGTCATCGGCTTGGCAATCCTCGAAAAATCTTGCACAAACTTTCTGTAGTAGCCTGCCAATCCCAAGAAACTCCTGATCTCTGCTACCGAACTCGGAGTCTTCCAAGATTCCACTGCTGAAATCTTCTTCGGATCCACTGAAATACCATCACCAGTCACAACATGCCCCAAGAATTCCACCTTGTCCAAGAAAAACTCATATTTGGACAACTTCCCATACAACTTCTCCTTCCTCAGCACATCCAACACAATCCTCAAATGCTCCTCATGCTCCTCCGGTGTCTTCGAGTATATGAGTATGTCATCGATGAATACCACCACGAACTTGTCAAGGTACTGGTGGAACACCTTGTTCATCAAGTTCATAAATACCGCCGGTGCATTAGTTAAACCAAACGGCATCACCATAAACTCGTACTGACCATACCGAGTTCTAAAAGCAGTCTTCGGTATGTCCTCCGGCTTCACCTTCACCTGATGGTAGCCTGATCTCAAATCTATCTTAGAAAATACCTTCGCACCACTCAACTGATCAAACAGATCATCAATCCGTGGCAAAGGATACTTATTCTTGATAGTGAGATTATTCAAAGCCCTGTAATCAATGCACATATGCACCGATCCATCCTTCTTCGGTACAAACAATACCGGGGCTCCCCATGGTGAAGAACTCGATCTGATAAACCCCTTATCCTGCAATTCGTCCACCTGCTTCTTCAACTCGACCAGCTCGCTGTTGTTTACTCTATAGACATGCTGCGAAATTGGTTCTGCACCTGGCACCAAGTCTATAAAAAATTCAATATCTCGATCTGGCGACAATCCTGGCAATTCCTCAGGAAACACATCCAAGAATTCTGCTATCAACGGATGCGGCAACTCCTTGTCTTCCACCATAGCTCCACAAATAATGCCTTCTCCCTGCTCTGCAGCTCCTCTAGCAAACTCGAACTCTGGCTCTCCTAGCGAACCAAACAAAACTCTACCTCCTCTACAATCTATGCTAGCACGGTGCCTACTCAACTAATCCATCCCGAGTACAATGTCGTAGCTCGGAAGTGGCATTACAAGTAGACACGCACTCAACTCCCGGCCTCCCAGAGTAACTCTCCGATCCTTGCAAATATCATTAACCAGGATAATGCCTCCCCCGGTCATGATCTTGCAAGTCCTAAGCAAAGACTCAGCTACCAAACCATGCTTTAGAGCAAAAGAAACAGATACAAAACTATGAGAAGCACCACTATCTAACAAAGCTAAAGCTGGAATGGAATCAAGAAGAATAGAACCTGCGATGACATCTCCGGTGGGTTCCTCCTCTTCGACGGTCATAGCAAACGCTCGTCCCTGCCGAGCACCTCCCTGCTGATGCTGGACAAAACGCTGCTGCTGTGTCGAAAGCGGTCCCCTCGGTTGTGCTGCAGGTGGTCTCGTCTGTGCCCTCGGAGCTGGAGCTGCTCCCTGAACTGCACGACGAGGACACTCCCTCAATTGATGCCCTTCAGTACCACAATACAAACAAACTCCTAGCCTCTTTCTGCAAACTTTCCAGATGTGGCTGGACTTCTTGCAGAAGTTGCATAGAGCTTGCTGTAACTGTCTCTGCTGCTGAGGTGCCTGGTGAAAAGGCGCTTTAGCTGGAGTCTGGTTCTGCTGTGGCTGCTGGAAAGGTCTGGACTGGAAATGAGGACGTTTGGCAGATACTGCACTGCCGTTGGCCCCCAAAAAAGAATCACGGTCTCTCTTGGTCTTCAAACCCAGATCCCGCTCAACCTTGCGTGTCTCCGCAAGTATCTCCGAGTATGTCTCATAAAAAGACAGAATGAGAATCTTCACTTCCCAGTTTAGACCCTCTCGGAAACGAATAGCTCGAACCTCCGGCTCCCTTACTAGATACTCTGCAAATCGGCTCAGCCTACCGAACTCCGCAGCGTATTCCTCCACAGACATGCTCCCCTGAATGAGACTCTCAAATTGTCTCCCCAAGTCAAGCCTGTCTATCCGAGCGAAAAACTTCTTCTTGAAAAGGTCCTTGAATACCTCCCAAGATTGTCCTGCGTCAACCAGAACCGGCTCATTCCTGAACCAAGTACGAGCGACGTCGAACAGTTGAAGTCCTACCGCCTCAACCTTCAGATTTTCAGAAAGACGGGACACCCTCATAAGACGCTCAATGTCCTCGAGCCAATCATCAGCATAGACGATGCCCTCCGTCCCTTTGAAAACCCTAGGCTCCAGTTTCTTGAAGTCCTGAATGTTGCCTGGCCGAAGCTGAGCAACTTGAGGAACAACCTGTTGCTGGATCGGAACTCCTCTCTCGACTACAGCACGAGCAAGCTGATGAGCACTCTCGATGCCCTGCCGTAGAACGTCGGTCTGCCTCTGATGTGCCTCCGACAGAGCCCTCTGTGCCTCGAGCATCTCACGAAACAGTGTAAACATCTGTGACGCCTCTGCTGGCACAGGAGGTGGAGGTGGAAGCCCCTCAGATACAGCTGGCACAGTCCTCTGAGTAGGTGGTGGACCTCCGAAAGCAGCTGACACTCCAATCACCGAAGAAGTGACTGGTGCAGGCCCTCGGGATGTCGCAGACCTCTCAGAAACTGCTCTCCCTTGCTGTGATCTAGTCTTAGGTGGCATCCTGAGACAAAGCGAAAGAAAGAATCAATATGGCACAAGATGTAAGATATCAAGGAAAGGACAGTTTAAGGGATCAAGTATCAATGTCAAAGGAGAATAGTTGAATCAAAAGAATTTTCCTAGATGTGATTGAGTATCTCAGCCTATATCCTATATCCTATTGCAGGCTCGCAGTAGTACAACTAAGTTGTCGCACTACCACGACATCACATACTTGTGAAGCTAGACCTGCATGGGCCACCACCAAAAACGTGTCACGACCCGCACCCGGTGTAAGGGTACTAGTCGGAAACAACGCCCAGCCTACGCCGCAGAATCGGCGGTAGAACGCTGTCTAGATAATCTATCTAATATAATGAACCACCAATAATGATAAAATACTCAATCACAGAACTAAGATAGAATGAGCACGAATCAGATAAAGAATAGAATAGTCACAATACAACTCATGAGTCTAAAATAATACATCAATGAGTCTGAAGAAAAACAGAAATAAGCTGGAGACAAATCCAGTACAAAAGAATACTACAAAACTATAAAGCTACAACTCCAGGGTCAACTGTCTCAGTTGGGATAAGTCCCTCTTGAGCCAGGGTCTCAGAATCTAAACCCACAACATCCTGGGGTCCATAGTAGGTAGGGTACTCCTCAGTGTCATCTGAAAAAATATTTCTAGTCAGGAAGGAGCAGAGTACAACCCTAACAGCAGTTCTCAAATAATGATAAAAACTATATAACAGTAAATAGCTGTGGATAAACAAGATGCATAAATAGATACAAGAAATGTATAGACAATAAGGAAGTACCAGAAAGAAATACAATAATGAACAATATGCTGATGGAACAAGAATACTAATGACTAAGTGTGTGAGTACTAGCTTTAACATGTGATCGGCTTGGGAACTTGCACAAGAGTATAATGGCCTGGCTGATTATACGTGCGGTGTATGATCAACACTCACAAGGAATAAGACATGCACAAGGAGGGTATGATCACATATTTACACTAAAATACTCCCCACCCCCGACTGGTATAATAGATCCAACCACGGTACGTTATGGCACGAGATTCCCCAAGAAGAGAGCGACTCCTCCCGAAAATCGGTGTCTGTACATGTACAAGATAACCAATGAAACAATACTTGCACCATATACACCATATACCAAGGAATAACATCTCATGACGAGATCCGGATATACCAATCCGTGTAACAATAGTGTCAAGAGAACATGTAAATCTACACTAGATACAACGAACATAGAGGATATCATAAATGAGAAACTATCAGAGAATGTACTCGCCTGAAGTCCAATGAACAGTCTCACAAATGTCTGACTCGGTGCCTCGAAGACCTAGATATGGAATACAACATTAAAACAAGGTCCCGGAAAGAGAACAAGTCAAACTAGACAACTTCTAGGTCAATAACTCAATTCTAAGGCAAAAGTCAACTATGGTCAACTCTAAAGTCCACTAAAGTCAAACATGGTCAAACCCAAAGTCAACCTCACAAAACATCCATAAAATAATATAAAAATAAAATACAACAATTTAGGAATCAAATTAGATTCCAAAAGAAACTCACACAAAGTATACTAATAATACAATTAATATATACCTTAAAAATATATATATACAACCCAATATTCATATAATTAAAATACTATATTATAACAATTATTATACCTCACAAAACACATATATATATACATATAAATATATACAAATATAATATATAATATATACATTAAAATCACAATACAATATAATTAAATAACTAATAATTATATACTTATATATATACACATCTACACTTATAATTAAATACCAATTGTTACAAACTCATGTACATATTAATGTACATATTTTATATGGCTAGAAGCACACCTAAAATATATACATTAATATACAATAAGTTCATAATAATTATAAATAATACAATTACACAATCAAACACATAAATATATTTTATAAAATATTTTATGTATAAATTATATTATTTAACAAGTAGTAACATATATATTTGCATGCAAGAAAGCTACATATTATATTGTACATTATATTAGCACACACAAAATATAGATCTATGCTACAATAATTACTATAATAAATACACAAAATAAATATATAATATCCATATATATTTACTAATTATAAATGAAGAATTGAACCACAATTAATTAGATCTATGCAAAATACACACAATTGGAGAGTATCTCACCGTATCCCACTAGATCTAGGATACGCATGCGACACGAGTCCAACTCACAACCAAATGCACCCCGAAGGACACAAACAAATCACAAATAATATTTATGAACAAATCAAAGTGTCAAAAGTAGATCTATGTGTCCGTGTCAAAATACGACATGTTCAAAGCCCCGTGTCGGAAGAAAACCCCCAAATGACACGTATCACCAAATAGTTGGGATACGAACCACAAGTATCCCAATATGGACACGACACTAGCCTCAAACACAAATCTCATGTCCAATTGATCTATAGGATCAATTGACACACACAACAAAATGTAAATTCGAAATTCCAACAAAATTGATACAAAAAACACCATAACTTTCTCCATGGGTCTCCTATGAACACAAAACAAAGTCCTATGGGTAGTACATACATATAGGTTGATTTTACATGATTAAATCCCAAATTTAGAAGCTATTTAAATGGGAAAAATCTGAATTATACCTATTGGGAGATGGATTCCCAATGAAACCTCCAATTGAGATAAACTTGCTTCCAAATTGTAGATCCTTGCTCCTCTTTGTAGATCCTTACTTCCTTCTTCTCTAATGGTGAATTGGGAAAAATTTGGAATGAATTTGGTAGGGAATTGGATTGGAAATGGAGGGAATTTGGTAGTGGGAAAATTCTAGATCTAGATTTGGAATAAAATGAGAGGAGAGAGAAATTTCCCCCCCTCATTAATAGGCCGGCCATAGCCCCTCCCCCAAGCAATTGTAAAATGTCCAATGTACCCCTTGGGGCCTCTCATGAAGAAATAATTAAGGAAGGAAGCTTCTAGTCTAATCATTTAATTAATTTAATCCATCTCCTTAACTATGGGCTTTCTAAATGGGCCAAGTCTAACTAGTTAATTCATGTTGGTCCATGGGTCCAAACTAAACTAGTTGGGTCCACTAAAATAAGTCCAAATAATTAAATAATAACTAACAATAATTAAATAATACAACAAATAATTATTTACCATGTACAATATTTATTTAAATAAGAAATTACCAAAATACCCTTTCCTAGAAAATTTGGTAGTGACAGAAATGGCTGTCGAACTGAGTCGCCATTTTGAACCGTAGATGAAATATTCAGACTGGATTCTGAATGAACTGCGAGTTATCCCACGAAGAAGAGTGATTTTTAATGTTTGAACTCTTGCATGCTTCGGGTACTTGGGATATTTTGAGGTCGAGAAGGAGTATCTTCCGTGTGAACTCCTGTAATCGACCGCTTTGAGAACTGTTCGGATATGCGGAAAGTCAGAGATCCGTAGTGTAGATGAGCTGAAAATCCTGAGTTCGTAGCCTATTGAGCGTAGAAAGCCACCGAGCGTGAGACCATGGATTTGTAACGGCTGAGCGTGAAGTCGTAGGTTTGTAGCCTCTCGAGCGTAAAAGCTACCGAGCACAAAGGCATCCGGGCGTAAAACCATAGACTTATAGCTTGCGAGCGCAAATCGTAGATCTGTAGCCTTTCGAGCGTAGAAAGCTCCTTGACGTAGAACTGTCGATTCTGTAGCCTGTGGAAAAGAAATCTTCCGAGCGTAAGGTCGTGGATCTGTCGCCACCGAGCGTAAACTAAACGCCACCGAGCGTGAGACCATAGATTGGTATCTGCTGAGCGTGAAGTCGTAGGTTTGTAGCCTCTCGAGCGTAAAAGCTACCGAGCACAAAGGCATCCGGGCGTAAAACCATAGACTTATAGCTTGCGAGCGTAAATCGTAGATCTGTAGCTGTCGAGCGTAGAAAGCTCCTTAACGTAGAACTGTCGATTCTGTAGCCTGTGGAAAAGAAATCTTTCGAGCGTAAGGTCGTGGATCTGTCGCCACCGAGCGTAAACTAAACGCCACCGAGCTTGAGACCATAGATTGGTATCTGCTGAGCGTGAAGTCGTAGGTTTGTAGCCTCTCGAGCGTAAAAGCTACCGAGCACAAAGGCATCCGGGCGTAAAACCATAGACTTATAGCTTGCGAGCGTAAATTGTAGATCTGTAACTGTCGAGCGTAGAAAGCTCCTTGACGTAGAACCACGTATCTGCTTTGCACGAAATCTTTTTGAATTCGCTGACTGTCCGCCTTTCGAGAGTAGTGGGCTGACGTAGTACCCAATCATAACCAAATATTAATTACGAGATTTGGTTAGGGTTTCGAGGAGTCCGTCCGAGGATTCGAGGAGTCGACCCGAACTCTATATATATCCCGAGTTTCTTGAGAGAAAAAAAAACTTTTCATCCGTCTTCTGCAAAATAGAGCCTTCGACTGTTTCGAGCTTTTTCTCCGTTCCTTCTCCGAGCACTCTGAGTCTTCAGAAATGGTGCCGAAACAAACCCCTTCCGCTAAGGGAAAGAGTATAGGTTCTTCTTCTCATTCTTCTGCTCCGGTGAGAGAGTCTTCGGTCGGGCAAGGTGAACTTCATCCTGAGCGGAACATCCCGCCGACGACCAGCGCTCCCGGCCTTAGAGGTAGAGCCTTTTGGGATGACAAAGAACGCCGAAAAATCCTTCGCACACGTCGAACGTGACTGCGCTAGGTCGTCTTCTGTGCTGATAGCCTCTTTGAGGAAGATGATGCACGGAGACGTTTTCATCCTTTACGCCTACATTCCCAATTTGTCAGCGCAAAAGGCTCCAATTTTTTGCAGTTTTGAGCGTAAAAGCTCCGACTGCCGAAAACTTGGTGTATACCATAAAATTTTTAGTTTTACGCTCGCGGACGGAACCTCCAGCGTAATAACCATAATTTTGGCAGTCTGGCGTAAAGCACGGACTATATACCGCGAATTACGCTTTTGGATGAGACCTTCGGCGTAAAAAAAAGACCAAATTCGTACAGTCTTGGCGTAGAGCACAGACTGTCGTTCCTTGGTTTTTATGTTGCAAGGTTTGAAATGACGTATTTTTCTTGCACTTTTGAATTTAACTTGCATGAGTCCCCACGGGCCGAGGTGATGGGTTCCGCTGCCGGGATGCTGCACTCGAATTATCTGGAGGATCTGTCCCACGTGACATTTCCTATCTCCGGACCCCAGTATCCTGAAGGAAGGGGGATTTTGATATTGGCTCAGGGCGAGCGGACGCTGCTGAGCATGATTAACGGTGAGCCCCTGACGTACATAGACGGGGACCAGTACATAAAGCCGGCCTTTCTCTTTGGGGACATGATTGACAAACAGTCCCAGACGAAGCCCAAGAGAGAACCCTGGGTTTTCCCTGCCGGGAACTTGGTTTTGTATTTGCCAACGATGCCGAGAGATTATCCCATCTCGGCCTTCTTTCATGCAACACATCCCAGGAGGATGTCGTGGACGCTGACTCCCGATCTTCACGGCAAGCCGGGGAAGATCTTTCATCTGAAAGGAGCTGACCAGGGGTCGTTCGTCAGCCGCCATTCCGGCCTTGTGACGACGTTCAGGGGACTGTGCCCGGGCAGTATCCCGAGTGAAGACAGTCTAGTGATCCAGCCGGTCCAACTGCCGACTTTCTGCAACGACTTCATGGGGCGAGGGGGGGTATACCCCAAGGAGAATCCTCGGTGCAACGGGTGGATCTCCCCAACAAACCGCCGATGGGCTTGCCTAGTTGACTGGGCCTTGAAGCATTTTCAGAGGGAGTTGGAGGGCATTGGACTGTATGCCGCTGTGAGTGCGACCAGTGTTGGGTTGCTTCCCAACCCTAATCTGTTTCTGGCGCTGATGGAGCGATACATTTCGCTCATCGGGACTTTCGCCACTCCGCTGGGGGAGTTGGGATTGGCCCTCAATGAGATGGCAGTGATCTCGAGACTGCCGATGGGGGATACTCCATATGAAGAGTATGTCCCCACCAACCGGGAGTTGGGGGACTCGGACTCTCGGGCGGTGGAATTGTATCAGGAGCTGATGTGTCAATACTTCGCGTGCACCACTTTCTATAATGAGCCTTCTGATTTGGCTCACACCACTAGGTGGATGTCCTACTTCTTCTCACCGGGCCAGGGCCGTCAAGTCGGAGAAAGTTTCGGGGGACAAGGATGAGCCCATGAACTGTTTGGGCGTGCTCAGCGCCCAGGTCGTCGAGGATCTTATGGAGGATGCTAAGGCTCCAGATCAGATTCTCAATGACGGGGTAGGAAAGTACCCTGAAGGCACTAAGGCCTACAGTTACTTGAGGCGTTGCCGCAGGCCTCTGTCCAAGGAAGCCCAGCTGGCCGGTTTCCTCTCCATATGGCTGCGCCAAGTAGTAGTGCCTGGCACTGCATCTGCGGACCGTATTCACCGGAACATCCTGTGGCCTGTAGTGCGTTTGGTGTTTGGGGCAAGACTGGGCTTGCTCCCCGCTATGGTGTGCCATATACAGGCTGGCCTGAGAGCCATGACCGATGGGCTGCTAGCCGATGACACTCGGCGTGAAAGCTTTCCCAGGGTAGAACTGCCATACCTGTACTTGATGGGATGGCTAATTCTCCACAACCCCCCGGTGATGTCTTCCGGTTCCGGTAGTAGCTCGGGGGGTAGTTTCCTGCTGAACTACAAGGACTCTCCCTGGAATGTGAACACAGTTTTAGACTGTCGGTTGACACTGAACCTTAGTCATGGCTGGAAGCTTCTCTGCATCGTCCCCCCTGTTCATCGCAATCAGTCGGGGTTTAGACTTGAGGATTCAGGCGGAGAGAAGACCAATCTTTCTCCGGAAGCTTTCAACTGGTTGGTCTACATCAGACTCTCCCATTTGCTGTACAGAAGTGAAGATCATTGCTTCTTCGAGCCCTACTTGCCCAGTCGGTTTGCCAGGCAATTTGGATACGACCAGTTGCACGTGGGTAATGCCGTCACCAGCTTCAGGTCCAGGGGCGGACTCATTGATGGAGCCAGAGGATGGCGGTATTTTATCATGGGCTGCATTGGAGCAATCTTCATCGTGCCAGTCATTACACTCTCTACGGAGCTGCGCATCCTCCACTCGTATGCCCAGTTCTACGTGGCGGTCAACACCTTCCATCGTGACTTTGACATGCGTGGAAGTTTCAGAGTGCCTTCTGCCAAGCCTGGGGGAAGAGTCGAAGTCCCTGCGGTTTCTTCTGACGAGGGCGAGGAATCCGTTACTCCGGACGAGCCTCTTGTGTCGGTGCCGAGGTGTGAGGTACCTCCGCCTGCAGGGGCCCTGGTGGTCTCTGTGAAGCGAAGGGCTCCTGCTCTGAAGCAGACTTCCCCTCGTAAGAGGAAGAAGAAGACGGTTAATCGTCCTCTTCGGATTCCCGGTATTGAGGCTCCTAGAGAGGAACCCGCAGTTTCCCCTGTTGGGGATATCTCTCCGATTGGAGGTTCCTCGCCTTTTAGAGAGGGCCCTTCCTTAGTTCCGGTTGGCGGTGCCAGAGAATCTCAGATCGAGGCTGCTGCTGCTGCCACTGCTTCAGGTAGTGGGACAAAGTCGCCTCCGGGATCGAGTACAAGATTTTATACACCTCTACCCGGCTCAGCGTTGGGAGAGACCCCTTTCGTGCCTGTGAGCCCACCTGATGAGCCTCGGTTGGATCTAGAGGAGGACCTGGAAGACCGCTTGCCGTTGTTGGTTAGCAGACTCCCCTCTCCAGGTATGATAGCCCGGTTAGCCTCATTAAGAAATGATTTAGCTGTACAGGCTGTAGATGCGACGTACATGCCGTCGGTCGTGGGTAAATGTCATTTTCACGTCCTTCTTTTTCAGAGCAATTAACATCGTGTCGATATTAGCTTTCTCGTCTTCTTTTCAGGGGCAGGTGTCTACGGGGAGGATAGCGTGGAGGCGCCTCTTGGCTCTGCTTCGGCTCCTGGTGGCGATATGGAGGCGTCCGCCTTTGAGGAGGAAATATCTTCGGGTGCCAGCTCGCCCGGAGTAGTCTCGGTATCCCAAGAGGAGGATGAGCCCGTCATTGTGACATCGCCTCCCGCGAGTATGCCGATGACTTCGACTGTCGCTGTTGTACTTTCTTCGGTCGCGCCACCTATTGAGGCGACGGCCGTGGCCACGTCGTCTGCAATCGTTCCTGGAGGGGGACTGGCCAATATTGCGGCCTCTCCTCGCGTTCAATCGGGTCTGGCTGCGCTGACCGATCAATCCGCCAGCCTCTTTTACGCCACCTTGAAAACGCTGATACCAATGGTGTTGGCGAAGACCCTAGACTTCGAGCGTCTGAAGACGGCTTCTCAGTTTTCGATCGGGGCGGTCAGGGAGATTGGCGCCTTCGGGTAAGCTGATACCCTGGAGGCGATGGTTAATGGTCTGGAGCAACCCATTAACGAATACCTGCAGCTGACTCGGGGCAGCATTGAAGCTGAGGTCCAGACCAGGTACGTTTTCATGACAGCGCGGTTTACTAAACAGCTGGAAAGCCTGGATAAATTTGCCCAAACGCATAAGCTGGAGGTGGATAAAAGAAAGGCTGTCATGGAGGAGGCTCTTGCTCTTCAGACGAAGTGCCAATCCGAGCATGAAGGAAACATAGCGAGGGCTCGCAAGTTGAAAGAAAAGCTCGCTCAGGCAGAGGAATGGGCTTCCCAGTCGTTGGCAGGTCTAGATGTAGCGACTGGTCGACTGAGCGCAGCACGACAGGATTTAGAGCGTGCAGAGGCTGCCCGTGCGGGTTCTCTTCGGGCAAGGGCTGAACTGTCTTTTATGAACAACCACGAGGCACGGCTGGAGCGGGCCCGTGCTGATGCCTTGGTTTCCCGTGATGAGTGGATAGCTGTACTGACGCAGCTGATTCGCGATTTGAGTGCTCCCCCACAATGATGTACCATTCCTTCTTTTGGCTTCTCGGGTGTAATTCTGCTCTTTTTTTGGAAATAAAGTGATTCTTTTCTGACTTTGTAGACCCATCATTTCAGAATGTAAATGACAGGTTTGGGCGAAAGTTGTATCAGAGGTAATATGGACGTGATATACTCTCGGTAAACTCTAGCAGGACATATCTATTCAGAGGTCATACGGACATGATAGGATATGGTTTGGTAGGACATATCTATTCATAGGTCATATGGACATGATAGAATATGCTTTGACTAAGATTTGTAGGCAAGACACCATCAGAGGTAGTATGGACGTGATAGGTGTTGCATTTCCAAATTAGTCGAACATATCTATTCAGAGGTTATATGGACATGATAGAATATGCTTTGGCTAAAGTTTGTAGGCAAGGCACTATCAGAGGTAGTATGGACGTGATAGGTATTGCATTTCCAAATTAGTCGAACATATCTATTCAGAGGTTATATGGACATGATAGAATATGCTTTGGCTAAAGTTTGTAGGCAAGGCACTATCAGAGGTAGTATGGACGTGATAGGTATTGCATTTCCAAATTAGTCGAACATATCTATTCAGAGGTTATATGGACATGATAGAATATGATCCAGCTAGTTTTGTTTTGGAAGTAGTTTTGTCAGAACTGAGGTTTTTGCTATATTCCAATTGAGCAGAGGGGGTTAAGCATAGTACCTCTTCAGGAATTTGCCGTTGATAGGAGCCAATAGCAGGTCTCCATTAGGCTGGGCTAACCTGTAAGTGCCGCTTGAGAACGTTGTCTCGATCATATAAGGGCCTTCCCATTTGGGCTGGAATTTGCCCTTACTCCTGTGAGTAAGAATCATCGGCCTTCTTACGGCTAAAACTAGCTCGTCGATTTTGAACACTCTTTCCTTTACTTTATGATTGAAAGCTCTAGAAATGCGTGCTTGGTAGAGCGCGATGCGCTGTTGATCTTGGAGGCGTTTCTCGTCTAATCCTTCTAGCTCTTGAAGCCTTAAGAGGTCATTCTTTTCTTGAGTCAGCTCGTTAGCCACGGCTATCCTGAGCGACGGGATCTGGATTTCAATAGGGAGAACCGCTTCGCTCCCGTAGACCAGTGAGAATGGGGTACAACCTGTCGGTGTTCGTACCGTAGTGCGGTATGCCCAGAGGCATTCGCCCAACTTCTCGTTCTAATCTCTCTTGTTTGAAGAGACGAATTTCTTCAAGAGTTTGATAATGGTTTTGTTGAAAGCTTCCGCCAAACCATTAGCAGCTGGATAATATGCCGCAGAGGCAATATTATGTATCCGATTTTTATCGCAAAATCGATAAAACGCTTGGCTGATGAACTGAGGGCCATTGTCGTAAATTATCCTCTGGGGTATCCCGAAGCGATAGATGACGTGATGCTTGATGAAGCTGATCACATTAGATGCCTTTACTTCAGCAAGAGGGATCGCTTCTGCCCATTTGGAAAAGTAATCCGTGATGGCCAGTATGAACTGGTGACCTCGGGAAGAAGACGGGTGAATAGGACCAACGATATCCATACCCCATGCTTCGAAAGGCCAGGATGCGACCGTAGGATGTAGATGTTCGGACGGTTGATGTATGAAGTTTGCATGAACTTGACAGGCTCTGCATCGTCTTGCATATTTAATTGCGTCCGCGATCATAGTGGGCCAGTAATAGCCCATTCTCCTGATATGATCCTGTAGCTTAGGGCCGGGTTGATGCACTCCGCATACGCCGTCGTGAGCTTCACGGATAATCTGCTGTGCTTCGTCCTCGGAGAGGCATCTCAGTAGCAGTCCGTCGTAGGTCCGTCGATATAGGCATTGTGAGGATGCATCGAAGTGGAAGCGCAATGATCGTCTTTTGACGGATACTGCTTCTTTAGGGTCCTTCGGCAAGATTTCGTATGTGACAAAATCTATGAAGAGACTTCTCCAGTCCCTCGTAGGGGATCGGTGCTCACAGCGTAGCTGTGCTCTATGTGAAGATTGTTCTTCACACAGAATAAATCTCTGTTAAGAAGGATTACCGAATTCTGCCTTCTTATAGGAGTAGCTAAATCTGCAGCTAGACTGGCCAGGGCATCAGCTTCCAGATTTCGAGATCGAGGCACATGCTCTAGGAAGAATCCTTTGAATGTCATGGCTATTTCGACTGCTGCTCGGTGATAGGGGATGAGGTCTGGATTTCGGACTTCATATATTCCCCTGACTTGATTGATGATCAACAGAGAATCACCGAAAGCTTCCAGAGACTCGACCCTCAACTCTTTAGCGACTTGGAGGCCGATTAGTAGAACGTTGTATTCTGCCACATTATTGGAACATGGCTCGCTAAGAGAATATGCTCGGTAGATAACGAGCTTGTCAGGAGTGACTAGGACGATTCCTACTCCCGAAACCACGTTTCTGCTGGGACCAGTTCTGGAGGCACCATCGAAGAACAGCTGCCACGCGTCACTTTCCATTGCGGAATTACATTCTGTAACTTCATCAGGGATGTCCTCGTATAGCTTGGAGGTCTCCGGGATCGGATGAGCAGCTAGGAAGTCGGCCAATGCTTGGCCTTTGATGGACTTCTGAGGGACGTACACCATGTCATATGGTGTTAACAGCATCGCCCAAGTCGCGAGTCGGGAATTAAGAGCACTTGGCTTGCTCATCAGTACCCGAAGAGGGTTGATCATGGAGATGATATGAATAGTCTGGCCCGCGACATAGTGTCGCGTCTTCTGGATAGCGAACATCAGAGCCAAGCATTCTTTCTCTACTGGGTTGTATCTGTGTTCGGCACCGACCATCATCCTGCTGAGGTAGTAGATAGCCTGTTCATGACCCATGTCGTTCTTCTGTGCGAAAAGAGCTCCCAGTGAATGATCTATCGCTCGAACGTACAGCAGGAACGGTCTTTCCATGACGGGAGGCACCAGAACTGGAGGACTGGTGAGGTAGCGCTTGATATCTCCGAATGCTTGCTGATAGGCTTCGTCCCATATGAAGGATACACCTTTCTTCATGAGATAGGAAAAAGGCTGACATCTCCCAGAGAGGTTGGATATGAATCTCCGGATATAAGCCAGACGGCCTTGAAATCCCCGGAGTTCCCTCAGATTACGGGGTGGTCGCATTTCTACAATGGCCTGGACTTTATCAGGGTCCACTTGGATGCCTTTGGCGGTAATGACAAATCCCAGAAATTTGCCACTGGATACCCCCAGAAAGGACTTTGTAGGATTCATCTTGAGTTGATGTTGGCACATTAACTCGAATATCGTCCTCAAGTCTTGAATGTGGTCATCTTTGAGGCGGCTTTTGACGGCTATGTCGTCCACGTAACATTCTACCATTTTGCGGAGATGCTTGTGAAATATGTTACTCATTGCTCGCTGGTACGTAGCTCCGACGTTCTTTAATCCGAAGGGCATGACCGTATAGCAATATACTCCCAGTGGTGTTCGGAAAGCAGCATGCTTCTCGTCTTCAGGATGCATCTTGATCTGATTGTATCCCGAGAATCCGTCCATGAAAGATATGCGTTCGAAACCGCAGGTGTTGTCGATCATGATGTCTGTGATGGGAAGTGGAAATTCGTCCTTGGGGCAGGCTGCATTCAGATCTCGGTAATCGATGCAGATATGTATTTTCCCACTTTTCTTCGTGACTGGGACAACATTGGCGACCCAATCGGGATGTTGTTCCTCCCGGATGAAACCGCAGGCTATCAACTTCTTGACTTCAGCTTCAATGGAGTCCATCGTATCCGGGCGGAACCGGCGTTGGTGCTGCTTTACAGGTTTTGAATCGGGCAGTATGCTGAGTTTATGAGTAGCCACCTTTGGATCAAGTCCGGGCATATCCTCATAATTCCATGCAAAGACGTCGACATATTCTTTTATCAGTTGAATAACTTCTTCCCTTTCAGCTGGGGAAAGATTGTTACTGATAAATATTAGCTTTGGCGAAAGTTCACCCCCAACATCAACCTGGATGACTTCATCTTTAGTGGGAGGTTCTCTCTGCTCGAAGCGGAACTCCCATTGTGTATCCATCTGTTGAGCCCAAACGTCATTCTCGAATAGTTCGGATTCTTGTTCGTTTGATTCGAAGGGATCCGTCATTACCATATTTACTGGTAACGCTCGCTCGGGAGCATGAGACGAGTCGGAAGGCGACGAGTCGCTTTAAAAAAGGTCATCCTCGCTTGATTTGGAAGTTGCAAGGGAGGTGGCGTATCCTAACCCGAAATGGGTTTATTGATAGTGGGGATCGCCAAGCAGCGGCGTTCGTCTGCCTCTTCCGTAGTTGAGGCCTGGTTTCCGCTTCAAGTCGTAGCCCATGTTTTGCATGATCCTCAATGCCTGCGGGCTGTATCGATGAACTTGTATTTTCCCAGTATCGTCGTCGAAGATATCTTCTTGTATAGTCGACTTGTTGCGCATGCGGCCGAAGACTATTGGATGCTGACTGCTGCTGGTAGGCGAAACAATGAAGATGGAATCTTCATGTGGTCCATATGTTGTGACGACGTTGGATGAAGATGCTACCTCCCATATGTACGGGTGATAAGAATCCATAGCTTCCAAGAATTTTTGCCCTAAAGGTCCTATTTCGTCATGGGAAGAGGATTCCTGATCTGGAATCGGAGCGTCGATATACTGGAAAAGAGGATGTTTATTATCATCTGGAACTCCGTTCCTGGTTGCGTTTACATCAGTCGGCCGCCTGTTGCGCCGTAGGTTGATGACCAAGGGTGGAGGCTTCTGGTTCAGAGTAATCACTAGAGGATTACCCCCTTTTCCTGACCTGGTCTCGTTCAGGTGGATAGCCATAGGCTTCATGGCTTTTGGACGGGTGGTTCGCCCTTTCACCCTGATCGACAGCGGTAGTGTGGCAGAGGGTTCTTCTGGCTCCCGGTGGGATTCCTTCTCTGCCTGAGCTGACACGCCTTCCGTGTAGTCTTGAGAGTATAACACGGCATCGGAGTAGTAGGATTCTACTCCTTTGAACGGGTTCAGGTCAGCAACTTCCGTCTGTACTGTTCCTTGGGCGTCTACATATTTAAGGCATTGATGTAGAGTCGAAGGAACGATGTTATGATCGTGGATCCATGGTCTTCCCAGCAAAATGTTGTAGGACACCTCTGAATCGATGACATAACATGTAGCCACCGATCTGAGGTTGCCAATCCGGATCCTCAGGCGAATTTTCCCCAACGGCTTACTTCTTCCGGCGTTGAAACCCATGATCGTAGTGGTGGTGTAAGCCAATTCGCTGGTGGGAATCCTCAGCGGCCTGAGCAGACTGTGAGGGATGATGCTGATTGACGATCCCGGATCTATGTGGATCCGGTCGACCTCTATGGAACCGACGTACCCGGTGTAGTAGAGGGGTCTGTCATGTCTGTTATGTTTTAACAATATGTCATCTTAAGTGAAAGTGATATTTGGGACCACCTCCATCACACTGTGGCATTGAGGACACGCTACGGTTTCTTCGTCGGGAGACTTGATCTAGGTCAAGTATGCCTCCGCTTGCATCAGTGCTTCACTCAGGGCTAGACGAGTGTCTTGGGAGAGCCTGAGTAGCTCGAAGATGGACAGCCTCGCTGGTGTATTGGCCAGTTGGGCCAGGATGTCGAAGTTGTACGGCTTCTCTAAACCTTTGTTTGGAATGTTCTTCACAGATTTATCGAAGCGCACTTCTTTTTGCTTCCCCTTGTCCGCCGAAGTTGGTCTTGAAGGACCGGCTTCTGGTACGACGGGCTCTGGTTCCGAAGGCTTAGTGGCTGAAGCGTCAGCCGGTGCATCTTCCTGACTCACTCCGGAGTCTTTGAGGTAGGTTTTCCCTGAGCGGGTTGCAGCCAGTACCTCGTCTTCGTCTGATGTTGACGAAGTTGCAACCATATGGCATGGTTTGCATTTGGAGCTCTTTCTAGACGTAGCCTTAGTAGCATTAGTCTTTTCCTCGAGCTCTGCCACCAAATCCGGATGAACCCACATAATCTCGCCGCGCCGGGTGGTTAGGGGTACCAGGTCATGATTTTGGCCCCTAGCAGGAGGGAGATTGACGATGTTCATCGTGGCCCGGGAAATGGGTGTGATACCGTCCGAGACTTCTTGGGGAGGTAGATCGCCAAACTGCAGGGAGATCATGTTGGCCGTGACCGTCTTCTCGGTGTTGTGCAGAGTGATGGCTTTAGCATCGATCAACCCCTGGATCTTCCTTTTCAGTATGTAACACGCCTTTGTTGGGTGGTGTACGTATCTGTGGAAGATGCAGTATTTGGGGTCGTTAGTACTGCCAGCTTCTTGGGGACATCTCTGCTCCGGAAGGGTGATCTTGCCGCTTTTGACGAGACACTCGAATATACTTGGGATATCGTCGTCGTCGAAAGAGTAGACTTCGACGGGCCTGGAAGTTCCTGGCCTCGTCTGTGTGGTTGCCGCAACCTTTTGTCTGGACGTAATGACCGTCAGAGCTTCTTTCCCTTTGGGACCACGAGGATGTTCATTGTTGGGAGATGACTTATTGCCCCTGTCAGAGGAGGAGATCATGATGCCATTGTCGCGCGCCTTGCGACTGTTATCTTCGGCGGCTACGGCCGAGATGATGAACGAGGGCCAATCACGGAACTGATATGGTCCTGTGAACACCGAGACCACGGGAAGGAGGTTCTTCCTGCAAATGTCTACCAATGCAGAGTCTGGAACTCCTGGAGGCATCTGTAAGGTGGCCTGACAAAAATGCTCGATGAAGGTGCGAACGTCCTCTTTTTCTCTCTGCTTGACTTCGATGAGAGAGGACATGGATATGTCCATTCCTCCCTCGTAGAACCGCGTGAAGAATAAAGCTTTGAAGTCTTCGAAGGAAGTAATGCAGTTGTCCGCCAAGCTACGGTACCACTGATAGGCTACTCCCGAGAGACAACCATTGAACACCTGAGTGAGGAGGGCGTCGTTCCCTTGCAGCAACATCGTCATCATACTGAAATAATTCATGTACTGACTTGGTGATGTTTTTCCCTCGAACAGAGCTATAGTCTGTGGTTTGTACCTCGGAGGGAAATGGACCTTTTCCCATATAACTGGGTAAGGCTGGTTGATTCCTAATTTCTTGAGCTGATCTTTGTGCTTCAAGGCGTCAAACTGGGCTTTCAACTCCCGTACTGCCTGCATCGGATTTTCAGCCAGAAGCGAGACTATGGAGTGGTGTGGAGTCGGTTGTATTGTAACTCCAACGGGAGGCAATATACTCTCCGAGTGATGAAGCGGAGGAACTGCTGACTCTTGATCTGGAGCGGGCTCTTGGCTCGGGTTCGATGGTGGCAGGTCCACCCCCATACGTATCTGAGTTGGCGGGGTTTATGCTTGAGTCATGCCGGTTGTGTGATGAGTTAGCATCATCTGGTGCATGTTCTCCATCATGGATTGCATTTGTTTCAGAGATATCTCCAGCATAGTGATGCGTTGTTCCGTGCTCCCTGACGGTGAAGCTTCCTCGCGTTCATCTTCAACGACATAAACTTCCATCACCCTGGGTGTCATTGAAGAATGAGTATAAGTCGCCGTAGAGGTCGACTCTATACTTTCGGTATCTGATTCGGGGGATTGGCGACCCCCAGCGTCGGAATCAGAGAAGTACGAGGCCTGTTGTCGTGACCTTGCACGGGTGTTTTGGAACACCCCAGCTTCAGCGTTCTTGAGAAGTTCATCAAATCTCCTTTGGCTCGGAGGCCTGGAGAGATGACATCTTGAGTTCGAACCTCCCCTAGGTATGTGTGAAGCCATGTTCACAGATGCATGCGCGAGCTCTTCTTCCTGAAAAGACAGAGAGTAGCTCAATCGGTCGAAAATCGACCGTTTTGCTTCAGAACAGCAGCAATTAATCACAACCTTATGACTATTACAACAGTGCTTGCTAGGAGGCGTAATAGATATGTTGGAAGATCCCCTCTCCTTACGCTTCTGGATTAGATAATTGCGCAGGTCAGGAGGAGTCGCGGAAGAAGCCTGCTTGTTCCCTCTATTCACCGCAGTGGTCATGCGGATGTTGGGAACCCCAGTTTTCCTTGTGCCACCTGTGTACAACAGATTGGCCATCTGGGTGGCGGATAATCCCTGAGGAGGGCATCTTCCCGCAACCTGAGCTTGTCTTACGCCGAGGGACTTCGTCTGGCGGAATTTGGAGATTTGCTCAGACCGGCGTAAAGCTGAAGAGGTCCTCAGTTGGCCGTCACCATCTCGCATAATCCGGAGGGAAGGCGGATTGTTTCCTCGCTGGCGTAGAGGTTGAGAGTTGGGTAGTTCGCCGCCTGCTTTCCTCTGCGTAGATTGCAGGGATCATCTGCTTTTCCGCGGAAGGCAGATAAAGTGTTACGCGTGGAACGCGTTTGAAATTTCTGTTTTGGGGCCAAGGCTTTATCAGAAATGTTGTCTGTTCCGCCGGTGACGGGAGACTACATTTTACGCGCAAGGCGCGGAGTAGACTTCGGGACTAGCGTTAAGCCATTTCCAGAAGTTTTGTCGGCCCTGTGAGAAACAGGCGACTGAATTTTACGTGCAGGGCATGGAGTATATGTAACACCCCGTTCTGCTCAAGCGGACTACCGTCTCAAACGGCAAAAGTGCAACTGTCCCGACCCGTCTTGCCTCAAACGAGAAGCAAAGGATATCCAGACTTGTCCCTACAGGAAATCAACTTCGGCTTTCAGAGGCTCGCTTGACGTATCGCTCTACCGAGGTGAATCATCGCTAAGGTGGGTGGCTACGGTGAACTTGTCTTTGCTTAGCCAGCACACATAAAATCTAGAAATATTCATGCTAGTCGCTAGGTGATTCACCCCCTGCATGCTAATAAATCCAACGCACCTAGCTAAGGGAATAATCCCGACTTGTATTGCTATGCTAGAACATGGAAAATGAAATACTGCTTATGTATGTTCAGACCCACGCATGCTAAGTCCCTAACGGTTTTATCCCTTGGCTTACCTTCGGGTCCGAGCAAACGTGTTTACTTATGTTCCTTAGAAACGCATGCTTGTCTGCTTGTAATGTTGCCATGTTTTCATCCAAACCTCGGAAGACTACCAAGCAGTCGTTCCGTGCATGATTTTACCTGCAAGTATCTAAGACCGTTGGGTCATCAGGCAGCCCCGAACCAGGGGAATGCATCAAGACAAGTCAATCACTGTACAGAATCAAGATTCAAGTATCTCGTGTTCTCGTGTTCAAAGTGCACTTGCGTCTCAAGTTCCAGTGCACTCCTGTTCCCGTGTATCTCGTGATAATTGACTGACCCAACAACTGCATGTCGCGGACAACCTGTGCACAAGGTATTGATTGTTCAAGTTCCTGCGGACGGCTACACCGGGGTACCGGAGCCGATCCGATCCGGACAGAACTTTCTGATAGTCGAACGTGAGTGGGCGGCATGGAGTGAACGCCCCAATGGCCTAGCATCTCGCTCCATACCGTCCCGGGTGAGGTGACGTGTAGCGACACAAGACCTCTCGCACCCAACCGCCCAGAGACTATAAACGGTCCTTTATGGCTTTGCCAGCGAAAACTGTTCATATAGATAGGTCATCCTCGCTTAGCGGCTATCCGCGTGCGAGTCACTGCATCGCATCAATGAACAACTGAACACCTGAACGATCATGATACAACGACTCTCATGTTGCATATGCTATTGCTTGGTTTGGTTTTCATGAATATGCTATGCCCCTTAAATACTTATACTTGCCCGTGCTTAAATCAATAATGTTTACCTTGGACAGGGAAGGACAAATGGTAAGTCTCGCCGTATTTCCTCTCATATCGTACGGCGCACTGCCCGACACGAGTTAGGCTATTCAATGTTTGCATGAAACTGGTCCTAAGGCAACTAGAAAGACAACTTAATAGTTGTGCACGAAACCTGTATTACGTGTTTGGATTTGTCGAGCGGGCGAGTAGCTTCCCCACCAGTGCATTCAATGTACTGATAATCCACCAGTTTGTATGCAAGGTGCGGGAGAACCTCGTTCGGTGCGGATGCCTCTAACGTGGGTGCTAAGGCGTGGACATCACTCCGAAGCAACGGTGCGTCCGGGACTGAAGCACATTTACAAGACATAAGTTGTGAACATCGCCTGAACATCGCCTCTACAATCATTCCACAATTGTAGCCACTTGGCACGCATTTACTGTTTTAGAGAGAGAGAGAGGCTTGAGCGACTTGTAATCTCGGCTATACGCCGCCTGTAACACATGTTCATATCAATAAAAGAGCTTGCTTTACTTCAACTTGTGTTTCAATGCTTCCGCTATATTTGTCAACTCAGAGAACTTGTTACCGATCGCCTATGCGTTCATGACTTCGCTGCACTCGGACAATCTGTGCGACTCTGTGGCTTAGAACTCCTGCCGCCAGCCAATGAACCATAGCCTTGCACGGGCGTGGCTCACGCTCGTACGGCATCACGCCCGGATGGGTCAAGCGATCGTTCCGCGGGAGCGCTGGCGAGGGTGATTCCCGCCTAGCGGGAACGGCCGATTAGCCTACGGAAGATCGGGGCGTGACATGTTGGTATCAGAGCCTGGCTTCTACGCCTTTGGACTTCGATTCGATATCTCTGTTTCAAAAGCTCGTTCGTGGGTTATGTGCACGCTCTCTCTCAATGCCTCGATGGGATGTTCCAACAATAAGTCTAAATACTTTCAAAATACGTTTTGAATGATATGATTGCTTGTCTGGTTGTATGCTGCGAGTGGCCTTTGTGCCAACCTGTGCGAACCCTTGAGAGTATCGCTAGTAGCTTGTCCGATTTTCACTAACTCTAAGTTTGGTTGAATGCATCTATTCGAGGGATGCCTTGAACTAGTGCGCCATCCAAGACTTAAGAAAAGGTGAACTCGAGTGCTGAGACTTCGCTATCACTAAGCTGGTTGACGTGTTCACACTAGAAATGCATGTCGAAGGTGCGCATGATCCAGTTTAAGCGATATGTTGATTTCGACGCTTGTGCAAGTGAATATCCAAATGAACAAGTACAACGACTTGTCTAGGATTGCCTCAACCATAGATTACTGCTTGTCCTCAGTAAGTCTCGAGGACAAGACTTTTTCTGAGTTGGGTAGGATATAACACCCCGTTCTGCTCAAGCGGACTGCCATCTCAAACGGCAAAAGTGCAACTGTCCTGACCTGCCTTGCCTCAAACGAGAAGCAAAGGATATCCAGACTTGTCCCTACAGGAAATCAACTTCGGGTTTCAGAGGCTCGCTTGACGTATCGCTCTACCGAGGCGAATCATCGCTAAGGTGGGTGGCTACGGTGAACTTGTCTTTGCTTAGCCAGCACACATAAAATCTGGAAATATTCATGCTAGTTACTAGGTGATTAACCCCCTGCATGCTAATAAATCCAACGCACCTAGCTAAGGGAATAATCCTGACTTGTATTGCTATGCTAGAACATGGAAAATGAAATACTGCTTATGTATGTTCAGACCCTCGCATGCTAAGTGCCTAACGGTTTTATCCCTTGGCTTACCTTCGGGTCCGAGCAAACGTGTTTACTTATGTTCCTTAGAAACGCATGCTTGTCTGCTAGTAATGTTGCCATGTTTTCATCCAAACCTCGGAAGACTACCAAGCAGTCGTTCCGTTCATGATTTTACCTGCAAGTATCTAAGACCGTTGGGTCATCAGGCAGCCCCGAACCAGGGGAATGCATCAAGACAAGTCAATCACTGTACAGAATCAAGATTCAAGTATCTCGTGTTCTCGTGTTCAAAGTGCACATGCGTCTCAAGTTCCAGTGCACTCCTGTTCCCGTGTATCTCGTGATAATTGACTGACCCAACAACTGCATGTCGCGGACAACCTGTGCACAAGGTATTGATTGTTCAAGTTCCTGCGGACGGCTACACCGGGGCACTGGAGCCGATCCGATCCGGACGGAACTTTCTGATAGTCGAACGTGAGTGGGCGGCATGGAGTGAACGCCCCAATGGCCTAGCGTCTCGCTCCATACCGTCCCGGGCGAGGTGACGTGTAGCGACACAAGACCTCTCGCACCCAACCGCCCAGAGACTATAAACGGTCCTTTATGGCTTTGCCAGCGACAACTGTTCATATAGATAATTCATCCTCGCTTAGCGGCTATCCGCGTGCGAGTCACTGCATCGCATCAATGAATAACTGAACACCTGAACGATCATGATACAACGACTCTCATGTTGCATATGCTATTGCTTGGTTTGGTTTTCATGAATATGCTATGCCCCTTAAATGCTTATACTTGCCCGTGCTTAAATCAATAATGTTTGCCTTGGACAGGGAAGGACAAATGGTAGGTCTCACCGTGTTTCCTCTCATATCGTACGGTGCACTGCCCGACACGAGTTAGGCTATTCAATGTTTGCATGAAACTGGTCCTAAGGCAACTAGAAAGATAACTTAATAGTTGTGCACGAAACCTGTATTACGTATTTGGATTTGTCGAGCGGGCGAGTAGCTTCCCCACCAGTGCATTCAATGTACTGATAATCCACCAGTTTGTATGCAGGGTGCGGGAGAACCTCGTTCGGTGCGGATGCCTCCAACGTGCGTGCTAAGGCATGGACATCACTCCGAAGCAATGGTGCATCCGGGACTGAAGCACATTTACAAGACATAAGTTGTGAACATCGCCTGAACATCGCCTCTACAATCATTCCATAATTGTAGCCACTTGGCACGCATTTACTGTTTCAGAGAGAGAGAGGCTTGAGCAACTTATAATCTCGGCTATACGCCGCCTGTAACACATGTTCATATCAATAAAAGAGCTTGCTTTACTTCAACTTATGTTTCAATGCTTCCGCTATATTTGTCAACTCAGAGAACTTGTTACCGATCGCCTATGCGTTCATGACTCCGCTGCACTCGGACAATCTGTACGACTCTGTGGCTTAGAACTCTTACCGCCAGCCAATGAACCATGGCCTTGCACGGGCGTGGCTCACGCTCGTGCGGCATCACGCCCGGATGGGTCAAGCGATCGTTCCGCGGGAGCGCTTGCGAGGGTGATTCACGCCTAGCGGGAACGGCCGATTAGCCTGCGGGAGATCGGGGCGTGACATGTTGGTATCAGAGCCTGGCTTCTACGCCTTTGGACTTCGATTCGATATCTCTGTTTCAAAAGCTCGTTCGTGGGTTATGTGCACGCTCTCTCTCAATGCCTCGATGGGATGTTCCAACAATAAGTCTAAATACTTTCAAAATGCGTTTTGAATGATATGATTGCTTGTCTGGTTGTATGCTGCGAGTGGCCTTTGTGCCAACCTGTGCGAACCCTTGAGAGTATCGCTAGTAGCTTGTCCGATTTTCACTAACTCTAAGTTTGGTTGAATACATCTATTCGAGGGACGCCTTGAACTAGTGCGCCATCCAAGACTTAAGAAAAGGTGAACTCGAGTGCTGAGACTTCGCTATCACTAAGCTGGTTGACGTGTTCACACTAGAAATGCATGTCGAAGGTGCGCACGATCCAGTCTAAGCGATATGCTGATTTCGACGCTTGTGCAAGTGAATATCCAAATGAACAAGTACAACGACTTATCTAGGATTGCCTCAACCATAGATTACTGCTTGTCCTCAGTAAGTCTCGAGGACGAGACTTTTTCTGAGTTGGGTAGGATGTAACACCCCGTTCTGCTCAAGCGGACTGCCGTCTCAAACGGCAAAAGTGCAACTGTCCCGACCCGCCTTGACTCAAACGAGAAGCAAAGGATATCCAGACTTGTCCCTACAGGAAATCAACTTCGGCTTTCATAGGCTCGCTTGACGTATCGCTTTACCGAGGTGAATCATCGCTAAGGTGTGTGGCTACGGTAAACTTGTCTTTGCTTAGCCAGCACACATAAAATCTGGAAATATTCATGCTAGTTGCTAGGTGATTCACCCCCTGCATGCTAATAAATCCAACGCACCTAGCTAAGGGAATAATCCCGACTTGTATTGCTATGCTAGAACATAGAAAATGAAATACTGCTTATGTATGTTCAGACCCTCGCATGCTAAGTCCCTAACGGTTTTATCCCTTGGCTTACCTTCGGGTCCGAGCAAACGTGTTTACTTATGTTCCTTAGAAACGCATGCTTGTCTGCTTGTAATGTTGCCATGTTTTCATCCAAACCTCGGAAGACTACCAAGCAGTCATTCCGTGCATGATTTTACCTGCAAGTATCTAAGACCGTTGGGTCATCAGGCAGCCCCGAACCAGGGGAATGCATCAAGATAAGTCAATCACTGTACAGAATCAAGATTCAAGTATCTCGTGTTCTCGTGTTCAAAGTGCACTTGCGTCTCAAGTTCCAGTGCACTCCTGTTCCTGTGTATCTCGTGATAATTGACTGACCCAACAACTGCATGTCGCGGACAACCTGTGCACAAGGTATTGATTGTTCAAGTTCCTGCGGACGGCTACACCGGGGCACCGGAGCCGATCCGATCCGGACGAAACTTTCTGATAGTCGAACGTGAGTGGGCGGCATGGAGTGAATGCCCCAATGGCCTAGCGTCTCGCTCCATACCGTCCCGGGCGAGGTGACGTGTAGCGACACAAGACCTCTCGCACCCAACCGCCCAGAGACTATAAACGGTCCTTTATGGCTTTGCCAGCGATAACTGTTCATATAGATAAGTCATCCTCGCTTAGCGGCTATCCGCGTGCGAGTCACTGTATCGCATCAATGAACAACTGAACACCTGAACGATCATGATACAACGACTCTCACGTTGCATATGCTATTGCTTGGTTTGGTTTTCATGAATATGCTATGCCCCTTAAATGCTTATACTTGCCCGTGCTTAAAACAATAATGTTTGCCTTGGACAGGGAAGGACAAATGGTAGGTCTCACCGTGTTTCCTCTCATATCGCACGGTGCACTGCCCGTCACGAGTTAGGCTATTCAATGTTTGCATGAAACTGGTCCTAAGGCAACTAGAAAGACAACTAAATAGTTGTGCACGAAACCTGTATTACGTGTTTGGATTTGTCGAGCGGGCGAGTAGCTTCCCCACCAGTGCATTCAATGTACTAATAATCCACCAGTTTGTATACAGGGTACGGGAGAACCTCGTTCGGTGCGGATGCCTCCAACGTGCGTGCTAAGGCGTGGACATCACTCCGAAGCAACGGTGCGTCCGGGACTGAAGCACATATACAAGACATAAGTTATGAACATCGCCTGAACATCGCCTCTACAATCATTCCACAATTGTAGCCACTTGGCACGCATTTACTGTTTCAGAGAGAGAGAGGATTGAGCGACTTGTAATCTCGGCTATACGCCGCCTGTAACACATGTTCATATCAATAAAAGAGCTTGCTTTACTTCAACTTGTGTTTCAATGCTTCCGCTATATTTGTCAACTCAGAGAACTTGTTACCGATCGCCTATGCGTTCATGACTCCGCTGCACTCGGACAATCTTTGCGACTCTGTGGCTTAGAACTCTTGTCGCCAGCTAATGAACCATGGCCTTGCACGGGCGTGGCTCACGCTCGTCCGGCATCACGCCCGGATGGGTCAAGCGATCGTTCCGCGGGAGCGCTGGCGAGGGTGATTCCCGCCTAGCGGGAACGGTCGATTAGCCTGCGGGAGATCGGGGCGTGACATATTGGTATCAGAGCCTGGCTTCTACGCCTTTGGACTTCGATTCGATATCTCTGTTTCAAAAGCTCGTTCGTGGGTTATGTGCACGCTCTCTCTCAATGCCTCGATGTGATATTCCAACAATAAGTCTAAATACTTTCAAAATGCGTTTTGAATGATATGATTACTTGTCTGGTTGTATGCTGCGAGTGGCCTTTGTGCCAACCTGTGCGAACCCTTGAGAGTATCGCTAGTAGCTTGTCCGATTTTCACTAACTCTAAGTTTGGTTGAATGCATCTATTCGAGGGACGCCTTGAACTAGTGCACCATCCAAGACTTAAGAAAAGGTGAACTCGAGTGCTGAGACTTCGCTATCACTAAGCTGGTTGACGTGTTCATACTAGAAATGCATGTCGAAGGTGTGCACGATCCAGTCTAAGCGATATGCTGATTTCGACGCTTGTGCAAGTGAATATCCAAATGAACAAGTACAACGACTTGTCTAGGATTGCCTCAACCATAGATTACTGCTTGTCCTCAGTAAGTCTCGAGGACGAGACTTTTTCTGAGTTGGGTAGGATGTAACACCCCGTTCTGCTCAAGCGGACTGCCGTCTCAAACGGCAAAAGTGCAACTGTCCCGACCCGCCTTGCCTCAAACGAGAAGCAAAGGATATCCAGACTTGTCCCTACAGGAAATCAACTTCGGCTTTCAGAGGCTCGCTTGACGTATCGCTCTACCGAGGCGAATCATCGCTAAGGTGGGTGGCTACGGTGACCTTATCTTTGCTTAGCCAGCACACATAAAATCTGGAAATATTCATGCTAGTTGCTAGGTGATTCACCCCCTGCTTGCTAATAAATCCAATGCACCTAGCTAAGGGAATAATCCCGACTTGTATTGCTATGCTAGAACATGGAAAATGAAATACTGCTTATGTATGTTCAGACCCTCGCATGCTAAGTCCCTAACGGTTTTATCCCTTGGCTTACCTTCGGGTTCGAGCAAACGTGTTTACTTATGTTTCTTAGAAACGCATGCTTGTCTGCTTGTAATGTTGCCATGTTTTCATCCAAACCTCGAAAGACTACCAAGCAGTCGTTCCGTGCATGATTTTACCTGCAAGTATCTAAGACCGTTGGGTCATCAGGCAGCCCCGAACCAGGGGAATGCATCAAGACAAGTCAATCACTGTATAGAATCAAGATTCAAGTATCTCGTGTTCTCGTGTTCAAAGTGCACTTGCGTCTCAAGTTCCAGTGCACTCCTGTTCCCGTGTATCTCGTGATAATTGACTGACCCAATAACTGCATGTCGCGGACAACCTGTGCACAAGGTATTGATTGTTCAAGTTCCTGCGGACGGCTACACCAGGGCACCGGAGCCGATCCGATCCAGACGGAACTTTCTGATAGTCGAACGTGAGTGGGCGGTATGGAGTGAACGCCCCAATGGCCTAGCGTCTCGCTCCATACCGTCCCGGGCGAGGTGACATGTAGCGACACAAGACCTCTCGCACCCAACCGCCCAGAGACTATAAACGGTCCTTTATGGCTTTGCCAGCGACAACTGTTCATATAGATAATTCATCCTCGCTTAGCGGCTATCCGCGTGCGAGTCACTGCATCGCATCAATGAATAACTGAACACCTGAACGATCATGATACAACGACTCTCATGTTGCATATGCTATTGCTTGGTTTGGTTTTCATGAATATGCTATGCCCTTTAAATGCTTATACTTGCCCGTGCTTAAATCAATAATGTTTGCCTTGGACAGGGAAGGACAAATGGTAGGTCTCACCATGTTTCCTCTCATATCGTACGGCGCACTGCCCGACACGAGTTAGGCTATTCAATGTTTGCATGAAACTGGTCCTAAGGCAACTAGAAAGACAACTTAATAGTTGTGCACGAAACCTGTATTACGTGTTTGGATTTGTCGAGCGGGCGAGTAGCTTCCCCACCAGTGCATTCAATGTACTGATAATCCACCAGTTTGTATGCAGGGTGCGGGAGAACCTCGTTCGGTGCGGATGCCTCCAACGTGCGTGCTAAGGCGTGGACATCACTCCGAAGCAACGGTGCGTCCGGGACTGAAGCACATATACAAGACATAAGTTGTGAACATCGCCTGAACATCGCCTCTACAATCATTCCACAATTATAGCCACTTGGCACGCATTTACTGTTTCAGAGAGAGAGAGGCTTGAGCGAGTTGTAATCTCGGCTATACGCCGCCTGTAACACATGTTCATATCAATAAAAGAGTTTGCTTTACTTCAACTTGTGTTTCAATGCTTCCGCTATATTTGTCAACTCAGAGAACTTGTTACCGATCGCCTATGCGTTCATGACTCCGCTGCACTCGGATAATCTGTGCGACTCTGTAGCTTAGAACACTTGCCGCCAGCCAATGAACCATGGCCTTGCACGGGCGTGGATCACGCTCGTGCGGCATCACGCCCGGATGGGTCAAGCGATCGTTCTGCGGGAGCGCTGGCGAGGGTGATTCCCGCCTAGCGGGAACGGCCGATTAGCCTGCGAGAGATCAGGGCGTGACATGTTGGTATCAGAGCCTGGCTTCTACGCCTTTGGACTTCGATTCGATATCTCTATTTCAAAAGCTCGTTCGTGGGTTATGTGCACGCTCTCTCTTAATGCCTCGATGGGATGTTCCAACAATAAGTCTAAATACTTTCAAAATGCGTTTTGAATGATATGATTGCTTGTCTGGTTGTATGCTGCGAGTGGCCTTTGTGCCAACCTGTGCGAACCCTTGAGAGTATCGCTAGTAGCTTGTCCGATTTTCACTAACTCTAAGTTTGGTTGAATGCATCTATTCGAGGGACGCCTTGAACTAGTGCGCCATCCAAGACTTAAGAAAAGGTGAACTCGAGTGCTGAGACTTCACTATCACTAAGTTGGTTGACGTGTTCACACTAGAAATGCATGTCGAAGGTGCGCACGATCCAGTCTAAGCGATATGCTGATTTCGACGCTTGTGCAAGTGAATATCCAAATGAACAAGTACAACGACTTGTTTAGGATTGCCTCAACATTAGATTACTGCTTGTCCTCAGTAAGTCTCGAGGACGAGACTTTTTCTGAGTTGGGTAGGATGTAACACCCCGTTCTGCTCAAGCGGACTGCCGTCTCAAACGGCAAAAGTGCAACTGTCCCGACCCGCCTTGCCTCAAACGAGAAGCAAAGGATATCCAGACTTGTCCCTACAGGAAATCAACTTCAGCTTTCAGAGGCTCGCTTGACGTATCGCTCTACCGAGGCGAATCATCGCTAAGGTGGGTGGCTACGGTGAACTTGTCTTTGCTTAGCCAGCACACATAAAATATAGAAATATTCATGCTAGTTGCTAGGTGATTCACCCCCTGCATGCTAATAAATCCAACGCACCTAGCTAAGGGAATAATCCCGACTTGTATTGCTATGCTAGAACATGGAAAATAAAATACTGCTTATGTATGTTCAGACCCTCGCATGCTAAGTCCCTAACGGTTTTATCCCTTGGCTTACCTTCGGGTCCGAGCAAACGTGTTTACTTATGTTCCTTAGAAACGCATGCTTGTCTGCTTGTAATGTTGCCATGTTTTCATCCAAACCTCGGAAGACTACCAAGCAGTCGTTTCGTGCATGATTTTACCTGCAAGTATCTATGACCGTTGGGTCATCAGGCAGCCCCGAACCAGGGGAATGCATCAAGACAAGTCAATCACTGTACAGAATCAAGATTTAAGTATCTCGTGTTCTCGTGTTCAAAGTGCACTTGCGTCTCAAGTTCCAGTGCACTTCTGTTCCCGTGTATCTCGTGATAATTGACTGACCCAACAACTGTATGTCGCGGACAACCTGTGCACAAGGTATTGATTATTCAAGTTCCTGCGGACGGCTACACCGGGGCACCGGAGCCGATCCGATCCGGACGGAACTTTCTGGTAGTCGAACGTGAGTGGGCGGCATGGAGTGAACACCCCAATGGCCTAGCGTCTCGCTCCATACCGTCCCGGGCGAGGTGACGTGTAGCGACATAAGACCTCTCGCACCCAACCGCCCAGAGACTATAAAGGTCCTTTATGGCTTTGCCAGCGACAACTGTTCATATAGATAAGTCATCCTCGCTTAGCTGCTATCCGCGTGCGAGTCACTGCATCGCATCAATGAACAACTGAACACCTGAACGATCATGATACAACGACTCTCATGTTGCATATGCTATTGCTTGGTTTGGTTTTCATGAATATGCTATGCCCCTTAAATGCTTATACTTGCCCGTGCTTAAATCAATAATGTTTGCCTTGGACAGGGAAGGACAAATGGTAGGTCTTACCGTGTTTCCTTTCATATCGCACGGCGCACTGCCCGACACGAGTTAGGCTATTCAATGTTTGCATGAAACTGGTCCTAAGGCAACTAGAAAGACAACTTAATAGTTGTGCACGAAACCTGTATTACGTGTTTGGATTTGTCGAGCGGGCGAGTAGCTTCCCCACCAGTGCATTCAATGTACTGATAATCCACCAGTTTGTATGCAGGGTGCGGGAGAACCTCGTTCGGTGCGGATGCCTCCAACGTGCGTGCTAAGGCATGGACATCACTCCGAAGCAACGGTGCGTTCGGGACTGAAGCACATATACAAGACATAAGTTGTGAACATCGACTCTACAATCATTCCATAATTGTAGCCACTTGGCACGCATTTACTGTTTCAGAGAGAGAGAGGCTTGAGCGACTTGTAATCTCGGCTATACGCAGCCTGTAACACATGTTCATATCAATAAAAGAGCTTGCTTTACTTCAACTTGTGTTTCAATGCTCCCGCTATATTTGTCAACTCAGAGAACTTGTTACCGATCGCCTATGCGTTCATGACTCCGCTGCACTCGGACAATCTGTGCGACTCTGTGGCTTAGAACTCTTGCCGCCAGCCAATGAACCATGGCCTTGCACGGGCATGGCTCACGCTCGTGCGGCATCACGCCCTGATTGGTCAAGTGATCGTTCCGCGGGAGCGCTGGCGAGGGTGATTCCTGCCTAGCGGGAACGGCCGATTAGCCCGCGGGAGATCGGGGCGTGACATGTTGGTATCAGAGCCTGGCTTCTACGCCTTTGAACTTCGATTCGATATCTCTGTTTCAAAAGCTCGTTCGTGGGTTATGTGCACGCTCTCTCTCAATGCCTCGATGGGATGTTCCAATAATAAGTCTAAATACTTTCAAAATGCGTTTTGAATGATATGATTGCTTGTCTGGTTGTATGCTGCGAGTGGCCTTTGTGCCAACCTGTGCGAACCCTTGAGAGTATCGCTAGTAGCTTGTCCGATTTTTACTAACTCTAAGTTTGGTTGAATGCATCTATTCGAGGGACGCCTTGAACTAGTGCGCCATCCAAGACTTAAGAAAAGGTGAACTCGAGTGCTGAGACTTCGCTATCACTAAGCTGGTTGACGTGTTCACACTAGAAATGCATGTCGAAGGTGCGCACGATCCAGTTTAAGCGATATGCTGATTTCGACGCTTGTGCAAGTGAATATCCAAATGAACAAGTACAACGACTTGTCTAGGATTGCCTCAACCCTAGATTACTGCTTGTCCTCAGTAAGTCTCGAGGACGAGACTTTTTCTAAGTTGGGTAGGATGTAACACCCCGTTCTGCTCAAGCGGACTGCCGTCTCAAACGGCAAAAGTACAACTGTCCCGACCCGCCTTGCCTCAAACGAGAAGCAAAGGATACCGTATCGTGTTGAGCAATTACTTCCTCATCAGAAGAGAAAGAGATCCCCAGCAGAGTCGCCATCTTGTTTGTGGTGGAAAAACGAAAGATTGAAGTGTATTCAAGTGGGGGTCTATACGAGACCCATTTTCTTTGGTTTACAAACAAACTTGTACAATTTAGTCCTATACTAGGATGTGGGAGTACAATTTATTTAATCTGGGTAAATATTGCTATAGGCGTCTGATCTGCAGTCGATCACTTTAGCCCTTGGACCACACGATGATGAAGAAGTGCCGTAGAAGACGGGAAGCAGCTTCAAAGGTTGCAGAAAGGAAGGTGGATGTATGATGCCAAAGTCGTTGATCCCTACTCTTCGCCTGAGCTTCGGATGCCTCTCTCTCTCTCCAAGACTCTTTGACCTCGATTTGATCTCCTTTCTGATTCGACCCTGTTCGAGTTCGAGCTTTTCGACCTTGTTCGAGTTCGAGTTTTTCGACCTTGTTCCTCTGTTGATAGAGGTCTCTATTTATAGAGTTTTAGTGATAGTGACCACTCAGTTGGTATAAAAACCGAGGAGTGGACAGTACAACACCCTTTTACACAACGGTTAAAGTAACCAATGCCTGCGTATAGATGATCTTTTGAATGAGCGTGTGACGCGGGTCCAACTAAGGGACACAACGCGTATAACTGCTACGAAGATCATGGCGTAAAAGCCACGTAGGTATGTATCCCTCGTGTAGAAGAGGTTGGCATAGAAGCCAATATTTGTCACCATGGCATAGAAGCCAAGTAGGCATAGAAGTCGAGTGGGCGCAGAAGGCCGGATGGGCGTAGAAGCCGCATGAGCATAGAAGCTGGAGAGGCATAGAAGCCGCGTGGGCGTAGAAGCCGCGTTGGCATAGAAGCCGAGTGGGCGTAGAAGCCGAGTGGGCGTAGAAGCCGCATGAGCATAGAAGTTGGAGAGGCGTAGAAGCCGAGTGGGCACAAGAACTGGATGGGCGTAGGAGCCGCTGCGTAACGTGCCGGAGTGGTGACGTGGATGTCTCAGCCAGAATTACGGCTCTTGGAGATATAATCAAATCCCTCGCATTAAATGCAGAGATCTGCCATCATCCCTGTGCATTAAATGCAGGTGCTTGTCTTTAAGATTTGCCATCATTCCGCGCATTAAATGTAGATGCGCGTCTCGAGTCCTGTGCGCAGAGTAGTTGCTGACATGGCAGGCTGTTTGTCCTTCGCGGAGCGTGCGAAGGTCATGTCTGCCTGTGTAGAACTAGGCAGCGTATTCTCTTGCATGCGTAGGAGTGGTTCACGCGAAGGGGCTATCACTAAACGACGGTTCGATGATATTTAATCAAATCCCTCGTATTAAATGCAGAGATCCGCCATCATTCTGCGCATTAAATGCGGAGGCGTGTTTTGAAGGTCTGCAGCCCTTCTGTGCATCAAACGCAGAGACGTGCCTCGAGAAACTGTCACCGCCCTGCGCATTAAATGCAAAGGAGTGCCTCGAGCCCTGCAAGAAGTGCAGCTTTCGATGTGGCGGGCGGTTTTGTCTTCCGCGGAGCGTAAACAGCTCACATCCGCCTGTGTAAAACGAGGCGGCGCATCTCCTTGCATGTGTAAAGGGGGTTTTACGTAGAGGGGAAGGCAGTAAACGACAGCCTGGGTTGCAGTGTCGTGCCATCATTATAGCCGTCGCCTGGGTTGTCGAGCATTATCCCTTTGTCAGAAGTCCAGACGTCAGGTTCATTTGCAGGACATGACAGGTTCACTTCGGAGACCACGAAGCGTTCCTCGTACGTTTTAATGCTGCATTGAAAGCGGGTGCATTTTACGCCATATAGGCGACGAGGCCTTATATTCTACGCTGAAGCAGCCTGGACATACTGTACCCACGTGGGTGGTCCTTTGTAAAAAGCTCCGTTGCACGCATGATGGCTCTGAGGTCTTCTGTTTACGCTACTCTGCATCACTGTGCTTGCGTAGAGATGTCCAGCGTATTTTTTCATGCTTCTACACATACCACGTAGCTATATGCCAAGTCACAAATTTCTAGATATCCTGATTTCGTGCTAAACCGTGATGTGTGTCTCACGCACCGGTAGCTAATCGAGTACATGAACTCGCATCCCAACATGAATTACAATTGTGATGTGTATACAAGTGTCAGGTCTAGGAGGATATCAGAATACCCTCATATCTGTAGGTACGTCTGCTAATGGCTAAGTCTGTTACAGTAAGTATCGACGTATTTGTCGACTGCATTCGAGTTAATCTCGAGTGTATACAGTTATATGTATATTGCAACAAGAAAACATACAACAGTTTATAATTTAAACAGTAGAAATTTGGTAAGGTATACTTGCCAAGGAATAGTTTCGTATAGTGCACGTCCAAAACAGTATTTATGTTTTTGTGAAGGAAGTGGTTAGGGTTTGGGGTGAGCTGCATGGATATATATAGGGGATGAAGTCAGTTTTTGCGGGGTTAGTTTATTATTTAAGGGCTTCAAAACCACTTGTTGCTGCTGGTTTTCTTTCTTTCTTGGTCTCGGTTTGCGGCTGAGGGAGTTTTGTAATAATGGGGTTTTAAGAGGCGGTGGAATAAACGGCTCACATGCGCAGTGAAGCAAGGCAAAGCAAAATTGGGTTTTGCTTCTTGCTGTGATATTTTCTACGCGGGTTTCGGGTGTAAGCGGGTAGTGGCTTAGGAGTTGGGGTTCGGGTTTTACGCGCGGTGAAAAGAAGAGTTTACGCGGGGGTGAACTGCTGCTATTGAGGAGTTTTACGCGCGGTGAAAGGAAATTATACGCGGGGTGTTTTACTTCACGCGCGGAGAAAAGAATTAAGCAGTGGGGTTGTTGCTGATATTTCTTTTCTTTACAAGCGGAGAAATAAAAAGCAAAGTGGGCTTTGCTACTACTGCTGTTTGATATTTTCTTCCTTAATGGGTTCGGGTTCAAGCGGGTAAGGTAAGCTAAGGGTTTACCGGTTTTGGGTAGAGATCCAATAGGAATTATTTATATATACACACCTCTTATTCACAGAAAATTCTAAGAATCATACTGATGTATATGGTTGAGCTAGCAACTGTCCAAAGGGTCTTCTACATGGAATAAATTTAAAAAAAATTTATAATGGCTCCAAGAATCTTCTAATTGCTCAAACACCTTAAAATAAAATATAATAAAATCTATTCTCTCTTATTTAGCTCATAACTAATATAAATAAATAAATAATACATTTATCTGGATCAGTAGTTTTACACTAGCAGTCGCATCTACAGGACAATGAGAAACCGACAGGAGCGCCGCCTCATCAACCCCCCTTGGCCCCGGATCATCAACGGAGTAAAAGAGTCGCTACAGTACTCGATTTCCATCGTCACACTTGCCCAGATCTTTTGTACTTAGATTCTCTTGTATAGGGTTTCTCTTGTACTCTTTGTCAATTTATAATAAATAAGAATTGTTCACCTTCACCAAAAATAATATTTTTTTTACGATGTCGACAAAAATGATGACTCTGCTGGTGAAGAGCTTCTCCTCCAACGAGAAGTTGGTAATGCAATCCGATGTTACCAAGATTGGTTCGACTCAGAGGATTTTGGTCATCCGCTTCGACCAACAGGCGTTCGAAGACATGCTGGAGAAGTCGAACTCTACCATGAGGACCGTACGACCTCGCATGACTCAAAAAATTCGGGATGTTAATGCCGCTGTGCCAATCCCGAGATTGGTACCTGATGCATCGTCAACCCACGCCACAGTCGCACACACGGTTAACCTGTAATCTGCCAACAAGTCAAGTTTTTTTTTAGGCCCGCACGACCTTAAAAAGTTTGCAGAATATGGGTTGCTAAAGCAGCTGTGCCAGACCCAAACTCTGTTCTAGAGATGTCACTGACTTCAGCCGTAGATGCACACAAGATGGATGCGCATCCTGTCTCTCCCTTTGAAGCTGCGCCTAAGAGGAGCTGCGCCAAGTTCCCGCATGCGCTTATCCAGCGCCATCAAGGACCGAAGAGATACGCCAATCACAGGAGCATGGAGTCTCCTCCAAGCAAGGCTGCTATCAATTGGGGCTCGCGTACCCCTACCTTGGACTCCCTGTACTATGCGCCTAAGGACACTGGTGCAAGAAAATCTAAAACACCCGGAGCCATGCGCACTCGAGGGGTTACATCGTCAGCGCTCCATAAGCATGTGCCATTGTTAGTAACACGTGTTTATGGTGAAAAACGAAAGAATAAAGTGTATTCAAGTGGGGGTTTATACGAAACCCGCTTTCTTTGGTTTACAAACAAACTTGTACAATTTAGTCCTATACTAGGATGTGGGAGTACAATTTATTTAATCTGGGTAGATATTGCTATAGGTGTCTGATCTGCAGTCGATCACTTTAGCCCTTGGACCACACGATGGAGAAGAAGTGCCGTAGAAGACAGGGAGTAGCTTCGAAGGTTGCAAAGGAGGGTGGATGTACGATGCCAAAGTAGTCGATCCCTACTCTTTGCCTGGGCTCCGGATTCTTCTCTCTCCAAGACTCTTCGACCTCTCTCTCCAGTTCGACCGTTGATCAGTCTCTCGACCTCTTCCTCCGTTTGATCAATTTTTTGGTCCCTGTTCCTCTGTTGATAGAGGTCTCTATTTATAGAGTTTTTAGTGACAGTGACCACTCAGTCGGTGTAAAAATCGAGGAATGGACAATACAACACCCTTTTACACAACGGTTAAAGTAACCAATGCCTGCGTATAGATGATCTTTTGAATGAGCAAGTGACGCAGGTCCAACTAAGGGACAAAACGCGTATAACAGCTACGAAGATCACGGCGTAAAAGCCACGCAGGTAGGTATCCCTCGTATAGAAGAGGTTGGCGTAGAAGCCAATGTCTGTCACCGTGGCATAGAAGCCAATTAGGCATAGAAGCCGAGTGGGCGTAGAAGCCGAGTGGGCGTAGAAGCGGATTGAGCATAGAAGCTGGAGAGGTGTAGAAGCTGAGTGGGCGTAGAAGCCGAGTGGTCATTGAGGCCGAACGAGCATAGAAGCTGGAGAGGCGTAGAAGCCGAGTGGGCACCGGAACTGGATGGGCGTAGAAGCCGCTGCGTAACGTGCCGGAGTGGTGATGTGGATGTCTCAGCCGGAATTACGGCTCTTGGAGATATATTCAAATCTCTCGCATTAAATGCAAAAATCTGCCACCATCCTGTGCATTAAATGCAGATGCTTGTCTTTAAGATCCGCCATCATTCCGTGCATTAAATGCAGATACGCGTCTCGAATCCTACACGCAGAGTAGCTGCTGACATGGCAGGCTGTTTGTCCTCCGCAGAGCGTAAGATGGTCTTGTCTGCCTGTGTAGAACTAGGCAGCGTATTCCCTTGTATGCGTAGGAGTGGTTCACGCGAAGGGGCTGTCACTAAACGACGGTTCGGTGACATTTAATCAAATCCCTCGCATTAAATGCATAGATCCGCCATCATTCTGCGCATTAAATGCGGAAGCGTATTTTGAAGGTCTGCAGCCCTTCTGTGCACCGAACGCAGAGACGTGCCTCGAGAAACTGTCGCCGCTCTGGGCATTAAATGCAGAGGCATGCCTCGAGCCCTGTACGAAGTGCAGCTTTTGACGTGGCATGCGGTTTATCTTCCGCGAAGCGTAAGCAGTTCACATCCGCCTGTGTAAAACTAGGCGGCGTAGTCCTCAGCATGCGAAAAAGCGGTTTACTCGAAGGGAAAAGCAGTAAACGACAGCCTGGGTTGCAGTGTCATGCCATCATTATAGCCGTCGCCTGGGTAGTCGAGCAGTATCCCTTTGTTAGAAGTCCAGACGTCAGGTTCATTTGCAGGAGATGGCAGGTTCACTTCGAAGAACACAAAGCGTTCCTCGTACGCTTTAATGCCGCATAAAAAGCGGGTGTGTTTTACGCCATATAGGCGATGAAGCCCTCAGTTCTACGCTGAAGCGGTCTGTACATACTGCCCTTATGCGGATGGTCCTTTTATATTTCACGCTGTGCTCAGTGGAAAAGCTTCGTTGCACGCTTGATGGCTCTGGGGTCTTCTGTTTATGCTGCCCCGCATCACTGTGCTGCGTAGAGATGTCTAGCGTATTTTTCATGCTTCTACAAGACCCCCTTCAAAGCTTTTAAATTCCTCAGAATTTGAAACGCTTTGAACGAAGCATGAACCGTTCCTCGTAACTCGAAACGTCTTCTAAATGGAGCCCAAAACGGTCAAGTTTGACACGTTCTTTCAGGCCGATCTTTATGGCGGAGTTATTGGGAATAGGTGTGACCTCCCTCGCCTATAAAAGGGCTGGGGTGTTAACCTGTTCTTCCCATGTTCCCTTCATCATGCAGAGATGATCGCCGGAGTTCGTCGGGTCGATCTGAGGAAGAAGAAGACCATGTTCTTCCAGTATGTAAGGAGCCGAAAAAGACGGCGTCTTCGAGCAAGCGTTATCTGCAACGATGGATCATGGAAGGATATCTTAGCCTCCCTTGCTCGGGATAATCAACAACTTCATATGGCGGCTCACTCGGAGAGAGGGGAGGGGTCATATTTGACCAGGCTGCTTGCAAGTGGCATCTTCTCCCGTTACCTCCGGGGGTGAGAGCAGACAGACTAGATCTATCCTCGATCCAGCCTCAACTGGATCTGATCTGGCGTATGGAGGATGGGCTCTGAAAAAGTTCAGGTAGGCCCAGTTCTGTATCCTCCCGCCAGCAATCATCTTCTCGTTCATGACTGTGGTGGTCGATGAACTGTCATGGAGGAAGATGAAGACCTGCACCGATGCGAGAACCTGGCAGAACAGATTCTGGGCGCGATCTTCAGACGACGATGAGGAAATCCTTTGTAGAAGGGATTTCCCTCATATGTAATCATGAAAATGAAGAAAAACCCCTATAGACAGGATTTTCCTCATATATAATCGTGATTTTAATCTTTAATAAAGTCGTCTTTCTTCTCTGCATATGATTGTTTGCCATATGTTGCTGTGAAGTCTGGATATGTGTAGCTTCGACACGTCTGATTCTTTACGCCGATTCTGCCTAGAAAGAGTGCTAGGACCTGTCCTATCTTTTACGCCCACCTAGTGATGCGCAAAAAGCTGCTTGAGGAACCGCATAGAATTCTTTGCCTCAGACATCATCTTCAAGGATGACTCCTCGAAAATCCCTTGGAACAGGGCGAGGAATGGCTGTCGAACTGAGTCGCCATTTCGAACTGTAGATGAAATATTCAGACTGGATTTCTGGATGAACTTCGAGTCGACCCACGAAGAAGAGTGATTTTCAATGTTGAACTCTTGCATGCTTCGGGTACTTGGGATATTTTGAGGTCAAGAAGGAGTATCTTCTGTGTGAACTCCTGCAATTGACCGCTTTGAGAACTGTTCGGATATGCGGAAAGTCAGAGATCCGTAGTGTAGATGGGCTGAAAAAATCCTAAGTTCGTAGCCTATTGAGCGTAGAAAGCCACCGAGCATGAAATCGTAGATTCGTAGCTGCCGAGCGTGAAGTCGTGGGTTTGTAGCCTCTCGAGCGTAAAAGCTACCGAGCACAAAGGCATCCGGGCGTGAAACCATAGACTTATAGCTTGCGAGCGTAAAACCGTAGATCTGTAGCCGTCGAGCGGAGAAAGCTCCTTGACGTAGAACTGTAGATTTGTAGCCTGTGAGAAAGAAATCTTCCGAGCATAAGGTCGTGGATCTGTCGCCTCCGAGCGTAAACTAAACGCCACCGAGCGTGAGACCATAGATTTGGTATCTGCTGAGCGTGAAGTCGTAGGTTTGTAGCCTCTCGAGCGTAAAAGCTATCGAGCACAAAGGCATCCGGGCGTAAAACCATAGACTTATAGCTTGCGAGCGTAAAACCGTAGATCTGTAGCTGTCGAGCGTAGAAAGCTCTTTGACGTAGAACCACGAATCTGCTTTTACACGAAAAACTCTTCGAATTTGCTGACTGTCCGTCTTTCGAGAGTAGTGGGCTGACGTAGTACCCAATCATAACCAAATATTAATTGCGGGATTTGGTTAGGGTTTTGAGGAGTCCGTCCGAGGATTCGAGGAGGCGGCCCAAACTCTATATATATCCCAAGCTTTTGAGAGAGAAACTTTTCATCCGTCTTCTGTGAACGAGAGCCTTCGTCTGTTCGAGTTTTTCGTCGTTCCTTCTCCGAGCACTCTGAGTCCTCAAAAATGGCGTCGAAACAAACCCCCTCCACTAAGGGAAAGAGTATAGGTTCTTCTTCTCATTCTTCTGCTCCGGCGAGAGAGTCTTCGGTCGGGCAAGGTGAACTTCATTCCGAGCGAAGTATCCCACCGACGAGCAGTGCTCCCGGCCTTAGAGGTAGAGCCTTTGGGATGACAAAGAACGACGGAAAATCCTTCGCACACGTTGAACGTGACCGCGCTAGGTCGTCTTCTGTGCTGATAGCCTATTTGAGGAAGATGATGCACAGGGACATTTTTATCTTTTATGCCCACATTCCTAATGTGTCAGCGCAAAAGCTCCAAATTTTTGCAGTTTTGAGCATAAAAGCTCCGACTGCCGAAAACTTGGTGTATACTAAAATTTTAGTTTTACGCATGCGGGTGGAACCTCCGGCGTAATAACCATAATTTTGGCAGTCTGGCGTAAAGCACGGACTGTATACCGCCAATTACGCTTCTGGATGAGACTTCCGGCGTAAAAAATGACCAAATTCGTACAGTCTTGGCGTAAAGCACAGATTGTCGTTTCTTGTTTATTTTATGTTGCAAGGTTTGAAATAACGTGTTTTCCTTGCCCTAATGCAGTTAACTTGCATGAGTCCCCACTGGCCGAGGTGATGGATTCCGCTGCCGGGATGCTGCACTCAAACTATCTGGAGGATCTGTCCCACATGGCTTTTCCTGTCTCCGGACCCCAGTATCCTGAAGGAAGGGAGCGTCTGATATCGGCTCAAGGCGAGTGAACGCTGCTGAACATGATTAACGGCGAGCCCCTGACGTACATAGACGGGGACCAATACGTAAAGCCAGCTTTTCTTTTTGGGGACATGATTGACAAACAGTCCCAGACGAAGCCCAAGAGAGAACCCTGGGTTTTCCTTGCTGGGAACTTGGTTTTGTATCTGCCAACGATGCCGAGAGATTATCCCATCTCGGCCTTCTTTCATGCAACACATCCTAGGAGGATGTCGTGGACGCTGACTCCCGATCTTCACGGTAAGCCGGGGAAGATCTTTCATTTGAAAGGAGCCGACCAGGGGTCGTTCGTCAGCCGCCCTTCCGGCCTTGTGACGATGTTTAGGGGACTGTGCCCGGGCAGTGTCCCGAGTGAAGATAGTCTAGTGATCCAGCCGGTCCAATTGCTGACTTTCTGCAATGACTTCATGGGGCGAGGGGGGGGTATACCCCAAGGAGAATCCTCGGTGCAACGGGTGGATCTCCCCAACAAACCGCCGATGGGCTTGCCTAGTTGACCGGGCCTTGAAGCATTTTCAGAGGGAGTTGGAGGGCATCGGACTGTATGCCGCCGTGAGCGCGACCAGTGTTGGGTTGTTTCCCAATCCTAACCTGTTTCTGGCGCTGATGGAGCGATACATTTCGCTCACCGGGACTTTCGCCACTCCGCTGGGAGAGTTGGGATTGGCCCTCCATGAGATGGCAGTGATCTCGAGACTGCCGATGGGGGATACTCCATATGAAGAGTATGTCCCCACCAACCGGGAGTTGGGTGACTCGGACTCTCGGGCGGTGGAAGTGTATCAGGAGCTGATGTGCCAATACTTCGCGTGCACTGCTTTCTATAACGAGCCCTCTGATTTGGCTCACACCACTAGGTGGATGTCCTACCTCTTCTTTCACCGGGCCAGGGCTGTTAAGTCGGAGAAAGTTTTGGGGGGTAAGGATAAGCCCGTGAACTGTTTGGGCGAGCTCAGCGCCCAGGTCGTCGAGGATCTTATGGAAGATGCTAAGGCTCCAGATCAGATTCTCAATGACGGGGTAGGAAAGTACCCGGAAGGCACTAAGGCCTACAGTTACTTGAGGCGCTGCCGCCGGCCTCTGTCTAAGGAAGCCCAGCTGGCCGGTTTCCTCTCCATATGGCTGCGTCAAGTAGTAGTGCCTGACACTGCATCTGCGGACCGCATTCACCGAAAATCCTGTGGCCTGCAGTGCGTCTGGTGTTTGGGGCAAGACTGGGCTTGCTCCCCGCCATGGTGTGCCGTATACAGGTTGGCCTGAGAGCCATGACTGATGGGCTGCTCGCTGATGACACTCGGCGTGAAAGCTTTCCCAGGGTAGAACTGCCATACCTGTATTTGATGGGATGGCTAATTCTCCACAATCCCCGGGTGATGTCTCCCGGCTCTGGTAGTAGCTCGGGAGGTAGTTTCCTGCTGAACTACAAGGACTCTCCCTGGAATGTGAGCACGGTTTTAGACTGTCGGTTGGCACTGAACCTCAGTCACGGCTGGAAGCTTCTCTGCATCGTCCCCTCGGTACACCGCAATCAATCGGGGATTAGGCTTGAGGATTTAGGTGGAGAGACGACCAATCTTTCTCCGGAAGCTTTCAACTGGTTGGTCTGCATCAGACCCTCCCATTTGCTGTACAGAAGCGAAGATCATTGCTTCTTCGAGCCCTACTTGCCCAGTCGGTTTGCCAGGCAATTTGGGTACGACCAGTTGCACGTGGGCAATGCCGTCACCAGCTTCAGGTCCAGGGGCGGACTCATTGATGGAGCCAGAGGATGGCGATATTTTATCATGGGTTGCACCAGAGCAATCTTTATCGTGCCGGTCATTACACTCTGTATGGAGCTGCACATCCTCCACTCGTATGCCCAGTTCTATGTGGCGGTCAATACCTTCCATCGCGATTTTGACATGCGTGGAAGTTTTAGGGTGCCCTCTTCCAAGCCTGGGGGAAGAGTCAAAATACCCTCGGTTTCTTCTGACGAGGGTGAGCAGTCCGTTACTCCGGACGAGCCTCTTGTGCCGGTACCGAGGTGTGAGGTACCTCCGCCTGCAGGGGCCTTGGTAGTCTCTGTGAAGCGAATGGCTCCTGCTCCGAAGCAGACTTCCCCTCGTAAGAGGAAGAAGAAAACGGTTAATCATCCTCTCCAGATTCCCGGTATTGAGGCTCCTAGAGAGGAACCTGCTGTCTTCCCTGTTGGGGATGTCTCTTCGATTGGAGGTTCCTCGCCTTTTAGAGAGGGCCCTTCCACAGTTTCGGCTGGCGGTGCCGGAGAATCTCAGCTGGAGGCTGCTATCGCTGCTACTGCTTCAGGTAGTGGAACGAAGTCGCCTCCGGGGCTGGGTACAAGATTACCCGGCTCAGCGTTGGGAGAGACCCCTTTCGTGCCTGTGAGCCCACCTGGTGAGCCTCGGTTGGATTTTGAGGAGGACCTGGAAGACCGCTTGCCGGTGTTGGTTAGCAGACCCCTTTCTCCAGGTATGATAGCCCGATTAGCCTCGTTAAAAATGATTTAGCTGTACAGGCTGCAGATGCGACGTACATGCCGTCGGCCGTGGGTAAATGTCGTCTTTACGCCCTTCTTTTTGGAGAAGTTAACATCGTGCCGATTATTAACTTTCTTGTCTTCTTTTCAGGGGCAGACGGGGATGAGAGCGCTGAAGGACTTTTTGGCTTGGCTTCGACCTCTGGCGGTGATACGGAGGCGCCCGGCTTCGAGGAGGAAACATCTTCGGGTGCCGGCTGCCTTTAGTAGTTTCGGCATCTCAAGAGGAGGATGAGCCCGTCATTGTGACATCGCCTCCTGCGAGTATGCCGATGGCTTCGACTGTCGTCGTTGCATTTTCTTCGGTCGCGCCACCTGTTGAGGCGACGGCCGTTGCCACATCGTCTGCAATCGTCCCTGGAGGGGGGCTCACCGATATCGCGACCACTCCTGGCACTCAATAGGGTCTGGCTGCGCTGACCGATCAATATGCCATCATCTTTTACGCCAGCTTGAAAACGCTGATACCAATGGTGTTGGCGAAGAATCTAGACTTCGAGCGTCTGAAGAAGGCTTCTCAGTTTTCGATCGGGGCGGTCAGGGAATTTGGCGCCTCTGAGATAGCTGATGCCCTGGAGGCGATGGTTAATGGTCTGGAGCAACCTATTAACGAATACTTGCAGCTGACTCAGGGCAGCATTGAAGCTGAAGTCCAGACCAGGTACGACTTCATGACAGCACGGTTTACTAAACAGCTGGAAAGCCTGGATAAATCTGCCAAAACGCATAAGCTGGAGGTGGATAAAAGAAAGGCTGTCACGGAGGAGGCTCTTGCTCTTCAGACGAAGTGCCAATCCGAGCATGAAGGAAACGTAGCGAGGGCTCGCAAGTTGAAAGAAAAGCTCACTCAGGCAGAGGAGTGGGCTTCCCAGTCATTGGCAGGTCTAGATGTAGCGACTGGTCGACTGAGCGCAGCACGACGGGATTTGGAGAGTACAGAAGCTGCCCTTGCGGGTTCTCTTCGGGCAAGGGCTGAACTGTCTTTTATGAGCAACCACGAGGCACGGCTGGAGCGGGCCCGCGCTGCTGCCTTGGTTTCCCGTAATGAGAGGATAGCTGTACTGACGCAGCTGATTCGCGATCTGACCGCTCCCCCACAATGATGTACCCTTCCTTCTTTTTTGTTTTCCAGAGTACTTCTGCTCTCTTTTGAGAATAAATAAAGCGAATCTTTTCTGACTTTGTGGACCCATTATTTCGGAATGTAAATGACAGGTTTGGGTGAAAGTTATATCAGAGGTAATATGGACGTGATACACTCTCGGTAAACTCTTAGCAGGTCATATCTATTCAGAGGTCGTACGGACATGATAGAATATGCTTTGACTAAAGTTTGTAGACAAGACACTATCAGAGGTAATATGGACGTGATAGGCTATCGGTAAACTGTAGCAGAAAATATCTATTCAGAGGTCATACGGACATGATAGAATATGCTTTGACTAAAGTTTGTAGACAAGACACTATCAGAGGTAATATGGACGTGATAGGCTATGACCCAACTAGTTTCATTTTGGAAGTAGTTTTGTCAGAATTGAAGTTTTCGCTATATTCCACTTGAGCAGGGGAGATTAAGCATAGTACCTTTTCAGAAATTTGTCGTTGATAGGAGCCATTAACAGGTCTCCGTTAGGCTGGGCTAACCTGTAAGCGCCGTTTGAGAACGTTGTCTCGATCACATAAGGGCCTTCCCATTTGGGCTGGAACTTGCCCTTACTCCTGTGAGTGAGAATCATCGGCCTTCTTACGGCTAAAACTAGCTCGTCGACTTTGAACACTCTTTCCTTTACTTTATGATTGAAAGCCCTGAAAATGCGTGCTTGGTAGAGCGCGATGTGCTGTTGAGCTTGGAGATGTTTCTCGTCTAATCCTTCTAACTCTTGAAGCCTTAAAAGTTCATTCTTCTCTTGAGTCAGCTCATTAGTCACGGCTATCCTGAGTGATGGGATCTGGATTTCAATGGGGAGAACAGCTTCGCTCCCGTAGACCAGTGAGAATGGGGTACAACCCGTCGGTGTTCGTACCGTCGTACGATATGCCCAGAGGCATTCGCCCAGCTTCTCATTCCGATCTTTCTTGTTTGAAGAGACGAACTTCTTCAAGAGTTTGATAATGGTTTTGTTGAAAGCTTCCGCCAAACCATTAGCAGCTGGATAATATGTCGTAGAGGCAATATTATGTATTCGATTTTTATCGCAAAATCGATGAAACGCTTGGCCGATGAACTGAGGCCCATTGTCATGGATTATCCTTCGGGGAATCCCAAAGCGATAAATGACGTGATGCTTGATGAAGCTGATCACGTTAGACGCCTTCACCTCAGCCAGAGGGATCGCCTCTGCCCATTTGGAGAAGTAATCCGTGATGGCCAGTATGAACCGGTGCACTCTGGAAGAAGACGGGTGAATAGGACCAATGATATCCATACCCCATGCTTCGAAAGGCCAGGACGCGACCGTAGGATGTAGGTGTTTAGACGGTTGATGTATGAAGTCTGCATGAACCTGGCAGGCCCTGCATCATCTTGCATATTTGATTGCGTCTGCGATCATAGTGGGCCAGTAATAGCCCATTCTCCTGATACGATCCTGTAGCTTAGGATCGGGTTGATGGGCTCCGCATACGCCGTCGTGAGCTTCACGGATAACCTGCTGTGCTTCGTCCTTGGAGAGGCATCTCAGTAGCAGTCCGTCGTAGGTCCGGCGATATAGGCATTGTGAGGACGCATCGAAGTAGAAGCGTAATGATCGTCTTTTGACGGATACTGCTTCTTTAGGGTCCTCCGGCAAGATTCCGTATGCCACGAAATCTATGAAGGGACTTCTCCAGTCCCTCATAGGGGGATCGGTGTTCACAGGGTAGCTGCATTCTATGTTAAAGTTATTTTTTACACAGAATAAATCTCTGTTAAGGAGGATGACCGAATTCTTCCTTCTTATAGGAGCAGCTAGATCTGCAGCTAGACTGGCCAGGGCATCAGCTTCCAGATTCTGCGATCGAGGTACATGCTCTAGGAAGAATCCTTTGAATGTCATGGCTATCTCGACTGTTGCTTGGTGATAGGGGATGAGGTCTGGATTCCGGACTTCATATATTCCCCTGACTTAATTGACGATCAACAGAGAAACACCGAAAGCTTCCAGAGACTCGACCCCCAGCTCTTTAGCGACTTAGAGGCCGATTAGTAGAGCGTTGTATTCTGCCACATTGTTGGAACAGGGCTCGCTGAGAGAATACGCTCGGTAGATAACGAGTTTATCGGGGGTAACCAGGACGATCCCTACCCCTGAAACCACATTTCCCCTAGGACCAGTTCTGGAGGCACCATCGAAGAATAGTTGCCATGCATCACTTTCCACTGTGGAATTACATTCTGCAGCTTCATCAGGGATGTCCTCGTATAGCTTGGAGGTCTCCGGGATCGGATGAGCAGCTAGGAAGTCGGCCAATGCTTGGCCTTTGATGGACTTCTGAGGGACGTACACCATGTCATATGGTGTTAACAGCATCGCCCAAGTTGCGATTCAGGAATTAAGAGCACTTGGTTTGCTCATCAGTACTCGAAGAGGGTTGATCCTGGAGATGATATGATTAGTCTGGCCCGTGACATAGTGTCGCGTCTTCTGGATAGCGAACATCAGAGCCAAGCATTCTTTCTCCACTGGGTTGTACCAGTGTTCGGCTCCGACCATAGTCCTACTGAGGTAGTAGATAGCCTGTTCATGACCCATGTCGTTCTTTTGTGCGAGAAGAGCTCCCAGTGAATGATCCATCGCTCGAACATACAGCAAAAATGGTCTTCCCATGACGGGAGGCACCAGAACTGGTGGACTAGTGAGGTAGCGCTTGATATCTCCGAACGCTTGCTGACATGTCTCGTCCCATACGAAGGCTACACCTTTCTTCATGAGATGAGACTAGGGCTGACACCTCCCCGAGAGATTGGATATGAATCTCCGGATATAAGCTAGACGGCCTTGAAATCCTCGTAGTTCCCTCAGATTACGGGGCGGTCGCATTTCTACGATGGCCTGGACTTTATCAGGGTCCACTTGGATGCCTTTGGCGGTAATGACAAATCCCAGAAATTTGCCACTAGATACCCCCAGAAAGGACTTTGTAGGATTCATCTTGAGTTGATGTTGGCGCATTAACTCGAATACCGTCCTCAAGTCTCGAATGTGATCATCTTTGAGGCGGCTCTTGACAGCTATGTCATCCACATAGCATTCCACTGTCTTGCGTAAATGCTTACGAAATATGTTACTCATTGCCCGCTGGTATGTAGCCCGAGCGTTCTTCAATCCGAAGGGCATGACCGTATAGCAATATACCCCCAGTGGTGTTCGAAAAGCAGTATGCTTCTTGTCTTCAGGATGCATCTTGATCTGATTGTATCCCGAGAATCCGTCCATGAAAGACATACGTTCGAAACCGCAGGTGTTGTCGATCATGATGTCTGTAATGGGAAGAAGGAATTCGTCCTTAGGGCAGGCTGCATTCAGATCTCGGTAATCGATGCAGATACGTATTTTCCCACTTTTCTTTATGACCGGGACAACATTGGCGACCCAATCGGGATGCTGTTCCTCCCAGATGAAACCGCAGGCTATCAACTTCTTGACTTCAGCTTCAATGGCGTCCATCATATCCGGGCGGAACCGGCGTTGGTGCTGCTTCACCGGCTTTGAATCGGGCAGTATGCTGAGTTTATGAGTAGCCACCTTTGGATCAAGTCCGGGCATATCCTCATAATTTCACGCAAAGATGTCGATACATTCTTTTATCAGTTGAATAACTTCTTCCCTTTCAGCTGGGGAAAGATTGTAACTGATAAATATGGGTTTTGGCGAAAGTTCACCCCCAACATCAACCTGGATAACTTCATCTTTAGTGGGAGGTTCTCTCTGCTCGAAGCGGAACTCCCATTGTGTATCCATTTGCTGAGCCCAAACGTCATTCTCAAATAGCTTGGATTCTTGTTCGTCTGATTCGAAGGGATCCGCCACTACCATATTTACTGGTAATGCTCGCTCGAGAGCGTGAGATGAGTCGGAGGGCGACGAGCCGCTTTGAAAAGAGGAAAAGTCATCCTCGCTTGACTTGGAAGTTGCAAGGGAGGTGGCGTACCCTAACCCGAAACAGGTTTGTTGATAGTGGGGATTGCCAAGCAGCGACGTTCGCCTGCCCCTTCCGTAGTTGAGGCCTGGTTTCTGCCTCAAGTTGTAGCCCATGTTTTGCATGATCCTCAACGCTTGCGGGCTGTATCGGTGGGCTTGTATTTTCCCAGTATCGTCATCGCAGGCATCTTCCCGTATAGTCGACTCGTTGCGCATGCGACCGAAGACTATTGGATGCTGACTGCTGCTGGTAGGCGGGACAATGAAGATGGAATCCTCCTGTGGCCCGTATGTTGTGACGACATTGGATGATGACGCTACCTCCCATATGTATGGATGATAAGAATCCATAGCCTCCAAGAATTTTTGCGCTATGGGTCCTATATCGTCATGGGGAGAGGATTCCTGATTTAGAATCGGAGCATCGACATACTGGAAAAGTGGATGTTTATTATCATCTGGAACTCCGTTCCTGGTTGCATTTACATCAGTCGGCTGCCTGTTGCGCCGAAGGTTGATGACCAAGGGTGGAGGCTTCTGGTTCAGAGTGACCACTAGAGGATCACCCCCTTTTCCTGACCTGGTCTTGTTCAGGTGGATAGCCATATGCTCCATGGATTTTGGACGGGTGGTTCGCCCTTTCACTCTGATTGACAGCGGTGGTGTGGCAGAGGGTTCTTGTCACGACCCGCATCCGGTGTAGGGGCATGAGAGCGTGGGTACGTCTAGCCTACGCCGCAGCATCGGCGGTAGAACGCTGTCTAGGTCACTGTAATACTATATAACTAAATACCTGTCAATGATATCCATCTCCACAATAATCTCACAAGTAACTCAATCACAACAACTATAAGGCACGATAAAGATAAAAAGGAAATGACATAGTTAAACACCATGTCTCAAACATAAAGATAACTCACAGTCTAGCTGTCCAACATAAGTCTCCAATTAAACTTAACATAAACTAAAATATCCTTCATAAGTCTCAAGCATAAATAAATACTATCTAAATAGCTGTAGGCAATGCCTCATCTAGAAGCATAGTCTCCTCTAGGATCTCTGGTACATAGTCTGCATCTATACCTGGTCCGTAGTGCGTGGTACAAAAATCCTCAAGGTTCTCCGGAAAAAATATCCAGTCAGGATTGGAACAAAAATATACCTCTAACAGCAGTTCCACATATATTGACAAAACTATAATACAGTGTAAAGAAATACAAGACAGAATGAAATAACTGGCAATGAGAAATACTAGAACAAAGTACTGGAACATCATCATCAATATGCATCTGACAAGGAATAGAACTACAAGTGTACGCAAGTACAAAGAACTGGTATGTAAGTGTATATAGGAACAACAACTAGAACATGTGGAAATACAAGATCAATCTACCAAGATACATGTCAAGAAATTATCTATCTAAGTGTGTGAAATATCAGTATATCATGTGATCGACTTGGGTTATATGACTCATTACATGGATTAGCGATCATCCCCAACAGGTCAGGCTAACCAGAATGTAACAGCGATGAGGCATGTAAGGGTAAGGCTGCACCGACGTGAAATATGGGTGAGCTAATGCTGCATGTAAGGGGTATGATCACATAACTACTAATACTTCCCCGTTTTCCCCAGCTAGCACGATGGATTCCAATCACGACTCCTCGTGACAAGTCTCAATGATGCTAACTCGTGTAAGCAACAGTGTCAGAGTCATGTACGCTATACAACAAGAATTATAGAGATAATCAATATAATGGAAACTGTCAGAGAATGTACTCGCCTGTGGTCCTTAGCTGGCAATACCACTGTCTGGGTTCCAAGGTGTCGTCTGCATGATCCAACAGTCCTATAGACATAGCATATAATACAATACTTCATCAGACAATACTCTAGCTCACAGTCAACATAATGATCAAGGACTATACTAGGGGTCACGTCTGTAGTTGCTGTGCATAACAGACAGTCAATGGTACGGTCCTACCAGTACGTCAGGGTACATATGGCAGTCTACTATCATGTTATATGGTCACAGGTAGATGTAACTACGGGGTATCCGTGGTCACAATCAAAACATCTCGGACATGTGATACATAGGACTTAATATGAACTAATCTCTCATCATACTAATTAATTACACTTATAATAGATATGTATATATGTATTAAACTAATTGAGCATTATACGGTTCATAGGCATATACATTATTATACATTAATTATGATTATAATACACGTATTTATATACTAGGGGATACCTATACGCTACTTATACGTATGTATATAGATATTAGCTGAGAACATATTATATATATATACCAATATACCAATACGTATACAAATACGTATATACATACGTCCTTAAAGTTATATATATAATCATAGGGAATGACAGGAACGTAGACAGGAGCGAACCTGCGCGCGGCACGATGACGAGGACGATGATGTCAACGAACATGGGGTGGCCGGTCGAGGTAGAACGAAGTCAGGCGGTGCACGGTCGGGATCCGGCGTGAATGCGTTCAGTCTGGCACGGGGGCGACTGTAGTGGTGTTGACGGACGGCGGGGTACTCGGCATCGACAGCAGCGGGTCTGAGCGGCTCCGGCGAATGCTGTCTGGTCGTCAAGCGGGTCTGAGCGGCTCCGGCGAACGCTGTCTGGTCGTCGAGAGGCTCCAGGCGGGGCAGCATGCTCCGTGCAGTCGGGGTTCGGTTCAGCATGGTGAGTTCGACGCGGCTCCGTGCAGTCGGGCTCGGTTCAGCGTTCCAGGCGGTTGATTCTGATGAGTTCACGGTCGGGTTCAGCGGTGAATAGTAAAGTTGGGGGGGGGGTTGAGATTTTCGGCTGGTGTATTAGGTTTTGGTTGAGAAAGAAAAAGGGAAGTAATAGCATATATATATATATGTAATCATAGTAGACTTTGGGTTGACCTAGAATTAGGTCTGGTCAAGGCCTTCTTGAGATTGGGCTTTCTCATGGGTATTACAATGATTGGAATTCAAATAATATGAAATTTGCTAGAATGCATTGGTTCGATGGTCTGAGGCCGTGGTTCAGGGAAAAATGATGTTGTATTACACACTTCCAAGAATTTATGGAATTTACACCTAAAAGAGAATTTGGGTTTATTTATGTATCGTCCAACGGGATGGATACCTCAATGCACTCTTGCACCAAAGTGTCTAAACAATGAAAAGTTGTACAAGTTCGACTTATGCATCAATTTAATAAAAATGAATGCAAGTGGTGTTCTAAAATTCAAACGACGGTAAGGTGCAACAAAATAAAATCACAACAATTGAGAATAATCGATTATCATGCAGTCATTTACTAATCAATTACGAAAAGACGAAAATACCCCTAATCCAAAAAGTGGGGGTGACAAGTCTACCCTCCTTAAAGAATTTTGTCCTCGAAATTAAAAATAAACTAGCACAAGAGCAAGCAATCAATTAATGAATTATACCTCAAGTCTCGAAGAGATATGGATACCGCTCGCGCATTTCGTCCTCTCTCTCCCAAGTTGATTCTCCTGGAGAGTGATTTCTCCATGCAACTCGAACCAAGGGAATGGTCTGGTTCCGCAATATCTTCTCTCTACGATCCAAGATCTCTACCGGTTGTTCGGGATAGCTGAGTGTCGGTCCGACTTCGATCTTCGAGTGATCTAATACGTGACTAGGATCTGCCACGTACCGTCTCAGCTGCGACACGTGGAACACGTTATGCACTCCATCTAGAGCAGGCGGTAAGTCTAGTCTATAGGCCACTGCACCGACCCTTGCAAGATCACTGAAGGGCCCGATGTATCATGGACTAAGCTTTCCTCCTCTGCCGAAACGAATCGTGCCCCGCGTCGGAGAAATTCGTAGGAACACCAAATCGCCAACTTAGAACGACGATCTTAACACGCAATCTAAACAAGGCAATCACAAACCAAACAAAATAATCAAAACAATACCTGAAACTCTAGGGGTCTACGGTGGCTATCGGCCCAATGCCGCTGTTTATCCTGCGCCACTCGCAGTCTGTCTCTGATAAGTTTTACCTTTTCTGCTGCATCCACGACCATTTCTGGTCCTAACAAGGCTCTTTCTCCAACATTATCCCAAGATAAAGGGGTACGACACCTCCGTCCATATAAAGCCTCGAATGGTGATATCTCAATGCTGGCCTGGTAGCTGTTGTTGTAAGCAAACTCTACCAAGTGTAGATGATCCTTCCAAGAACCTCCGAGATCCAATACGCAAGTGCGTAACATATCTTCAAGAGTCTGAATAGTCCTTTCAGACTGCCCGTCTGTCTTAGGGTGATATGCGGTACTGAACTTGAGCTGAGTGCCCAAGCTAGACTGCAGGCTCCTCCAGAAATGGGAAGTGAAACGACTATCCCGGTCTGAAACAATACTCACAGGAACTCCATGTAATCTGACAATCTGCTGTACGTACATCTCTGCTAGCTTCTCCGTAGAAGTACCCACTTTAAAAGGCAAAAAATGGGCTGATTTGGTCAACCTATCCACGATGACCCAAATTGCGTCTTTTCCTCCTGGAGAACGAGGAAGTCCTAAAATAAAGTCCATAGTCACGTGCTCCCACTTCCATTCTGGAATGGGTAAGGGTTGAAGCAATCCCCCTGGCCTCTGTCGATCTGCTTTCACTTGTTGGCATACTAAACATCGGGATACGAAGCGTGCTACTTCGCGCTTCATACCATACCACCATACATGCTTCCTCAAATCTCGATACATCTTGTTGGCTCCGGGATGCATCGAGTACTGAGAGCGGTGTGCCTCCTGTAAAACTTCTTCGCACAGCTCTCCACTTGGCACACACATCCTCGTGCCATGTCGTAAGGATCCATCATTCACAATAGTGAAATCGTCTATCAATCCTTCCTGAACTTGTGCTCTAATATTCCTTAGAGTCTCATCATCATACTGCGCAGCTCTAATTCTGTCTATCAGCTCTGATTGAATCTGCAGTCCCCACATCTGAATCTCAGCTCCTGGAACTAATACCTCAATTTCCAAGCTCTCAAGATCAGCTAATAAGTGTCTATCCGAAGTCAAACACATAGCCATTGGGTACCTGCTCAAGGCATCCGCGACTACATTGGCTTTTCCTGGATGATACTGTAATAAGATATCAAAGTCTTTCATTAATTCTAACCACCTTCTCTGTCTCATATTCAGCTCCTTCTGTGTAAACACGTACTTTAAGCTTTTGTGGTCCGTGAAGATCTCCACACGCTCTCCGTACAGATAGTGCTTCCACAGCTTTAGGGCAAAGATAACTGCTGCTAACTCCAGATCGTGAGTGGGATAGTTCTTTTCATGAGGGCATAATTGTCTCGAAGCATAGGCAATTACTTTCCCGTGTTGTTGAAGAACGCACCCCAACCCTTTTCCTGAAGCATCACTGTAGATAGTGAATCCACCTGTCCCTGATGGCAATGTCAAAACTGGTGCTGTCATCAATCTCCTCTTCAGCTCATCGAATGCAGCTTGACATTCTTCGGTCCAGACAAATTCTACATCTTTCTTGGTCAGCCTAGTCATTGGCTCTGCAATCTTGGAGAAGTCTTGTACAAATCTTCTGTAGTATCCTGCTAGTCCGAGAAAGCTCCTGATTTCAGCTACCGTACTGGGGGTAGTCCATGACTTCACTGCCTCTATCTTCCTTGGGTTAACTGAAATTCCGTCATCCGTCACCATGTGTCCAAGAAATTTAACCTTTTCAAGAAAGAACTCACACTTTGAAAGCTTCCCGTATAATTTCTCTCTCCTGAGTGTTTCTAAGACTATTCTCAAGTGCTCTTCATGCTCTTCTGGGGTTTTTGAATATACTAGAATGTCGTCAATAAACACCACTACGAACTTGTCAAGGTACTGGTGGAACACCTTGTTCATCAAGTTCATAAATACTGCTGGTGCATTGGTTAAACCAAACGGCATTACTGTAAATTCAAACTGGCCATATCTGGTTTGAAAGGCAGTCTTCGGTATGTCTTCTTTCTTCACCTTCACCTGGTGATAGCATGACCTCAAGTCTATTTTTGAAAACACCTTCGCTCCGCTCAATTGATCGAAAATATCATCTATCCTCGGTAGCGGGTATTTGTTTTTGATAGTGAGGTTATTCAAAGCTCTGTAATCGATACACATACGTACCGTGCCATCCTTCTTCGGTACAAATAATACCGTGCTCCCCATGGCGATGAACTGGATCTAATAAAACCTTTGTCTTGCAGCTCCTCAACTTGTTTCTTTAGTTCTACCAATTCGTTGTTGTTAACTCTATAGACATGTTGTGAAATAGGCTCTGCTCCTGGTATCAAGTCTATAGAGAACTCAATATCTCTGTCTGGTGGCAAACCTGGCAACTCCTCTGGAAATACATCCAGGAATTCCGCTATAAGTGGATGCGGTGACTCTTCTTCTTCCACCCTAGCTCCGCAAAAAGTGCCTCTGCTCCGCTCCTCTGCTCCTCTAACAATCTCAAACTCTGGCTCTCCTGGTGGTCAAAATACTACTCTACCTCTGCGACAATCTATAAAAGCATGGTGTTTACTCAGCCAGTCCATTCTGATTACAATATCATATTCCGGAAGTGGCATAACGAGTTAACTCACGCTCAACTCTCGGTCTTCCAATAACACTCTCCGATCCTTGCAACAATCACGGACTAGGATAATGCCTCCTTCTGTCGTGATCTTGCAAGTCCTATCTAATGGTTCTGTTTCTAAATGATGCTTAACGGCATAAGATATAGATACGAAACTATGGGAAGCGCCAGAATCAAATAATGCAAGTGCTGGAATAGAATCGAGTGAAACTGAACCTGAAATCACGTCTCCAGCTGGCTCGGCCTCCTCGGTGGTCATGGCATAAGCTTGTCCTTGTGGTGCTCCTTTCTGTTGCTGTTGCTGCTGCGCAAACCTCTCCTGCTATGATGGAAGTGGAGGTCCTCTCTGCTGGCCTCCTGGTACAATAGGTGCTCTGGCTGGTCCTCTCTGAGCTGCTCCTCCTTCTTGGCGATTCTGAATAGTTGGGCAGTCCCTCAGCTGATGTGCTGCTGATCCACACGATAAGCAAGTGCCCAACCTTTTTTTGCAAATGTCTCTTGTATGTCCTATCTTCCCGCAATACGAACATGGGGTAGCGAGTTGATTATGCCTCTGTGGTTGCTGTTGTTGAGCATGTCCTCGAACTGGTGCCTGTTGCTGGTGTTGTTGCTGGTGTTGCTGCTGGTACGGCCTATGTTGTTGTTGAAAGTGTGGGCGCTTGGCTGGTCCTGTGTTACCTCATGTTGCTCCAGAAATATCGCGTCCTCTCTTGGGCCTGAGGTCCAAGTCGTCTTCGGCAATCTGAGCATCCATCAGAATACCCTCAAATATAGCAGTACGTCGTCCCGAAGTACGAGACTTGATCTCCCTATTTAATCCCTTCCTGAATTTTTGAGCTCTGTCTCCTGGGTCTCGAATCATCGATGGCGCAAATCGACTCAATCGGCAAAACTCTGCAACATATTCGTCGACTGACATGCCTCCTTGGACTAAGTCATGGAACTGACTTTCTAATGCTCCCAAGGCTACGTCAGAAAAGAATTTCTCTTTGAAGAGTTCTTTAAATTCCTCCCAAGTAAGTCCTTCAGTGGCGAGTCTCGACTCTGTACGATACCACGTCAGTGCGATATCAAACATCTGGCTGCCAGCGGCCTCTATCTGAATAATCTCCGGAATCTGTGATAAGCGCAAATTCCTCTCTATGTCTTCTAACCATTCGTCAGCATATAGTATTCCTTCTGTGCCTTTGAACTCTTGAGGCATCATCTTCTTAAAGTCCAATATGATACCGGGCCTCTGTTGTTGCTGACCTTGATGTTACGGTTGTCGTGCTACTCTCTCCACAGCCTGGAGAGTCATCTGATGAGCATTCTCCATGCTCTCTCTCATCAGTTCGGTCTGCGCCTGGTGTGCTTCTGCTTGCATTCTCTGAGCCTCAGCTTGAACACGCTGAGCTTCTGCTGTTACTCTCTGGGCCTCTAGCATGCCCTGTATCAATGCGAACATCTGTGCCCCGTCAGCGGGCACTCCTCCGGGAATCGGTGTCGGTGGTGGTGGAAGGTTGTCTGTCATAGCTGGGGCAATCCTCTGTATAGGTGGAGGAGGAATCCCGTTAGTTGCAGACACTCCCACACGAACAGGAGATGTAGGAGAATCTCCAGGTATCTGTTCGTCAGGTTGAGAGGTGGCAGTCCTCTCTGAATTGGCTGCTCCCATTCTCATGGATCTAGTATTTGGCGACATCCTGAATACAGATCAAAGAATTAATTAAGGTGATAGATGTGATATTATCAAGGAAGGACACTAAAGTGCTAAAGGAAGCAATCCATTAGAATAGCAATAAGAAGTTCAGAATTTCCTAGTGTGATTGAGCATATTCTCATCCTAGATCCTATTTCCTATATCCTAGCACAGGCTCGCAGCAGTACAACTGAGTTGTCGCACTACCACGATATCGCATAACTTGCGAAACTTGACCTGCGTGGGCCACCACTAAAAACGTGTCATGACCCGCACCCGGTGTAGGGGCACGAGAGCGTGGGTACGTCCAGCCTATGCCGCAGCATCGGCGGTAGAACGCTGTCTAGGTCACTGTAATACTATATAACTAAACACCTGTCAATGATATCCATCTCCACAATAATCTCACAAGTAACTCAATCACAACAACTATAAGGCACGATAAAGATAAAAAGGAAATGACATAGTTAAACACCATGTCTCAAACATAAAGATAACTCATAGTCTAGCTGTCCAACACAAGTCTCCAATTAAACTTAACATAAGTCTAACATAAACTGAAATATCCTTCATAAGTCTCAAGCATAAATAAATACTATCTAAATAGCTGTAGGCAATGCCTCATCTAGAAGCATAGTCTCCTCTAGGATCTCTGGTACATAGTCTGCATCTATACCTGGTCCGTAGTGCGTGGTACAAAAATCTTCAAGGTTCTCTGGAAAAAATATCCAGTCAGGATTGGAACGAAAATACACCTCTAACAGCAGTTCCACATATATTAACAAAACTATAATACAGTGTAAAGAAATACAAGACAGAATGAAATAACTGGCAATGAGAAATACTAGAACAAAGTGCTGGAACATCATCATCAATATGCATCTGACAAGGAATAGAACTACAAGTGTACGCAAGTACAAAGAACTGGTATGTAAGTGTATATAGGAACAACAACTAGAACATGTGAAAATACAAGATCAATCTACCAAGATACATGTCAAGAAATTATCTATCTAAGTGTGTGAAACATCAGTATATCATGTGATCGACTTGGGTTATATGACTCATTACATGGATTAGCGATCATCCCCAACAGGTCAGGCTAACTAGAATGTAACAGCGATGAGGCATGTAAGGGTAAGGCTGCACCGACGTGAAATATGGGTGAGCTAATGCTGCATGTAAGGGGTATGATCACATAACTACTAATACTTCCCCGTTTTCTCCAGCTAGCACGATGGATTCCAATCACGACTCATCGTGACAAGTCTCAATGATGCTAACTCGTGTAAGCAACAGTGTCAGAGTCATGTACGCTATACAACAAGAATTATAGAGATAATCAACATAATGGAAACTGTCAGAGAATGTACTCGCCTGTGGTCCTTAGCTGGCAATACCACTGTCTGGGTTCCAAGGTGTCGTCTGAATGATCCAACAGTTCTATAGACGTAGCATATAATACATTACTTCATCAGACAATACTCTAGCTCACAGTCAACATAATGATCAAGGACTATACTAGGGGTCACGTCTGTAGTTGCTGTGCATAACAGACAGTCAATGGTACGGTCCTACCAGTACGTCAGGGTACATATGGCAGTCTACTATCATGTTACATGGTCACAGGTAGATGTAACTACGGAGTATCCGTGGTCACAATCAAAACATCTCGGACATGTGATACATAGGACTTAATATGAACTAATCTCTCATCATACTAATTAATTACACTTATAATAGATATGTATATATGTATTAAACTAATTGAGCATTATACGGTTCATAGGCATATATATTATTATACATTAATTATGATTATAATACACGTATTTATATACTAGGGGATACCTATACGCTACTTATACGTATGTATATAGATATTAGCTGAGAACATATTATATATATACCAATATACCAATACGTATGCAAATACGTATATACATACGTCCTTAAAGTTATATATATAATTACAGGGAATGACGGGAACGTAGACAGGAGCGAACCTGCGCGCGGCACGATGACGAGGACGATGATGTCAACGAACAGGGGGTGGCCGGTCGAGGTGGAACGAAGTCAGGCGGTGCACTGTCGGGATCCGGCGTGAATGCGTTCAGTCCGGCGCGGGGTCGACTGCAGTGGTGTTGACGGACGGCGGGGTACTCGGCGTCGACAGCAGCGGGTCTGAGCGGCTCCGGCGAACGCTGTCTGGTCGTCGAGCGGCTCCAGGCGGGGCAGCGTGCTCCGTGCAGTCGGGGTTCGCTTCAGCGTGGTGAGTTCGATGCGGCTCCGTGCAGTCGGGCTCGGTTCAGCGTTCCAGGCGGTCGATTCCAACGAGTTTACGGTCGGGTTCGGCGATGAATAGTAAAGTTGGGGGGGGTTGAGATTTTCGGCTGGTTTATTAGGTTTTGGTTGAGAAAGAAAAAGGGAAGTAATAGCATATATATATATATATGTAATCATAGTAGACTTTGGGTTGACCTAGAATTAGGTCTGGTCAAGGCCTTCTTGAGATTGGGCTTTCTCATGGGTATTACAATGATTGGAATTCAAATAATAAGAAATTTGCTAGAATGCATTGGTTCGATGGTCTGAGGCCGTGGTTCAGGGAAAAATGATGTTGTATTACACACTTCCAAGAATTTATGGAATTTACACCTAAAGGAGAATTTGGGTTTATTTATGTATCGTCCAACGGGATGGATACCTCAATGCACTCTTGCACCAAAGTGTCTAAACAATAAAAAGTTGTACAAGTTCGACTTATGCATCAATTTAATAAAAGTGAACGCAAGTGGTGTTCTAAAATTCAAACGACGGTAAGGTGCAACAAAATAAAATCACAATAATTGAGAATAATCGATTATCATGCAGTCATTTACTAATCAATTACGAAAAGACGAAAATACCCCTAATCCAAAAAGTGGGGGTGACAGTTCTTCTGGCTCCTGGCGGGATTCCTTCTCTGCTTGGGCTGACACGTCTTCCGTGTGGTCTTGAGAGTATAACACGGCATCGGAGTAGTAGGATTCTACTCCTTTGAACGGGTTCAGGTCAGCAACCTCCGTCTGTACCATTCCTTGGGCGTCTACATATTTAAGGCATTGATGTAGAGTCGAAGGAACGATGTTGTGGTCGTGGATCCATGGTCTTCCCAGCAAAATGTTATAGGACACCTCTGAATCGATGACATAACATGTAGCCACCGATCTGAGGTTTCCAATCTGGATCCTCAGGCAAATTTTCCCCAATGGCTTACTTTTTCCAGCGTTGAAACCCACGATCGTAGTGGTGGTGTAAGCCAATTCGCTGGTGGGAATCCTCAGCGGTCTGAGCAGACTGTGAGGGATGATGCTGATCGACGATCCCGGATCTATGTGGATTCGATCGACCTCCATGGAACCGACGTACCCAGTGTAATAGAGGGGTCTGTCATGTCTGTTATATTTTAACAGCATGTCGTCTTGAGTGAAAGTGATATTTGGGACCACCTCCATCACACTGTGGCATTGAGGACACGCCACGGGTTCTTCGTCGGGAGACTTGATCTGGGTCAAGTATGCCTCCGCTTGCATCAGTGCTTCACTCAGGGCTAGACGAGTGTCTTGGGAGAGCCTGAGTAGCTCGAAGATGGACAGCCTGGCTGGTGTATTGGCCAGTTGGGCCAGGATGTCGAAGTTGTATGGCTTCTCTAAACCTTTGTTTGGAATATTTTTCACAGGTTTATCGAAGCGCACTTCTTTTTGCTTCCCCTTGTCCGCCGAAGTTGGTCTTGAAGGACCGGCTTCCGGTACGACGGGCTCTGGTTCCGAAGGCTTGGTGGCTGAAGTGTCGGCTGGTGTATCTTCTTGACTCGCTCCGGAGTCCTTGAAGTAGGTTTTCCCTGAGCGGGTTGCAGCCAGTACCTCGTCTTCGTCTGATGCCGAAGAAGTTGCAACCATATGGCATGGTTTGCACTTGGAGCTCTTCCTAGGCCCAGTCTTGTGAGCACTAGTCGCTTCCTCGAGCTCTGGCACCAAATCGGGATGAACCCATATAATCTCGCCCCGCCGGGTGGTTAGGGGTACCAGGTCATGATTTTGACCCCTTGCTGGAGGGAGATTGACGATGTTCATCGTAGTCTAGGCAATGGGTGTAATACCGTCTGAAACTTCTTGAGGAGGCAGATTGCCAAACTGCAGAGAGATCATGTTGGCCATGACTGCCTTCTCGGTGTTGTGCAGAGTGATGGCCTTAGCATCGATCAACCCCTGGATATTCCTTTTTAGTACGTAACACGCCTTTGTCTGGTGGTGTACATATCTGTGGAAGATGCAGTATTTGGGGTCGTTAGTACTGCCGACTTCTTGGGGCCGTCTCTGCTCCGGAAGGGTGATCTTGCCACTTTTGACGAGACACTCGAATATACTTGGGATATCGTCGTCGTCAAAGGAGTAGACTTCTACGGGCCTGGAAGTCCCTGGTCTCGTCTGCGTGGTTGCCGCCATCTTTTGTCTGGACGTATTGATCGCCAGAGCTTCTTTCCCTTTGGGACTACGAGGATGGTCGTTACTAGGAGATAACTTCTTACCTCTGTCGGAGGCGGAGATCATGATGCCATTGTCGCGTGCCTTGCGACTGTTGTCTTCGGCGGCTACGGCGGAGATGATGAACGAGGGCCAATCACGGAACTGATATGGTCCTGTGAACACCGAGACCACGGAAAGGAGGTTCTTCCTGCAAATATCCACCAATGCAGAGTCTGGAACTCCCGGAGGCATCTGTAAGGTGGCCTGACGAAAATGCTCGATGAAGGTGCGAACGTCCTCTTTTTCTTTTTGCTTGACTTCGATGAGAGAGGACATAGACATGTCCATTCCTCCCTCGTAGAATCGCGTGAAGAATAAAGATTTGAAGTCCTCGAAGGAAGTGATGCAGTTGTCCGCCAAGCTATGGTACCATTGATAGGCTACTCCCGAGAGACAACCTTTGAACACCCGAGTGAGGAGGGCGTCATTCCCTTGCAGCAACACCGTCATCATACTGAAATAGTTCATGTACTGGCTTGGTGACGTTTTTCCCTCGAATAGGGCCATAGTTTGAGGTTTGTACCTCGGAGGGAAAGGGACCTCTTCCCAGATAGCTGGGTAAGGTTGGTTGATTCCCAGTTTCTTGAGCTGACCTTTGTGCTTCAAGGCGTCAAACTGGGCCTTCAACTCCCGTACTGCCTGCATAGGATTTTCAGCCGGAAGCGGGACTATGGAGTGGTGTGGAGTTGGTTGTATCGTGACTCCAACGGGAGGCAATATCTCCTCCGAGTGAGGAAGCGGAGGAACTGTTGATTCTTGATCTAGAGCAGGCTCTTGGTTCGGTTTGGATGGTGGTAAGTCCACCCCCATACGTATCTGAGTTGGTGGGATCGATGCTTGAGCCATGGCCGTTGTGTGCTGAGTTAGCATCATCTGGTGCATGTTCTCCATCATGGATTGCATTTGCTTCAGAGATGTCTCCAGTACAATGATGCATTGTTCCGCGCTCCCTGACGGCGAAGCTTCCTCGCGTTCATCTTCAACGGCATAAGCTCCCATTTTCCTAGGTGTCATTGAAGAATGAGTATAGGTCGCCGTAGAGGTCGACTCTATATTTCCAGTATCTGATTCGGGTGATTGGCGACCCCCAGCGTCAGAATCAGAAGAGTACGCAGCTGGTTGTCGTGACCTTGCACGAGTGTTTTGGAACACTCCAGCTTTAGCGTTCCTGAGGAGCTCATTAAATCTCCTTCGGCTCGGAGGCCCGGAGGGATGACGTCTCGAGTTCGAACCTCCTCTAGGTATGTGTGAAGCCATGTTCACAGATGCATGCGCGGGCTCTTCTTCCTGGAAAGACAGAGAGTAGCTCAACCGGTCGAAAACCGACCATTTTGCTTCAGAACAGCAGTAATTAATCACAACCTTATGACTATTACAACAGTGCTTGCTAGGAGGCATAATAGACATGTTGGAAGATCCTCTCTCCTTACACTTCTGGATTAGATATTCGTGCAGGTCAGGAGGAGTCGTAGAAGAAGAAGAAGCCTGCTTGTTCCCTCTGTTCACCGCAGTGGTCATGCGGATGTTGGGAACTCCAGTTTTCCTTGTGCCACCTGTGTACAACAGATTGGCCATCTGGGTGGCGGATAATCCCTGAGGAGGGTATCTTTCCGCAACCTGAGCTTGTTTTACGCCGAGGGACTTCGTCTGGCAGAATTTGGAGATTTGCTCAGACTTGCGTAAAGCTGAAGAGGTCCTGAGTTGGCCGTCAGCATCTCGCGTAATCCAGAGGGAAGGCAGATTGTTCCCTCGCTGGCGTAGAGGTCGAGAAGTTGAGTAGTTCGTCGCCTGCTTTCCCCTGCGTAGATTGCAGGGATCATCTGCTTTTCCGCGAAAGGCAGATGAAGTGTTACGCGTGGAACGCGCTTGAAATTTCTGTTTTGGCGCCAAGGCCTTATCAGAAATGTTGTCTGTTCCGCCAGTGACGGGAGACTGCATTTTACGCGCAAGGCGCAGAGTGGACTTCTGGACTAGCGTTAAGCCATTTCCAGAAGTTTTATCGGCCCTGTCAGAGACAGGCGACTGAATTTTACGTGCAGGGCACGGAGTATACTCCTGGATTAGCGCTAAGGCCTTGCCAGAAGTTTTGTCGGCCCTGTCAGAGACAGGCGATTGAATTTTACGTGCAGGGTACGGAGTATACTCCTGGGTTAGCGCTAAGGCCTTGCCAGAAGTTTTGTCGGCCCTGTCAGAGACAGGCGACTGAATTTTACGTGCAAGGCACAAAGGGAGCAAAGCTACAACCTTATTGGTCGGAGAGATCGGAGAGTCCACAGGGATGGTAGAGGATGTCTTGGGCATCCAGACCTTGCGCAGCTTCCTGTTGTTTTGGACGGAGAGAGGGGGAGAGCTACCCCCGGTTCGATGCATGTCTTCGTAGGCAGACTGGTCGAATTGGACGACCAGTGTCTTCTTCACGGTTCCTACAGATACCGCATCGTGTTGAGCAATTACTTCCTCATCAGAAGAGAAAGATGTCCCCAGCAGAGTTGCCATCTTGTTTGTGGTGAAAAATAAAAGAATGAAGTGTATTCAAGTGGGGGTTTATACGAAACCCGCTTTCTTTGGTTTACAAACAAACTTGTACAATTTAGTCCTATACTAGGATGTGGGAGTACAATTTATTTAATCTGGGTAGATATTGCTATAGGTGTCTGATCTGCAGTCGATCACTTTAGCCCTTGGACCACACGATGGAGAAGAAGTGCCGTAGAAGACAGGGAGTAGCTTCGAAGGTTGCAAAGGAGGGTGGATGTACGATGCCAAAGTCGTCGATCCCTACTCTTTGCCTGGGCTCCGGATTCTTCTCTCTCCAAGACTCTTCGACCTCTCTCTCCAGTTCGACCGTTGATCAGTCTCTCGACCTCTTCCTCCGTTTGATCAATTTTTTGGTCCTCGTTCCTCTGTTGATAGAGGTCTCTATTTATAGAGTTTTTAGTGACAGTGACCACTCAGTCGGTGTAAAAACCGAGGAATGGACAGTACTGCACCCTTTTACACAACGGTTAAAGTAACCAATGCCTACGTATAGATGATCTTTTGAATGAGCAAGTGACGCGGGTCCAACTAAGGGACAAAACGCGTATAACAGCTATGAAGATCACGGCATAAAAGCCACGCAGGTAGGTATCCCTCGTGTAGAAGAGGTTGGCGTAGAAGCCAATGTTTGTCACCGTGGCATAGAAGCCAAGTAGGCATAGAAGCCGAGTGGGCGTAGAAGCCGAATGGGCGTAGAAGCCGATTGAGCATAGAAGCTGGAGAGGCGTAGAAGCCGAGTGGGCGTAGAAGCCGAGTGGTCATAGAGGCCGAACGAGCATAGAAGCTGGAGAGGCGTAGAAGCCGAGTGGGCACAGGAACTGGATGGGCGTAGAAGCCGCTGCGTAATGTGCCGGAGTGGTGATGTGGATGTCTCAGCCGAAATTACGGCTCTTGGAGATATATTCAAATCTCTCGCATTAAATGCAAAGATCTGCCACCATCCTGTGCATTAAATACAGATGCTTGTCTTTAAGATCCGCCATCATTTCGTGCATTAAATGCAGATACGCATCTCAAATCCTGTACGCAGAGTAGCTACTGACGTGGCAGGCTGTTTGTCCTCCGCAGAGCGTAAGAAGGTCTTGTCTGTCTGTGTAGAACTAGGCAGCGTATTCCCTTGTATGTGTAGGAGTGGTTCACGCGAAGGGGCTGTCACTAAACGACGGTTCGGTGACATTTAATCAAATCCCTCGCATTAAATGCATAGATCCGCCATCATTCTGCGCATTAAATACGGAAGCGTGTTTTGAAGGTCTACAGCCCTTCTGTGCACCGAACGCAGAGACGTGCCTCAAGAAACTGTCGCCGCTCTGGGCATTAAATGCTGAGGCGTGCCTCGAGCCCTGTACGAAGTACAGCTTTTGACGTGGCAGGCGGTTTGTCTTCCGCGGAGCGTAAACAGCTCACATCTGCCTGTGTAAAACTAGGCGGCGTAGTCCTCAGCACGGGAAAAAGTGGTTTACTCGAAGGAAAAAGTAGTAAATGACAGCCTGGGTTGCAGTGTCATGCCATCATTATAGCCGTCGCCTGGGTAGTCGAGCAGTATCCCTTTGTCAGAAGTCCAGACGTCAGGTTTATTTGCAGAAGATGGCAGGTTCACTTCGGAGAACACGAAGCGTTCCTCGTACGCTTTAATGCCGCATAAAAAGTGGGTGTGTTTTACGCCATATAGGCGATGAAGCCCTTAGTTCTACGCTGAAGCGGTCTGGACATACTGCCCTTACGCGGATAGTCCTTTTATATTTCACGCTGTGCTCAGTGGAAAAGCTCCGTTGCACGCTTGATGGCTCTGGGGTCTTTTGTTTATGCTGCCCCGCATCACTGTGCTGCGTAGAGATGTCCAGCGTATTTTTCATGCTTCTACAACACGCACTACCAATGAAAAAACTCTATAGGGCAAGCCCAGGCGCATATGCACCGGAAGTGGGTCGACCCTTTGAGATTTTTAAAACTCACTTGGATTCTGCAGTCGCACAAAAACCAAGTCAAGTGAAGAACATCAGGAGGACAAACCCATGCGCCCAATCTGGTTGCGAGCATAGAGGGAGTTTATCTCATATCAAGTCTTCCATTAACGATCCAGTTGCAGTTTCTATGGAAGAACCAAATCGGGGAGCAAAATCTTCGCTTTCACCTCCATGTGCAAGGGTTATCCGAGCACGTGAAGTGGGGGGGGGGAAATAAACTTTCATCGTCTGTTTATGCAACATGATTAGTCACAAGCGTAAGACGAAAGAAGCCACACTCATACATGATATGTCCCCTCAAAGACACGCCTGTGACAACATCATCATTAACTGCTGCTGCACTCAAGCCCCAATTCCTCTAAAAAGACAATTGGTGTTTGAGCGATTTTAATCAGCAATTCCAACCCGATGACGTCCCCGGAGGCCATCGCATCAAGAGGAAGAATGGCCCTTAAAGAAAATCTTAAAGAAAGGATTGCCAACCGTAAGGGTGGCGGTCAAAACTCCATGAAGTCGTCCGCTAGGTAGCAGACTGGTACCGACTGTGGGGATATTTGAAGGAATGCGCTTGCGAACGAAGGCTGGGGATAGCCATACCTCCTCGAGCAAAACTGTAGCTGAAACGGGGGTGGCAATTCCCCGATGTTTCACTACAACCCGACCTTCCAAAAAGAAGGTGAATCCTTGCAAACGAGTGATGACTTAGCAGGTGGAAGTCTGTCACGACCCGTACCCAGAAATTGGGCATGAGTCGTGGGTACGTCCAACCTATGCCGCAGCTTCGACGGTAGAACGTTGTCTAGGTCCAACGTAGCTTTCTAACAATGATATTAAACCTGTCAACATATCTCAACTCCAAACGGAGGACAATGAATATGCATATGATCAACAATTCATAATGTACTCAATCACAATAACTATAAAGAAGGTAAATGATAAGATAAAGATATAAAGAAATACGAGAGGCAAAATAATATATGCCTCAACAAGGCAGAGTCTAGCTATCTCAACAAAAAATAGGTCTCAATAATATACAACTCAAGTCTATAAGCCTGGAATAATCCAATACATAAAAATAAGCTAAGTAATATCTAAACAACTGCGGGAGGTGTCTCCTCTATATGTAGTGGCTCCTCTGGAATCTCTGGGATATAATCGCTATATACTCCTGAACCATAATGGGTAGGACAGAAGTCCTCAAGATCCTCTGAAAAATATTATCTAGTCAGGATTGGAGCGAAGCACAAACACTAATAACAGTTTTAATTATATTGACAAAAACTATAAAGCAGTACAAGAAAATACATGATGAAAGAAAATACTGGAATATAAGAAAAATCTGGTGAGACATGTAATCATCATATAGAAATAACTAGCAGTGAACAAATATATGTGAATTCTAGAAATGAATGTACTGGAACAAAGAATAGAAATACTGGCTAAGTGCCGTAAAATATCAGTTTGCTATATGATCGGCTTGGGATAAGATCAGGCTTGTTATATATGATTGGATATGATACATGTGAGGTCAGGCTAACCATATGGTTAGCTTTGATGTAAGTAATAGTCAAGCTAATCATATATAACAGGTTATGAGGCATGTAAATGGTCAGGCTATACCCTACGTGATGTGTGGGGTGAGCTATGATGCATGTAATGTGGGTATGATCACATAACTTGCTAATATTTCTCCGTCCCCAGCTAGTATGATGGATTCCAATCACGACTCCTCATGACAGGTATATGTGATAGTAGCCCGTCTATCCACTGTGTCGAAATTAAGTATACACTACAACTAGAATTATAGTAATGATCAAAATAATAAAAACTGTCAAAAAATGTACTCGTCTGTGCTCTTGAGCAACAAATGAGGATCAATGTCCAAGATGGGATCACGAAGACCTAAATATCAAATATTAATGTTAATTAGTGTTTGGAATGATAGAAGTGGTTAACTAGATTGAAATGAGGTTGTTAGGCCATTTCTAGCCATTTCTATGTCCATGCTAAATTTTGGAAGTCAACTAGGTCAATACCTAGGTTTCCTAAGTCCTAACAAGGTTAATTAGTCAAAATATTATACTATCTACTATAACTAACTCATGTATATATATTACAGCTAATAAATTACTAATTTACTTAGTACTTAATGTCACGTCCCGATCTCCCGTCGGAATCGGCCGTCCCCGCTAGGCGCGAATCACCGTGCCAGCGCTCCTGCGGGACGTACGTTTCCATCGGGATGCGATGCCGCGGGAGCCTGGGGTTGCGCCGGTGCAAGCCAATTACTGAAATGACTGTTGATAACTAGTTCACAGAGTCGTCATAGCGGAAACATAAAATGAACACAAGTATTGAATCCAAATTAAGCCCTTTATTGATATGAAGTAAAGATTACAAGCGGCGCTAGGCCGAGATTACAAATCGCTCATGCCCTCTCTCTCTCTTACAATGAATATGCCCTTAGGCTTACAACCGATACAAACGATCTGAATGATGATGTTCCCATACATTATGTCTCATATATGCGAGCTCCAGGTCCGTGCGCCACGCTCCAAGATGCCAAGTGCGGTCCGACGCCTTATTGCGTTAAGCGATCTTCGAATCCGTACGAGTTCCCCCTGCACCCTGCATGCAGACTGGTTGGGTGTCAGTACATTGAATGCACTGGTGGGGAGGCCTCTCTCTCACGCCATAAAACAAGCACGTTCATTAGTTATGTGCACCGACTGATTTCGTTGTCTTTCTAGTCTTTTGCCTTAGGATCAGTTACATGGCAATATAAAGAAAGTAATCTCCGTGTCTGCATAAGAGTGTCATTATATTAAAAAATTGAGTTCACCTTACCATTTCTTACCATTCGGCCTTCCCTGTCATATGCAGCAATATAAAACAATGATCTACTGAATAACAAGGAAAATTTGTGAAGTCCAAGTGTTATGTCATCTCTGCCTCAAGCCCATTTTACTCGAACTAGGTTTGTTATCGTGCATCCATTCTAATTATACAAAATTTTGTACAATGTACTCCTTCCCGTTACTCCATTTCTCAATACGGATAGCCGCTATGCAAGCATGACTTATCTATATGAAGGTCACTGGCTCTGTTGCTAGCCATATTGGATATGATCTACGATGGACGGCTGTCTTTCCAGCTCGGTTGCTAGCCTTGCTGGGCCTCCCAACAGTCTAACGAGTCGGCGCCCATCCAGGTCGGTAGCAATCCTTGCTGGATTCCTGCTCTCGCTCGCTAGTCATCAGCTAGCGTATCGCCAGGACTACACTGGCACTGTCCTCCCGGGCTGACACGATTCGGATGCCTCAGCAATCTAGTCGAGGACTCTCTCTACCTGGTGCGCAACCAGTTATCCGTGACCATGCAACTACTCCCCCACATCCAATCCTAGCCGAGGACTACATTCGGTTCGCTCTTTGTCGAGGACTACACTCGAATCTTTTCTTCTTTACGCAGCTCTCTGATTAGAGACTGCCTCGGTGATCTGCATATCCTGAGTACCTTCCTTTTTTCCCATCATAACTCGGAATGACTATTTGATAGCCTTCCTCGTCTATGTATGCAATATGATTTTTACTCTATCCCGTGTCATGTTCCGTACGATGCAATACCTCAGTATGAAATTATATTACTTTATGGCATATATATATAAGAAGTTACTATATTCCAACTCAATAATCCCGACTACGCAAATAGCAAGTAAGATCTCGTTCTACACAATGATAAGGCGGGGTTATCCCGTTAGCTATATGCGTTCATCTCTTTTATTAGCATGCAAAGGTTATCTCCTGAAAACTAGCATGTAACATTCATTTTATTAGTGTGCAGATAAGCAGAGACAGGTTCACCGGGGCCACCCACCTTAGCGATGTATCGCATTGGTCGAGCGAGACTCCGAGCGCGCCTCTAAAAACTTAAGTCTGACTCCATTGAAGATCCCAATATGAATGTTTTTGCATCGAACGAGCCATTTCGCTGAGCAAGGCGGGTCAATTTGATATACTTTGGCATTTGAATCGGCCCTCCGAGTTGAGCGGAGAGGGTCGTTACTTTATACACCACTCGGAACAAGTCTCGTCCTCCAGACTTCCTGAGCGCAACTCGTATTATCCCACATCTTCTAAACCAAACTCTATACATCTTGTCTAACTTCCAAGGACTGTTTCAATACTACAATTATTTATTTTCTTACCATGCGTTAAGCAAATGTTTAGCCAATTCTCATCGAACAACTCCATCGTTCAATGCTATTGAACTATACTCAACTTAATCGTTGCACTCCCGACTCAAAATCTACTGCGTCTGGTGCAGGGCTGCATTACCCAAGCACAGGGCATTCTATAACTCAATGTGGCACTTAAAACTCATAATTGGGCGGACTTGCCCAACTTGTTATATTATCTCCATAGGAACCAGCAGCATCCTACCAATTACTTGACATCGCCTATCGAAACCCATCGTTACGCCTAAACCCATAAGCTAGAATCTCAGTTAACTTTCCAATCTTGTTTGCATTAATATCTCTCTGAATCACCGTCCAATCTCGCTAAGTAAATCGTAACCAATCGCCTATGTTTTCTGACTCAGTCTTTATTGTGCCTTAGCGCAGAGCTAAATTGTCCACCTGGGGTACGCTCTAATCCTTTACATCATTGGTCCAATCAAATTTAACTTCTTATTCATTTTACTCGTTCCTGTTTGCACGAGTACTTAATCATTTTATCCAATGATTCCTTCCTACAACTATTGTATTCCCAAACTCAGTCCCTTACTGCGCCTTAGCGCAGAACTATCCCGATAGCACGAGAAACGTTACAATCTTTCTTTTATGAAAGTTTAGGTTGGGGCTAACTTATTTCAGTTGCCATACTCATCCATGCAAATTCAAACATTTTTATTTGCAGCTGCATTCGAGTTATGCATGTCGTTAAGTCTAGATCGTACCCATATTCAAGACGTCCCCCAAATATGTGTATTTCAGCCAAGCTTAGTGACAGCTAAGTCGGATAAGCTACTCATAAAAATCTTTCAAATTGCCGATCATTTCTATACATGAATAACCGAACTCTGGTTCAATTTAGTTATCGCCTACTCCAATCTCACCCAAATTCAAGCTTGTATTACTAGCAACACAAATCATCCCAGCGATGATTTAATTCATTGTGGCAACTTATCTCGAATATCACCAATTCCAATCGTAAGAGTTTCGTCCGACCATTTTCTAATACGGTCTTATTCCTCACCGTCGCTTGACCCTTCCAACCAAATTAATTATCACCCAAGTCCTATCTCCCATTGCGTTCATTTTAACGCCAACGTCGCTAGTACGTACATCCAGTTTCAAGTCCTAACTCTAAGTCTTGTTGCCCCAGTTCTATCATTTTTACCAAACGATTACTCTGAAGTCAGGCACTCCAGTTTTAACTCAAGGCATAGGGTCGTCTGCCTAGCCACTAGGTCACCTCACAAGGTCATAGGTACAGTTTAAGTTTGTGACTCATCGTTCAACCGCGCTGCACAACGCTCGCCCCAAACACCCTAAGGTCAAACCATTGTTTCTTTACACGGGTATTTTACCCAAGCTCATTTCACTCAGATTTCTAAACATCGAGCACAGATCATCCTATCATACCAACACGTTCGTTCAATCGAACCCATGATACGTCCACGTTGCAGGTCCAACCCATCAATTTGTACACACTATCATTTCTATCACGTTTTGATATAATCCACCTATCCATCTATTTCTATGCCTATATCACTAAGCCACAATCCCATTATAAATCATCGATGTATATCATTAACTCTAAGTCGTCCAGCATAATCTATGTATCAGTTCATGAAATCGTTCAACATCTCTTACTTCATGTTTCTAGACTAACTCCTCACCAAACATCCTTAGATTCATTTGTATCCTGAAACTTGTCTTATCGTATCGAACCATAAGTTAAAATGATCCTTCAATTGTCACGTTCCGGTCTCCCGCAAGTTCAATCATCCCCGTCGGACGTAAGATTGCCATGCCAACGCTCCCGCAGAATGATTGTCCTAATCCGGACGTGACGCATGTGCGAGTAAGAAGTTGTACCCGAACAAGACAAGAAGGTCAATCGTTATGGTTATCCTCGAATGAATAGACACCTTATCGTTACCTTTTATTTTATCCCAAGTTATACATTGATCCATCAAGTCACGTTCTTTTTAACAACCGTTCTTGTCGAAGTCAAAATTTGTCTAGTCAAATCGTCCAGCCTTATTGTTTACGTTTGATCGTTTCATAGTCTACTTCTAGCATTCCTCAAACAACTAAGTTCAAATTCCAAACCCAAGTCTATCCCATTTTGATACGTTCCATTCATCGAGTTTGTTTGGAAATAATCATCGAACATATTTCCTTGAGTTCGATTATCTCCGCCGTACGTGAAATCACCACGCCGGCGCTCCCACAGGATAACCGTTCTCGCTGGGACTGATTTTGAATGTTATCTTTCTGAACTTGATTTTAAGATCGTTCTTCCAAACTCGAAGCCAAATCTTTTACCGCTTATCTCAATCCATCAAAATCATAATTTTACTAACTTGCATCAATCCGAGCTATCTTCTGACCATTGCTATAGTCTAAAATCTCCCAATTTGAGATTATCGCATTCGTACTCGAACCGAACTCTATCGAGCGATATCCTATTCAAATCAAAAATTTTCGTGCGCGCTATCATTCGTTCGCGCCCTTATTTTTAATTGTGCTAACTCCGATCGCATCTCCGATTATTCCATCTTGACATAAGTTTTAATTCGCTTGTTTCAACTCAAGGTCGCTCGTACAATCCTTTAAGTTTTCCCAACCATGATATCAATTTAAATTGCTCTGAATTCCTATTCGATGTAAGCCTTATCCCTTATTCAACTCATTGTAACTCGTTCGAACCAAATATTGCCTGCTTCCTCCGAGTTTGCTTACTTGCTAGGCATTATTTATTTGTACTAAGGCTTTACCCAATCTCGTCGCTTGCTGCTAGACCCGTTTAACTCTCTGAATCCACGACTTCGTTCGAGCATTTCTAAGCCGACCAATACACCACTCAGGGTTCGAGTTATACTCCATGAATCTTATAACTCATTATATCCATAATTCGCATACTCGAACCAGGGACCTATCGTATACACCACTCAGGAATCGAGTCATCCTAATAACTCCTGAATCGCGTTCGCATCCTTCACTCGTATTCCTTATTCATTCCTTAGAATTTCAGCACGATCCTTATGTGTTGTCTTAACGATCTTAGACTCATATGCACCTATATTCATATCCTCCATACAGACTATGCTTTAAATCATAACTTATCGCTATGAATAACCGTCCAAACTATATACGAAAATCTAACACAATTCTCATTATTCGCTTTAGCTGTACTCCGATGATATCTCTATCTGTTTCCATCCTTAGTCCAACTTATCCATATCTGAACGATACCTAAATCTCACTGTAACTCACTAGCATCAAGGGTCTTGGTGCACGATACTCAACACAACTTGGCCAAAAGGCTGTGTGTAAAGGGAAACTGTCCGAACGATATTCAATCTCACGCACTCTAACTCGCTTGGTACTTTTATATAGACATCCAGTTTCATATATATCTTGCCGGCCCTAACATAAGTCTATTCCCACAATATCTTACACAGGTTGGGACAAAAGCCCATGCATCATAAACCCGTTCAAGCAATCGTATCATTCACACGCACTCTTTTGAAAATATTTAGGCTTATTGTATGGAACATTCATCGAACATCGAGAGAGAGCATCTACCACTTCTTCACTACACAAGTTTAAAACTGAAAGAATCAAAACAAATTCCAAGGACGTAAAGCCGTGCTTTGATACCAATATGTCATCTTTTTTATTAGCATGCAAAGGTTATCGCCTGAAAACTAGCATGTAAGATTCATTTTATTAGTGTGCAGCTAAGCAGAGATAGGTTCACCGGGGCCACCCACCTTAGCGATGTATCGTATCGGTCGAGCGAGACTCTGGGCGCGCCTCTAAAAATTTAAGTCTGACTCCATTGAAGATCCCAGTATGAATGTCTATGCATCGAACGAGCCATCTCGCTGAGCAAGGCGGGTCAGTTTGCTATACTTTGCCGTTTGAATCGGCCCTCCGGGTTGAGCGGAGCGGGTCGTTACACTTAACATGCACTAGACTTCAATATTACCTTAACTACATACCCATAACTAATATCAATCCCTAATGATGAGACCAATACCTTAACTAGACTTAAACCCCAGTACCTTAGCACTACACCTCAATTCATCTATCACTATAACCTTCAAACATGACTGATACTTTTTGGTATCAGTCATCCATCCTACTGTTACTCTTAACTACCCATTCTCATAACACATTATTAACCCAACTATGCACTTGCACTCAAGACATAGTGTACAAGTTCACACTGCTACCCAGGTAATTCCCCATACAAATACCTCTGCCATGTTGGAAGTGTCATGCTTGCCTACTGCTCTAATACTGCACTGCTACCTACTGATACTTACCCTATCTTAACTGATATAAGATGCTAGGAACTCCCAAGCTCACTCATTTGCCCAATACTTGATCCAATTATGCCTGCAGCAAGTATATCACTTCTTGCTATTGCAGTCCTATGCTCCACTCATTAGTCTAACTCTATTGCAGCTCACTCTTATATCACTACCTTATTCATACTTCATCCCTGGGCTACTCCTTCTTCATATTTGTGCAACAAGTTGCACCATCTAATACCTAAACACCTATTGTAGCTTCAGTTGCTGCTGCACTTGCCAAAATCCGAGAACAACACTATCCTGCATACTGAACATATGTTCAGTATTATACTTGCACTTGCTCCTATCCCCCTGTGCACTGGACTGCAAGGTCAGTATAGAGCCAACTACAGCACATAATTTCCTTACTGCAGAACCCTTAACACCAGAGTATCACTCACTCTACCCCATATACTAGCATATATATATATACATATACACACACACACTATAACTAATATCTCATGTTACATCCACCAATGGATACACTGTCTGATTCTCACAAGTACCCTGATCCTCATTAATACTAAACTGTTGACACACACACATTGATGCTAACTCGATTGAAGCACACATAACTCCCCATGTACCTGGATACACACACACACAACCACTCACAAATTACCCAGGTATCAGACACCCTACTGCTAACACTTGAATCCCCCTCCCTTCTCTGCTTACTGTTACCAGAGCACCACTCTACCTCCCATACTACTTTTTGTATTCTGTACTGCTTGCCACATTGCAATGCTCCTTATTCTTTGTTGCAACCCCAACTGCAGTTAGCAGTTGACTTCATCCCGCCAAACTTTCTACAGTGAACCGATTGTAACACTGGACTGAACTGTAGTGTAGTGCACCATAAGACCTCAGTTCATAGGTCCTAAATAGACTGCACACTGAACAACTATCCTTCCCTCAAGCTCACTACATAACAGTGCACATTAAGGTGTACCGATGAACAAGCATCAGTGCACACAGATACTTCCCCTCCCACATGATACACAAACATATCACTTACACATACACACACACACACTCTCCAATAGCCAAACCCGATTAGGGAAATCAGTGTACAACTGATACTTAGGTTACAAAACTAATACTAAATCTTCCTACAACCACCGATACATCCCACAGGCTATGTACACAGACCTATGTATATTATTCCCTGTGTACACAGACACACTACCACAGTAACACTCACCTCAACAACTAAATACACATCCTAATGGTTGTTCTAACAAACCCCTAGTGGGAACAAGTAATGATACTCATGATACACTCATGCCAAAATCCCAATACTCTATTAATAATACCAATACATAATAAATACTTCTATTTATAACTATTATGATTAGTTGTAATGAAAAAAAAGAGAAAACACATCTATTATCACAAAATCCCAAACTATGAACACAATCTCATGAAGAAAATACTTTGGAACTAATAGGGACTCACTCTCTTCCCTTGTGGGTATTCCTAAACCATGAGTAGGCTTCTATTGGTCCTCAAAATAAGGAAAACATAATTTAAAAGAGATATTTCAGAATTTTATCTCTTGGGAGATGGATTTTCAAACTTCTTCTCCTCCAATGCTCCTTGAGACCCAAGCTTTTAGACCTCTTAGATGAGGGAAATGAGAGAGATTGGGGATTAATTTTTTGAAATTTGATGGAGGAATGAGGGAGTTTTGGGGGAAGAACTCAAGCTAGGGTTTTACTCTGATGTACCATGTACTAAGCTTTCCACCTCCACCAAAGCGAATCGTGCTCCGTATCGGAGAAATCCGTAAGAACACCAAATTGCCAACCTAGAACAAAATACAGCCTTAACATACAATCTAAAACAAAGCAATCACAAGAAATTACAACAAAACCTATACCTCAAACTCCAAGGTTCTACGGTGGTTGTCGGCCCAATGTCGTTATCTGTCCTATGCCACTCAATGTCTATCCATGACGAGCTTTACCTTCTCAGCTTCATCCATAACCATCTCTGGTCCCAACAAGACTATCTCTCCGACATCATCCCAAGATAACGGTGTGCGACATCTCCGTCTATACAGAGCCTCTAATGGTGATATCTCAATATTGGCCTGGTAACTGTTGTTGTAAGCAAACTTTACCAGGTATAGATGATCCTTCCAAGAACCTCTGAGATCTAGAATACAAGTGTGAAGTATATCCTCAAGAGTCTGAATAGTCCTCTCCGACTGTTCGTCTGTCTGGGGTGATATGCGGTACTGAAGTTGAGCTGAGTACCCAATCTAGCCTGCAAACTCATCAAGAAGTAGAAAATAAAATGACTATCCCGATCCGAGATGATGCTCACAGGAATCCCATGTAATCTGACAATCTATCGTACATATATCTCCGCTAGCTTCTCCATCTACGTACCCACTTTGAATGATAAAAAGTGGGCTGATTTGGTCAACCTGTCTACGATGACCCAAATTGTGTCTTTTTTCTCCTGGAGAATGCGGAAGCTCCAAAACAAAATCCATAGTCACATGCTCCCACTTCCATTCTGGGATAGATAAAGGCTGAAATAATCCACCTGGCCTCTGTCTGTCTACTTTTACCTGCTGGCAAACTAAACACTTGGATACGAAGCGTGCTACCTCGCACTTCATAACATACCACCTAACATGCTCCCTCAGGTCTCGATATATCTTGTTGGCACCTGGATGCATCGAGTACTGAGAGCGATATGCCTCATACAAAACCTTCTCAAGCGGCTCCCCACTCGGCTCGGCCCACATATCCTAGTATCATGCCATAACGATCCATTATTAGCAATAGTGAAGTCCTCTGATAATCCTGTCCGAACATGTTTTCTGATACTCCTTAGAGCCTCATCATCATACTGCGTGGCTCTGATTCTGTCTATCATCTCAGACTGTATATGCAATCCCTATATCTGTATCTCGATACCAGAAACTAGCACCTCAATCTCCAAACTCTCAAGATCGGCCAGCAAATATATGTCTGTCGTCAAGTACATAGCCATCAGATATCTGCTCAAGTCATCGGGGACTACGTTGGCCTTTCCTGGGTAGTACTGCAATAAAATATCGAAGTCCTTTATCAGCTTCAACCATCTTCTATGCCTCATGTTCATCTTTTTCTGTGTAAATATGTATTTTAAGCTTTTATGGTCTGTAAAAATCTCCATACGCTCTCCGTATACATAGTATTTTCACAACTTTAGAGCAAAGATGCCCGCTGTCAACACCAAATCATGGGTGGGATAGTTCTTCTCACGAGGACGTAATTTTCTAGAAGCATAGGCAATCAGCTTCCCATGCTGCTGAAGAACGTAACCCAAACCCTTTCCTCAAGCACCACTATAGATAGTGAATCCACCTGTCCCTGATGGAAACGTCAAAACTGGTGCTATCGTCAATCCCTTCTTCGGCTCATCAAATGCGGCCTAACAATCCTCCGTCCAGACAAAATTCACATCTTTCCTGGTCAGCCTAGTCATTGGCTCTTCAATCCTGGAGAAGACTTGTACAAACCTCCTCTAGTAACCTACTAGTCCGAGAAAACTCTTGATCTCAGCCACTGAACTGGGAGTAGTTCATAACTCTACTGCCACGATATTCTTCGGGTTAACTGAGATCCTGTCACCATATGCCCAGGGAATTCAACCTTGTCAAGAAAGAACTCGTACTTCGAAAGCTTTCTGTAAAGCTCTTTTTTTCTAAGTGTCTCCAAAACCATCCTCAGGTGCTCCTCATGCTCCTCTGGGGTCTTCGAATACACAAGAATGTCATCGATGAATACCACCACAAACTTATCAAGGTACTGGTGGAACACCTTGTTCATCAGTTTCATAAATATTGCTGGTGCATTAGTCAACCCAAACGACATCACCATGAACTCAAAATGGCCATACCGAGTCCGAAAAACTATCTTCGGAATATCTTCTTTCTTCACTTTCACCTGGTGGTAGCCTGACCTCAAGTCTATCTTTAAGAATACTTTCGTTCCGCTCAATTGATCGAAGAGATCATCTATCCACGACAACGGATATTTGTTCTTAATAGCGAGGTTGTTCAGAGCTCTGTAGTCGATATACATACATACTGACCCATCCTTCTTCGGTACAAATTATACTAGAGCACCCCACGGTGATGAACTAGATTTAATGAAGTCCTTGTCCTGCAACTCATCAACCTGTTTCTTTAGTTCTGCCAGTTCATTGTTGTTGACCCTATAAATGTGCTGTGATATTGGCTCTGCGCTTGGAACCAACTCTATAGATAACTCAAATTCTCTGTCTGGCGGCAATCCTAAAAACTCCTCTGGAAAGAAATCTAAGAACTCCGCTATCAAAGGATGTGGCAACTCCTTCTCTTCCACCCTGGCTCCACAAAAGTTGCCCCGGCTCTGCTCCGCTGCTCCTCTGGCGACCTCGAACTCTGGCTCTCATGGCGGTCGAATTATCACTCTGCCTCCACAAAAATCTATAGTAGCATGGTGCCTACTTAACCAATCCATCCCGAGTACAATATTGTATCCCGGAAGTGGCATTACGAGTAAGCACACACTCAACTCTCAGCCTCCCAATAAAACTCTTCGGTCCTTGCAAAAATTACTAACTAGGATAATGCCTGTCCCAGTCGTGATCTTACAAGTCATGTCTAAGGGCTCCACCTCTAAATGAAGCATAAGATATATATACGAAACTATGGAAAGTGCCAGAATCAAATAATGCAAATGCTTGAATAAAATTGAGAATAACTGAACCAGATATCACATCTTCAGCTAGTTCAGTCTCAACGACCGTCATGGTATATGCTCGTCCCTGGGATGCACCTCTCTGCTGTTGCTGGTGCTGGGCAAAACTCTATTGCTGTGGCAGGAGTATAGGTATCCTCTGCTGGCCTCTTGGTGTAGTAGATACTCTGGCAGGTCCCCTCTGAGCGGCTGCTCCACCCTAACCTGGATGAGTAAGAATTGATGAGCAATCTCTTAACTGGTGCACTAACGATCCATAAGACAAATATGTACCCAGCCTTTTCCTACAGATGTTTCTCGTGTGTCCCGCCTTTCTGCAGTACGCACACTAGATAGCGAGCTAGGTCTGCCTCTGCAGCAGCTGCTGCTAGATATGTCCTAGAGCTGGTGCTGATACGGCCTCTACTGCTTGTGAAAGTAGGGACTCTTGGCCGGTCCTGCGCTATCACTCGCTCCTCAAGAAATGTCGCGTCCTCTCTTGGGCCAGAGGTCCAGATCATCCTCAGTGATCTAGGCATCCATCAGAATTACCTCAAAGGTAGCAATATGACGTCCAGAAGTACGAGACTTGATCTCTCTCATTAGCCCCTTCCTGAACTTCCGGGCTCGGTCTCCTGGGTCCTGAATCATCGACGGTGCAAAATGACTCAAGCGACAAAACTCTGCGGCATACTCGTCGATCGACATGTTCTCTTGGACCAAGTTATGGAACTGACTCTCCAAGTCTCACATGGCCACATTGGGAAAGAACTTTTCCTTGAAAGTCTTCTTAAAAGCCTCCCAAGTAAGTCCTCTAGCAGTAAGTTTCATCTTCGTACGATACCAAGTCAGCGCGATATCGAACATTGGGCTGCCGGCGGCCTCGATCTGCAGACTCTCTGGAATCTGAGCCAAGCGAAAGTTCCTCTCTATGTCCTCCAGCCAGGCATCGGTGTAGAGTATCTCATCAACACCCTTGAACTCCCGAGGTATCATCCTCTTGAAGTCTACTATAGTGCCTGGCCTCTGCTGCGGCTGGCCAGGGTACTTCTGTGCTACTCTCTTCACTGCATGGAGTGCCACCTGATGAGCATTTTTCATGCCCTCCCTTATCATCTCAGTCTGCGCTTGGTGTATCTCTACCTGTACCCTCTACGCCTTAGCCTGAACTTGCTGAGCCTTTGTCGACATCCTCCGAGCATCCACCATGCCCTGGATTAATGCAAACATCTATGCCCCGTCAACGAGCATGCCTTCTGGAAACAAAATTTGTTGTGGTGGAAGGTACTCCATAATAGCCGGGACAACCCTCCGGACAGGTGGGGGAGGAGGACCCCCGAAGGCTGCAAAAACTTCTACATGAACATGTGAAGTAGGGTGAGAAACTCCAGCTGTCTGGATGGCAGGTCGAGAGGTGACAGACCTCTCAAAAGCTGTGGGTCCCGATCTCTACGACCTAGTCTTCAGCGGCATCCTGAAGACAGATCGAAACATGAAGAAGTCAATTATGGCAAAAGATACAATATCATCAAAGAGGGACAGTAAAATTTAAAGGAAGCAATTATTCATAATAGCAAAATAAATTTGAAAATTTCTAGTTGTGATTGAGCATACTCTCATCATATACCTTATCTCATGCTCGTAATAGTCCTCTAAGTCTGAGCACTACTACGATACTTCAGTAGTTACGACCTAATCATACTTTTCTAGACCTGCATGGACCACCACTAAAAATGTGTCACAACCCGTACTCGAAAATTGGACATGAGTCGTGGGTACGTCCAGCCTAAGCCACAGCATCGGCGGTAGAACATTGTCTAGGTCCAATGTAGCTATCTAACAATGATATTAAACATGTTAACATATCTCAACTCCAAACGGAGGACAATGAATATGCATATGATCAATAAATCATAATGTACTCAATCACAATAATTATAAAGAAGGTAAATGGCACGATAAAGATATAAAGAGACACGAGAGGCAAAATAATATATCTCAACAAGCCAGAGTCTAAGAGTCAAGCTATCTTAATACAAAATAGGTCTCAACAATATACAACTAAAGTCTATAAGTTTGGAACAATCCAATAAATGAAAATAAGCTAAGTGTTGTCTAAACAACTATAGGTGGTGTCTCCTCTAAATGGAGTGGCTCCTCTGAAATCTCTGGGTTATAATCGCCATTTAATCCTAGACCATAATGGGTAGGACAGAAGTCCTCAAGATGCCCTGAAAAATATTATTCAGTCAAGATTGGAGCGAAGCACAAATACTAACAGCAATTTTAATTATATTGATAAAAACTATAAAACAGTGTAAGAAAATACATGATGAAAGAAAATAATGGAATATAAGGAAAATCATGAGAGACATGTAATCATCATATAGAAATAACTAGCAGTAAACAGATATATGTCAATGTTAGAAATGATTGTACTGGAACAAAGAATAGAAATACTGGCTAAGTGCCGTAAAATATCAGTTTGCTATGTGATCGACTTGGGACTAGATTATGCTTATTATATATGATTGGCTATGATACATGTGAGGTCAAGCTAACCATCAGGTTAGCTATGATGCGATCAATAGTAAGACTAATCATATATAACAGGCTATGAGGCATGTAAATGGTCCGGCTACACCCTACGTGATGTGTGGGGTAACCTATGATGCATGTAAGGTGGGATATGATCACATAACTTGCTAATATTTTTCTGTACCCAGCTAGTACGATGGATTTCAATCACGACTCCTCATGACAGGTATCTATGATACTAGCCCATGTATCCACTGTGTCGAAATCAAGTATACACTACAACTAGAATCATAATAATGATCAAAATAATAAAAACTGTCAGAGAATGTACTCGCATGCGGTCCTGAGCCAAAAATGAGGATCGATGTCCAAGATGGGATCACGAAGACCTAAATATCAAAATTTTAATATTAATTAGTGTTTGGAATGATAGAAGTGGCCATTTCTAGGTCCATGCTAAATCTTGGAAGTCAACTAGGTCAATACCTAGGTTTCCTAAGTCCTAATATGGTTAATTAGTCAAAATATTATACTATCTACTATAACTAACTCAGGTATGTAGATTACAGCTAATGCCTTACTAATTCACTTAGTACTTAACATAAACTAGACTTCAATATTACCTTAACTACATATCCATAACTATTATCAATCCCTAATGATGAGACCAATACCTTAACTAGACACAAACCCCAATACCTTAGCACTACACCTTAATTCATCTATCAATCTGACCTTCAAACATGACTGATACTTTTTGGTATCAGTCATCCATTCTATTGATACTCTTAACTACCCATTCCTATAACACATTCTTAAACCAACTATGCACTTGCACTCAAGACACAATGTACATGTTTACACTACTACCCAGGTAATTCCCCATATAAATACCTCTGCCATGTTGTAAGTTTCTTGCTTGCCTACAGCTATAATACTGCACTACTACCTACTGATACTTACCCTATCTAAAATGATATAAGTTGCCTGGAACTCCCAAGCTCACTCATCCTTTAACCCAACTGCAAACTGCCCAATATTTGAGCCAATTGTGCCTGCAGCAAGTGTATCACTTCTTGCTGTTGCAGTCCTGTGCTCCACTCATCAGTCCAACTCTAATACAGCTTACTCTTATATCACCACCTCATTCACACTACATACCTGGGCTACTCCTTCATATTTGTGCAACAAGTTGCACCATCTAATGCCTAAACACCTATTGCAGCTTCAGTTGCTGCTGCACTTGCCAAAACCCGATAGCAACACTAACCTGCATACTGACCATATGTTCAGTATTACACTTATACTTGCTCCTATCCCCCTGTGCACTGGCCTACAAGGT
>JAYESA010000015.1:24332938-24355438 GCA_036927795.1 Iris macrosiphon | reverse complement strand
AAGCTTGGGATCCAGCAACCCTATCCTCCCGAGTGGGATAATGTGGTATACCCTCCTAAATACAAACCACTATCGCTGGCTTCATTTGATGGGAAGACATCGTCCCGACAGTACATGAGATACTTCTAGCCTACAATAGGCCATCTACATCAGGATGATGCCATACTTACCAACTCGTTGGTCGGAGCATTATCCGGGGTCGCCTTTGAGTGGTTCTGCAGTCTCCCAGATAAGTTTATTTCCTTATTTGATGACCTGAGGGCCATGTTCCTTACCCAATTTTATGAAGGAAGAATGTATATGACTATGTCCTCTCTTATGGACATCACCCAGGGAGACCGAGAGCTCGCACGAAACTACATCGTGTGTTTTCGATAGGTAGCGCTGAAATTGCCTCCTGGTATTCCTAAGTCCTCATTAATGGACACATGCTGAAAGATTCTTTTGTCTGCTGTGAGAATCTGGACGACATCTGGCCCATTCAACGACTTGACAACGTTCATTATAAGCACTCGTTGGAATTCCCACTCGTTGAAAAGAGCGCGAAAGATGCCCACTTGTTAGAATTCCAAAATTTCAGCACCGAAGATAAGGGACAACGTCCTTTCGTCGCAAACAACAATCGTGACAATAAAGGAAAGCAGGCCTTGATAGTCAACTTGGCCAAAAATCCAACCTCACCTGAACCTAAGCTGACAGAGCCACCAGTAGTACAGAAAACTTATTCCGTTAATGACGACGAGGTCATGGAACTCTTTGACATTTTGATAAAAGGTAACAAGCTCAAGCTACCCGATGTTAAACGTCCTGATGAGGCAGGCAAGGTGGACAATCCCAAGTATTGTCACTACCATCGATACGTCCATCACTCCAAGCGAGACTGTTATGCATTAAAAAGGCAGATACAGTGACTTATCAACTCTAAAGTTCTCTCTTTGTACTATGAGGACAAGACTGTCACAGAAAATATGGTATCTCTCCAGTTTAGCCCTTTTTCGACAATAGAGGTCCAAGATGGTGTCGTCCCCATACCAAGGACAACAATGGAGGTCGTTAACCTCTCCCAACCTAAGAAGAAGGTTTGGTTCCGATTGTGACCCCAAGACCCGAAGTCATGTGGACTCATCCAGACCTCGTCCAGAACATGACACAGTCAACAGCACCTCCAGTCTCTAAGGCAAAAAGGAAGAAGACCAAGTCCTGTCAGGCGGTCTCCCCAACAAGAGAAGAAGCTCTAGCAGGAGTGACCAGGTTGGGGCTAACCTATCAACGCGATTACAATGCTCCCGATGACTCTGTACCTCTAGCGGGTAATCTTTCGGCCTCTGATCCGGGTTTGCCCTAGCTTTCGGCGGTGGATAAGAAAAAGCAGAAGGAAACTCGTTATGATAAACCTCTGCAAAAGGATGTAACACAAGGGTTGGAGAAGCCCTACATCTTCGATATACCTGCATAATTGGCCAATATTCCTGCGGAGCTATCACTCTTCGAGCTCCTGCGCCTTTCCAAAAAGACCCGCGATGCTCTGAGTGAGGCGTTGCAAAATGCCGACTCCTATTTGTCTCAAGTCTATCCACTGACTGAGAATGCCGTCGCATGTCCTCAATGCAACAATGTGATGGAGACGATCCCGAGCATTACATTCTCCCAATAGGACATGTTGTTAAAAAATAATAGGTACGATCGTCCCCTGTATTACACAGGATACATCAGAGCTATTAAAGTGGATTGAATGCATATCGACCCTGGATTATCCCTCAACATTATCCTACGGAGCTTACTACAAACCCTAGATATCCCAATGCATCGGCTGGCAGCCGCTAATACCACCATCAGCGGCTTCAACGCTAAGAGAAGCCATCCGCTAGGCAAGATTCGTCTGAAATAACAAATTGGGGACCTCCGTACAGAGGTGACGTATCACATCATCGATGTGGAAGTATCCTACAATATCCTACTTGGACAACCATGGATACATGAATATATGATTGTTCCATCTACTATTCATCAATGCTTGAAGTACATCAACGAAGATGGCGTTGTCAAAACAGAATTCGCTGACATGGATCCTTTCAAGGGAATCAAGGTGTACTACTCTGACCCGGTCTTGTATAAACAAATCTACTCAGACGAAGGTGACAACGACATCGACGACAAAGCCGACACCGTTATAGCTTCAGACACTCCTCTAAGGATTCATTTGAAAGGGCGCCCAGTCCCCGCAACCGCTCCTCTGGTGGTCAAGCTCCGTAAGAAAGCTCCTGAATCCCTAATGGTCAAGCCTTAAAGGTTGAGATACCTTCCAAACAAGGAACCCCCTGTCGTGAGAACCCCAAAGAAGTTGGTAGTCAACTCCACAGGAAAGCTTCGATACCGATAGTATCACTGACAACCATTAAAGATGAGTTGGAAGAATACATCGCAGTATCTACCAACACATCATCATTCGATGATGTGTTCCCTTTTGAGGAAGTGCCTTATTTTCTCAATAAGGGTCTGTCCTTGAGCTACTTCATCATAGCACAATAGAATGCCGCATACTCTATGTAGCACATTTAGGCCTACATCTGCATACACAAGTAGCCACCTCTCACTTGGCAGATCAAATCTGCCTTAATCAGGATATGCTTCTTTATTCAAGCAAGAAGGAAAGAAGACAAATCTATCATCTTCGAAAGAGTCGAAGGTCGCCGGGACTTCCTTGTAGGCGAGTTGGAACTGGAAAGCAGTAGAATGCAGCTTCACCGCTATAATATCTGGACGAAGCGTATTGTCCAAAAAATAGGATATGATCTGAAGAGATACCAAGGCCTAAACTATGGCAAATATTGACGATTGCCTGTAACGCCCCAGTCCTAAAATACCAAGGGACTAGGAATACGTAACATGCCAGCTACGAATTCGACCAGACTCTGGTCCGACTCGAATACGTATAAGTTGTAAAATAAGGGTAACTATCTTAGAATACTAAAAATGTCTATGTATTAATCCACATAAAGAACAAAATATCAAGAACAAACTACATGTGATAAAGTCGGTCGCCAGTAACACATAAGCTCGAATAGACTCAAAAAAAGGAATATGATTCTATAAAACTAGGCTACATCATCAGATGAATAAATAATGTGAATAATAACCATAACTCTGGTAGAAATTAAATAAGTACCTGGCACCAATACCTGCAAGATAGAGCAACACATATTAGCAACTCCAGGAAGGCTCCACAATGATCTATGCTGCAAAACTGGCAAGGGACCAGGTCCTCAGAGGGACATAACAAGGTACAAGAAACAGCATGCCAAAATAAAATAGTATAATGCAACATACTCAAGGGTAAACTACTGTAACGATCTAAGTAATATGAATGTGAGGATATCACTCGTACTCAGGCTGAAACTACTACAGGCTCTGTGTCGGGGAGCCCATAGCACTAAGTAATATCTCAAAGGGCCAGTAAATGTTTCAAAGACAGAGTCTAACGCACCACCAGTAATGTAGTGTATATATATATATATATATATATATATATATATATATATATATATATATATAACATAATCAACCTGTAGTATGGTGTATCTCTTCCCATCCAATGTAACCTCATATCTCATGTCCACGATATCTTATGTCCATAATACGTAAGATCATGACCTCTAGCTAGTACAATGAGTCATAATGATATCTATGTATATGCAAGTCTCATATCACGAATCCTGTAAGCCTATATAGAATCACCATGATTTATTCAAGAAAGATTTTGTCATATGAAATAGTGTCAAGTATCCTATGGTATTACGTACTTGGTAAAGCAAGCACGCAAAGAATAGGATCGTGGTATAAACTCTCTAAGTGATGTTACACGACTCCGCGTACGGCGTCGACACCCGAATCTTGTTTGGACGCTAAGCAACGTCTCACGATCCTAGGTTGAGCAAGCACATCACAAGAATATATATATATATATATATATATATATATATATAAAGAATCACCAGCAATTAATATTACAGGATCTACTGCAAGTTGGCAAGTACACTTGCCTGGGTTCTTAACTCAGTCAACTGCTCCTATAAAAGTAGAATCTCTAAGTTCGCCTCGGATTGCTATAACAAATATCATCATTGCTCTCAGAATACTTAAAATAGCTAGGATTGACTATCCATAAGTCCAATTTGGACACAGGGACAAAATTGACAGTTTTTGGTCAAAGTGGGATCCATATGTGGCCCACTTCGCACCAAAAAATGTGCCAGAGACAAAGTTCTCCAAATTTGTCAAACTTAAAGTCTACGAGTCCAAAATGATAGCACGAACCCAATGGAATGTCCAAAACTGGATTCTGATGAGCCGATCACGAAATTGCCCGTCAAGTGGAACCGTGGGGCCCGCAAAACGATATTTCGTCAACTTTCTCAGAATCAAATCAAACTTGGGTCACAGGACCAACGTAATTCTGCTAATCTGATGGCATAAGTTTTATTACGAAATGACAAGCACACATAAAATTATAATGAGTGTCAGAACATGCCGATACAGAATTTTTCGACGGATACGCGTTGATTCCGGTATGCACGCACATCCAGATCAACTTCCATAAATTTTACACGTCCACGTTGACGATACGCACCTTTTGGTATAATTTTCACACAACAAAGTTGTCTCATTTAGCGGGACACACCCCATTTCAGAAAAAATCAGGTTTAAAAAACTAAGTTTTTGACGAAATTCAACAGCAAATAAAACACAGCATACAACAAATTAAAATAAACTAATTAAAGAGATTAAATTTTGGTTATGTTGTCTAAATTACTGTTCAAGTAAAATTTAAAAATATTAACTAGGTTGAAAGAAAATCAGACATGAACATGGGTGGTTGGAACAATTTCTGAATTACAAACTGGGTCATTTTTTTCGGTTTTGCAACGCGATTTGCGACCGACACAAGACACGATATACCAAACTAATTATAAAGGGTTCAAGGGGGTCATGTGATCTTCACATAGGATTTAACGGATCGATATTTAGTTAACTTTGCAGGAAGATACAGGGGCTAGAAGTAGTGTACCTCGATGTATGTTGTTGGTCAGGATGTCAGAGCGGCTTCTTCGTGGCGACGGTCGGCGGCGGTCAGCGAATCGTCAGAATGGTAGAGGAGATCATGGTGGTGGGGTGGTCTGCTGTGGTCTTCATATAGGGGTGAAGGAGGAGGAGTTACAAGAAGATGAAAAGGAGGGGATACGGCAATTTGGGGAGAGTAAGTGGAGGGTCGCGCGGTTGCGAGGGTTTTGGGAGGGGCACTGTAGCAGCGGGTATGGGTTCGGGTAGGGTATGGGTCTCGGGTCGGGTTTGGGATCCGGTTTGGTCTAGGTTGGTTTAACATCGGTTTGTTTGGTTTAGTGTGGGTTGGTTTAGGTTGGTTTAATTAAACCAATATATATATATATGCATATATGGCCAGCTAAAAATAATTTTGGACCTCCATAAAATCCAGAAAAATTATACAATACTCTATTAATTGTTTTACACCCAAAAATATTTTTTTTACTATATTAATAATTAATTAAATACACATAATTATAAATCCATGAACGAACATTTATTATAATTAGCTAAAATTTATAGAAAATATCCCATAATCTCAAAAATTCATAATACCAATAATTAAAAATCTAACATTTAAATTCTAAAAATCAGAGTGTTTACAATCTGTCCAACTTATAAAAATTTCTTCCTCGAATTAAAAATTAAATATGGTAGAAAAGATTTTAATTAAGCAAGGTCGCACTTGTTTATGAAAAGTTGGGGGACACAGTTACCAAATGGAGTCCTAATTTAACGTCGCATTCTAAGAATAAGGGTACGCTTAATCAAGGCTCTACCCAACTTATAAGAATAAAGTTGGCCGCAGAAACTAAAGTCATAATCATATTTCTAAGAGTTTTTAGAAAGTCTAATTTCAAGGAGGGATACGAGATTGTGAGGATTTTGTGACCGTTGTCACAGCCAATCAAAGAAAATCTAAGTACTACCATGAAATTAATTAGTTAATAATAAGATAAAGGATGTTTACCAGTTCTCCTTGCTCCTAATTAGGTCATGAGTCTACAAGACAATAGAAAATATCATAGCCAATTACAACTAGGGTAAAATAGTACCGAGGAATATTTTATCACAATTCTTGTCAAGGTGATTAACATTGTATAGAGAGTTCAAGGGCTCAACTTAATGCTACACCAATATCATGGACGTTGTTTGGCTCGAAGGGGCTACGAATATATTGGTGGTTAGGGTAATTGGGTTGCCGATGTATAATTTAATTTAATTACAACATAACTGTCTAGCATAGGTTTTCTAGAAGGAGGTATGCCACGAATGTTGTGGGGTCTATATGGAGCATGGAAATATACATTTGGGTATAACAGCTGGGTCATGAGTGAAGTATGTCCAGTTAGACTCATACCCTACTAGTCAAAAATCTAAATTACTGGCTCTAATCAGTTTATGTGTAACCCACAATATTTAGCTATAATTCCTATAAGACTTCTATCTTCCATATACACTTCCCTACATACCAGGTGTAATCTATACTCTAAGGATTTTTTGATAATCCTCTACAAAATAACCATCAAGTCAGTATGTGATTATGAACCTGTGTTTAATTTCTTAAAGTTTGTATCACTTCGAGACTGATCAACAATTTCTACTCGTACTAAATTTTCAAAATTCCAAAAGCATTACAATTCATAAATACTAGAATTATTATCCCTCAAGTCTATATCACAATCAATTCTCCTTGTTTATTCCCTGTATACCCTTCATCCAAACTACATGGTTACCATCTTGTTATAGCTTGTTATCTATTATAGGCAATTCACTATCTAGCTCAAGACTATAACATCTATCAAAACTCTCATCCTTCAGAGATACTAGCTTATCTACCCATGTAATCAAGGGTGAAACTTCACTTGTTCAATTAACACTGACAACCCAAATAATCAAGTACCTCTAGTTTGATTTCGAAAGCTATACTTTAGTACTTGAGTTATCTAATTACTCAAACATCTAGAAATCTACCTATCTATTTAGTCCAGATCTATAGTCATCAATAATTTAAGAGGGTCATAAGATCTAATTTTGATACTAAAAGTCACATGACAACTAAAAATTTAACCACTATGGCCTGCTACATAAGGTTCTAATTTTTTTAATATCATAATACAATTCCTTGTATCACCATCATGAGCCACATCTGTTCCCTAGCATTTAGCTATGTATTCCATAAAGTATTCCAGTACATTGGAATCAAACCATCTTTCCTATCTTCCAATACTTCCAAATTACTTGCTACCTTAAACAAGGGTAAGGTTTTATTAGTTCTTAGCCTCTGATACTATATTCAATTCTTATGCTAATAATCTTTACTAGCTATAGCATATAGGAATAACCTATCTACCTATCCTACTAAGGGTAACCATCTTATCAAAATTTATATCCAAAAAGTCTTCTTCCGCCTTGACAAGGATCTGCTTCTGGAGAAAACACCGCGCACGAACATTCATCTATCTGAAATAGGAAGAGATAATAAACAATAATAAGTATGTCGAGGGGAATAAAAGAGTACAATTATAAAGTCCAAGGGTGATAATCAAATGCTAAAGAATTTTTAAGTTAGTTATGGATTTAGATACTAATACTGTTAATCCTAATTACAGGCTCGCTCGTACCGGAAAGTAACCGAAACGATTTAATCAGGACCTGCATGGGCCACCACAAAAATATCAAATTTCCCAGTTCTAAAATATTGGGGGACTAGGAATACATAACATGCCAGCTAAGCATTCGACCAGACTCTGGTCTGACTCGAATATGTATAAGCTGTATAATAAGGATAACTATCTAAGAATACTAAAAATGTCTATGTCTCAATCCACATAAAGAACAAAATATCAAGAACGAACTACATGTACTAAAGTCGGCCGCTAGTAATACATAAGCTCAAATAGACTAGAGAAAAAGAATATGAGTCTACAAAACTAGGCTACATCAGCAGATGAATAAACAATGTGAATAATAACCATAATTCTGGTAGAAATAATATAAGTACCTGGCACCAATTCCTGCAAGATAAACCAACACACATTAGCAACTCCAGGCAGGCTCCACAATGGTATATGCTACAAAACTGGCAAGGGACCAGGTCCTCAGAGGGATGTAACAAGGTACAAGAAACAGCATACCAAAATAAAATAGTATAATGCCACATACTCAAGGGTAAACTACTGTAACCATCTAAGTGATACGCATGTAAGGACATTACTTGTACTCAGGCTAAAACTACTACAGGCTCTGTGTCGGGGAGCCCAAAGCAGCAAGTAATATCTCAAAGGGCCAGTAAATGTGCCAAAGACAGAGTCTATGGCACCACCAGTAATATATATATATATATATATATATATATATATATATATATATATATATATATATATATATATATATATATATATAATCAGCCTGTAGTATGGTGTGTCTCTCCCCATCAAATGTAACCTCACGTCTCATGTCCACGATGTCTCATATCCATAACACGTAAGATCCTGACCTCTGGCTAGTACAATGAGTCATAATGATATCTATGTATATGCAAGTCTCATATCACAAATCCTGTAAGCCTATACATAATCACCAAGATTTATTCAAGAAAGATTTTATCACATGAAATAGTATCAAGTGTCCTATGGTATGACGTACTTGGTAAAGCTAGCATGCAAAGAATAGGATCGTGGTATCAACTCTCTAAGTGACGTTACACGACTCCGCGTACATCATCGACACCCGAATCTTATTCGGACGCTAAACAATATCTCATGGTCCTACTTTGAGCAGACACATCACAAGAATATATATATATATATATATATATATATATATATATATATATAAAGAATCATCAGCAATTAATATCAGAGGATCTACTGTAAGTTGGCAAGGTACACTTGCTTGGGTTCTAAACTCAGTCAACTGCTCCTGTAAAAGTGGGTTCTACCCTTACTTGGTAAATCAAGCACACAAAGAATAAAATTGTGGTATCAACTCTCTAAGTGACGTTACACGACTCCGCATACAACGTCGACACCCGAATCTTGTTCGGACTCTAAGCAACATCTCATGGTCCTACTTTGAGCAGGCACAACACAACAATATATATATATATATATATAATCATTAGCAATTAATATCACAGGATCTACTATAAGTTGGCAATGTACACTTGTATGGGTTCTAAACTCACTCAACTACTTCTGTAAAAGTGGAATATCCAAGTTCGCCTCTGGATGCTGTAAGAAACATCACCATTGCTCTCAGAATACTTGAAATAGTTAGGATTGACTACCAAAAAGTCTAATTTGGATATAGAGGCAAAATTGACAGTTTCTTGTCAAAGCGGGGTCCACATGTGGCCCACTTCGCACCAAAAAATGTGCCCGAGATAAAGTTCTTCAAATTTGTCAAACTTAGTATCTACGAGTCTAGAATGATAGCACGAACCCAATGGAACATCCAAAATTGGATTCTGATGAGCCGGTCATGAAATCGCCCGTCAAGTGGAACCATGGGGCCCGCAAAACGGTATGTCATCAACGTTCTCATAATCGAACCAAACATGGTTCACAGGACCAGCGTAATGCTGCAAATCTTATGGCGCAAGTTTTGTTACGAAACAACAGGCACACACAAAATTATGATGAGTGCCAGAACAAGCCGATACGAGAATTTTTGATGGATACTCGTTGATTCCGGTATGCACGCACATCCAAATCAACTTTCACAAAATTACACACGTCCATATTGACGATACGCGCCTTTTGGTGTAATTCGCACAAGACAAAGTTGCCTCATTAAGCGGGACGTACCCCGTTTCAAAAAAATATGGGTTTAAAAAATCAAGTTTTTGACGAAATTCAACAACAAATAAAATATAGCATACAACGAATTAAAATAAACTAATTGAAGAGATTAAATCTCGGTTATGTTGTCTAAATTACTGTTTAAGTAGAATTTAAAAATATTAACTAGGTTGGAAGAAAATCAGACATGAACATGGGTGGTTGGAACAATTTTTGAACTATAAACTGGGTCATTTTTTCCTGTTTTGCGTCTTAATTTGCGACCGACACAGGACACGATATACCAAACTAATTATACAGGGTTCAAGGGGGTCATATGGCATTTGCATAGGATTTGACGGGTCGATATTTGGTTAACTGTGCAGGGAGATACAGGGGCTAGAAGTAGTGTACCTCGCTATGTGTTGTTGCTCAGGATGTCGGAGCGCCTTCTTCGCGACGGCGTTCGGCGGCGGTCGGCGGCGGTCAGCGACTCGTCGGGATGGTCGGGTGGTCTGCGGTGGTCTTTATATAGGGGTGAAGGAGGAGGAGTTACAAGGAGATGAAGAGTAGGGGGTACGGCGATTTGGGAGAGGAAGCGGAGGGTCGCGCTGCTGCGGGGGTTTGGGGAGGGGCACTATAGCAGTGGGTATGGGTTTGGGTCGGGTATGGGTTTGGGTCGGGTATGGGTCTCGGGTCGGGTATAGGATCCGGTTTGGTCTAGGTTGGTTTAATTAAACCAAAAAATATATATATGCATATATGGCCATCTAAAAATAGTTTTGGACCTCCATAAAATCCAAAAAAAATTATACTATACTCTATTAATAGTTTTTGTCACGCCCCAGTCCCAAAAATACGTAGGACTAGGACACGTAAGCATGCCAGCCGAATGGATATGACGACTCCAATATATGGAAACCAAATCCACACGTACGCTGTAATATGAATATCAAATCCACAAGTGGTATAAAATGTAACACAAGTCACAGGGTATGATCTAAATCTCATCCACCAAATCATATAGAAATAAATAACCAGTATCTAATAAACTAGATCTCAACAAGAAGTATCTAAAGATGATAGTTGGGTGGAAACAAATCCACTACCAACTCAAATGGAGAAGTAAATACAATATAAGTACAACTCACTCAAACAATATGAGTACCAGCTACCAATCACGGCTCGAAGAGAAGACATCCACGAAGCATCTATATCCTTCCAAATCTGTGCTCCTGCAAATACTCAAGAACAGGTACACCTGGCAGCGGACCAGGTCCTCAGAGGGACATAACAAGTATACTTAAACACATGCCAATAAAGTGCTGAAATAAATATCCAAAGGGGTCGCCTAACCGTCTAAGTGAATGCAGTTAAGAACAACTTTCCCCACAAGTGAGCTATCTGGCTGAAAACTGGGATTTGGCATGGTTCTCTTTTGAAGATCCAGGGGCCCAAAGGCACGTCGTCTTTTGAACGGCGGAGGCCCGCCAATGTATATATATGGGTCATCACCACCCGTATCTCCAGCGGAGAATCCGGGCGTCACAGAAAAAGTGCAAAGGAGCTCAAATGCGGTACTTGTTGTTCTCCCCACCCCATGCTCTAAGCATGTCACATCCATGACACGATTTGGTCCATAGCCTATTCTTAGTACCCTAGCCCAATCCTGCAACCAAACAAGTACAAGGATGGGACCACCGTACTATAATAAGCTATGTCCCTGGACCTCTAATAACTGCCAAGTCTACTAGCATGCAAAGTTTCTAACAGCAGTTATCCCTAACGCACGGCCCACACGTACCGATGATCAGTCAATACATGCGTCCGTGATCTATATGAGACTCACAACTCGTATAAAAATATGTGTCACGGCCAAATGAACCTAATGATACTATATGATAATGGGGTAGTCTCATGTACAGGGTCAATGCAATACATAAGTGAAAATATATCGCGACGTCACCGTCGCGAGCATTTTATATAACAATTAAAATATATGAACTAAGGGCAGAAAATAAAGATGCATGCAACATATGGAATGTAAATAACAGTACAATGGCAAGGTATACTTGCCTGGCAAGAACTGCAAAATATCATGTCCAGATGTCCAATACACAGGACCAGAAGCTATGGCCACAGAACAAATGTCTCCGGATGCTGAAATAAATATCACCAACGTTTCCGGAATGAGCAAAATAGCTAAAAAGCATATCCCTTTCGTCAAATTTGGACACAGGGGCAAAACGGTAATTTCGGGCAAAAGTGGGGTCCACGTGTGGCCCACTTTGCACTGAAAAGCGTGCTGAGGGTAACAGTCTCTAAATGGGATAAACTATGGGTCAAACAACTCTAAATATCAATACGAACCCAACGGTATGTCCAAATTTGGATTCCGATGAGCCGAACAAAATTTGGTCCAAAAAGTCAACTGTGGGACCCGCCAATTGGCGATCTGGTCAACCGTCTCAGAAATGCGTGAAATTTGGGTCATAGGACCAGCGCGTTACCACGAGTCTAGTGGCGCAAGTTTCGTCGCAATCTGACAATCGTGCACAAAATACTCGCGAGTTCCACAAAAGTGGCGACACGAAATGTGTCCGCGGATACGGTCTGATTCCGGCGCGCACACGCATCCGAATCAGTCCCCACGAATTTTCACGTGTCCCGTTATGCTGTATGCACCATTTGGTACACTTGGCACACGGCGGGGCGGTCCCGGTTGACGGGGCGCGCTCCGTTCTCCAACTTTTGAAAAACCGGAAAAAGTGGGTGCGCACAGTTTTGTGACGAACATAACTATGTCCACAGCAACTATTAGCCTAGGGTTATAATACAGAAAATAAACTAGATCATGTAATCTACAAGTATCAAAAAGAATCACCGAATTCGGATCTCTGTGGTGGGAGATACGAACTCGGCAATATGGGTGGTCAATCTGGAATTCTGCGATTGCAGAATTCCGTCTGTCCGTCCATTTTGGACGCTGATTTACACCTAGGGGCGCACGTTTTCCGAGGTTGACTATAAAACAAATACTGGAGAGGGTTGAGGGAAGATCATACCTATAAAAACGGAACAGCGTTTGGTCGAGCGAGTCAACGGGAAATCGTGCCGGAGCGAAGGTGCTTCGAGTGGGAAACTGCAGTTCGCGATGTCGGCGTCGACGGGATGGTTGGATGGCTTGGGGAGGCTTCTCTGGCTGTGGTGACGGCTCTAGATGGAAAGAAGAAGTCTGGAGTTTTAGGTTAGGGTTTTTTGGGATATAACTATATATATATATATATATATATATATATATATATATATATATATATATATATATTAGTGAAAGAGAGAGAGATGGACGGGTTCGGATCCGCATAAAAAAATAAAAGGGAAGAGAAGAGTTTGCTGCTTGGCTTAAGGGGCGGGTCCACGTGGGAGCAGCCGCTGGATGGGGTTTGGAGCCAACATGGTGCTGAAGGAAATGGGAATTTTAGCAATTGCTAAGGGAGAATGGTTGTAGTATAGTATTGTATGGTTTATATTAGTTAATTATTTAATACTTATTTTCTTTTCTTTTCTTTTCCTTTCTTTAAATATATATATATACATATATATATTTTAATATATATATATATATATATATATATATATATATATATATTTACACATAAGTGAATTTATATAATAGGGTATTGCACATCGTTAGGCTAGCAACAGCTCAAGGGGTCTCCTACATGGAATAAATTCCGAAAAATTCCTGAAGGTCCCATAAGTCATCTAAGGGCCCGAACACCTAATATAAAAATTATTAAAAATCTATTTCTCCTATTTAGACCTAATTACTACAATTTAATTAATAATAAATAAATAAAAGGGTATATACGATTTTCTAGGAAGGGGGTTTTACATTCTACCCAACTTATAAAAATTTCGTCCTCGAAATTAAAATTAAGCCACGATAGAATGCAATGATGGTATAAGATTTGCATTGTTTAAAATGCAAGGCTAGGTTTAAAGGGGTGGGCGATGTTGCACGTTGCACATCCCGAAAAAAAAATTATGGAAAAATCCATATGAGCGAGAAAATAGGTTTCTTCATGTGTCATGTCCAATGGTGTGGACACATAAATGCTCTTTTGCATAAAAGCGTCCAGCAATTGGAAAATTGCACAAAGATGAGAATTGGATGATGGGCATGTCTAGGATAAGGGTGTAGAATTTGTAGGAAGGCAGTGGCTAGTGTAGTGCTCAAATTATCGGAGCACGGTAAGGGCGCTAAGTGATATCATGTTGTAAAATTAAATAAAATATCGTGTTCTATCTCTAACTGGACTCAGCTAACCTTAGTCTCACTAACTCAGCCAAGTAGGTCAAATTCTTAGGTGAGGGGTTTTACAATCTGCCGAACTTAAAACAATGTCGTCCTCAAAATTGAAATAAGGCAGAATCGGTTAATCCTTTATGTACAATAAGGCAAGTCAGTCGCAATCTTCTTGCGATAACTAAAATCCTAATCATATCCATTGTAATCACTTCTAGGTTAAATGACCACTGCTCCAATCAAAATTTAACCTTTGGTTATCTCTTCTCCCCTTGTTTCAAATTATCCACATCCACATAACATATCCAAGATTTACATACTCATATAACTTTTACCTCACGATCTCTAACTATCATAATCTCCTTTAGAAGTGGTTTGAGTCCAATATATTCCAATTTTTACTTATAAAATTTTGTATGCCTCAACTCTTTAAATTCCATTCACATCCTCATTATTTCAAATAGGTCGTCCAACCAAAAAAAAAAAAAATTTAATTCTTAATTCAAATCACCAAATTGAAAAATAATTTAAATGCAGTCCACCAATATTCAAGTCTGAAATTCTATTTTTATCCTCTAAATTCAAATTGGTGATTCTACCTTCATTGTTCAAAAACTTAACTCATGCACTTAAGGTATAAATATTGGGTCCTCAATGTCAATTCATTGATCCTCATCATCTTAGTCATCCTTCTAAATTTCTCAAAATTACAATGGCTTGAACCTCTCCCAATCTAGTCTTACTCGATCATAATCTAAAAGAAATTCCTCCCGAGTTGACAATGCACTACTACCCAACTTAGAATTTATCCACCTATCACCTAAGGCTATATACCTTAAGGGAAATATCCCTTAATTTATTTACTCATGTCGTTCAATCCTCGAAACTTCAACGCCGATCATATCACATATGATATGTCTTTAATTACAAAAGAATAATCCTCAAGCATGTGATCGGCCTACGGGGTCTATCTAGTACTCTCTGTGTATCAAACTTATACCCAGCACGAGGTTTCGTCTTTCCGAAATAGGGGAAGACGAAGATCAATAATAAAGAGTTCAAGGACAGCGTAATAGAATAGAAGTATTGGGATCAAGGCGTTTAAAGAATTCAATTGGGAATTGTCAAAGCAGTTGTGGATTGAAATCCTATTTTGGTAGTTCCTATTCACGTGCTCGTATTAGTACAGTCATGTAACCGATACGATATGTCAGACATGTCTAGGGCAAGTATATTCGTCTACTAATCACTACATATCTCAATCCACGTAAAGTAGCAATGCGAAGGGCGAACCAAGCGCACTAAGGCTAGCTAGACCTTAATACACTGGTTCTGAAATGTATTAGTGTAGTACTCCAATAATACATGTCATGAACAAGCTCGATAAAGAATAAGCTTGCAAAACTAGGCTATAATAGCAGCATAAGTCAAGGTAGTACAAAGATTATAGATACGCTGGATTATGATGAGAGAAGTTACAAATAATTCAAGTTGCAAAAACAAAACAACATAAGCAACAATAACAAAAGACTCTACAATATCTACAGTTATCATATTAATTCCTTGTCTAAGTCGATAGTCGACAAAGTAGGGGTATGAGCCTCTAAGTTCTATAGTCTGAATAAACACTATCATCTTATGTTAGCATACAATTAATGCCATTCAGTTACACTTCATCAATGGATTCACAAGGGCTATATGATACTAGGTGGTGAGGTATACTACCCAATTAAAAATAATTTAACTACTATTGTATTGTCTTAAGGATACCGTAAAAGCTCCTGTTAAGGTCTATGAGAAGAGGTCTTGGTAATTTATTGGGGTATCCTCTTCTATTACATAGGTCATGGTCATCTTACCTCTTAGTCATAGTGCTTATAGAACATATGTCAATCGTAGGGATAGAAGAGTTACTGGCCGTTAAGGGGGAAAGGGGTCTAACTTGTATCGAGGTGAGGGTACAAATTACACGATTTAAAAGCTAAGGGTTAACCATTGGTCACAATCTACAAAACAACTTAAACTTATCAATTTCTAACTACCAAGCATAAAAATTTCACACTCAAGGCTCCAACTATAAGCCTAGCAAACTATGAGCCCTTAACAAAGAATAAAATTACTTGGCCTACTATCCGAAGTGTCAGATGGCACGAGTTGAAAGATGAAGAGAAAAAACGTAATTAGCCGTCGCAAAATAGCGAGCGCTATGGTCGCAGGGAAACAATATATAAAATAAAGATAGAGGGCTCTAGATAGCATCATGGTTCTCTAAGGGGAGTGGGGTGTTAGTTGCTATGTTCGGGGTATGATCAAGGGAGAAGTGTTGATTACATTCCTCTAGGCTTCCTAGGGTGCTGTCTACTAATAACAAGATAATGACATAAGTTTATAGTTCCAATATCATCTAACTATGAAGGTTAGGTTCAGTCCAAACATTAAGTTTTGTTTCTATGGGTTACTCAATGCTAGGGGCAAACATTATGGTAACCTTCTAACTAACTCTAGTAGTGTCTATACTACTCTCAAGTCCTCATAATACATCCGGGTAGTGGTAAACCAATTCTAAAGGTAAGGAATTCTAGGGTTTACTAGATATTCTAAACTTAGTGGTGTCTCTATATTCTCGTTGTATTCTAAATAGGTGTGCTACTCTAATTATCATCTAACAACAGGAACTTCTATATTCTAGGAGAAGGCTATACTTAAAGAATTATTAGGGAAGTACAGGAATCAAGCAAGATACAATTGTTCAAATAGAACAGATAGGAGGAAGATGAATCATAGTCAATGTGAATGAGATCCTATATTCTAGTCCTAGGTGCAGGCTTGCTCGGCACAGTAACGTAACCGAGACAATATGCTCTTGACCTGCATGGGCCACCACAAAAACATGTCACGCCCCAGTCCCAAAAATACGTAGGACTAGGACACGTAAGCATGCCAGCCGAATGGATATGGCGACTCCAATATATGGAAACCAAATCCACACGTACGCTGTAATATGAATATCAAATCCACAAGTGGTATAAAATGTAACACAAGTCACAGGGTATGATCTAAATCTCATCCACCAAATCATATAGAAATAAATAACCAGTATCTAAGAAACTAGATCTCAACAAGAAGTATCTAAAGATGATAGTTGGGTGGAAACAAATCCACTACCAACTCAAATGGAGAAGTAAATACAATATAAGTACAACTCACTCAAACAATATGAGTACCAGCTACCAATCACGGCTCGAAGAGAAGAACTCCACGAAGCATCTATATCCTTCCAAATCTGTGCTCCTGCAAATACTCAAGAACAGGTACACCTGGCAGCGGACCAGGTCCTCAGAGGGACATAACAAGTATACTTAAACACATGCCAATAAAGTACTGAAATAAATATCCAAAGGGGTCGCCTAACCGTCTAAGTGAATGCAGTTAAGAACAACTTTCCCCACAAGTGAGCTATCTGGCTGAAAACTGGGATTTGGCATGGTTCTCTTTTGAAGATCCAGGGGCCCAAAGGCACGTCGTCTTTTGAACGGCGGAGGCCCGCCAATGTATATATATGGGTCATCACCACCCGTATCTCCAGCGGAGAATCCGGGCGTCACAGAAAAAGTGCAAAGGAGCTCAAATGCGGTACTTTTTGTTCTCCCCACCCCATGCTCTAAGCATGTCACATCCATGACACGATTTGGTCCATAGCCTATTCTTAGTACCCTAGCCCAATCCTGCAACCAAACAAGTACAAGGATGGGACCACCGTACTATAATAAGCTATGTCCCTGGACCTCTAATAACTGCCAAGTCTACTAGCATGCAAAGTTTCTAACAGCAGTTATCCCTAACGCACACGGCCCACACGTACCGATGATCAGTCAATACATGCGTCCGTGATCTATACGAGACTCACAACTCGTGTAAAAATATGTGTCACGGCCAAATGAACCTAATGATACTTTATGATAATGGGGTAGTCTCATGTACAGGGTCAATGCAATACATAAGTGAAAACATATCGCGACGTCACCGTCGCGGGCATTTTATATAACAATTAAAATATATGAACTAAGGGCAGAAAATAAAGATGCATGCAACATATGGAATGTAAATAACAGTACAATGGCAAGGTATACTTGCCTGGCAAGAACTGCAAAATATCATGTCCAGATGTCCAATACACAGGACCAGAAGCTATGGCCACAGAACAAATGTCTCCGGATGCTGAAATAAATATCACCAACGTTTCCGGAATGAGCAAAATAGCTAAAAAGCACATCCCTTTCGTCCAATTTGGACACAGGGGCAAAACGGTAATTTCGGGCAAAAGTGGGGTCCACGTGTGGCCTACTTTGCACTGAAAAGCGTGCTGAGGGTAACAGTCTCTAAATGGGATAAACTATGGGTCAAACAACTCTAAATGTCAATACGAACCCAACGGTATGTCCAAATTTGAATTCCGATGAGCCGAACAAAATTTGGTCCAAAAAGTCAACTGTGGGACCCGCCAATTGGCGATCTGGTCAACCGTCTCAGAAATACGTGAAATTTGGGTCACAGGACCAGCGCGTTACCACGAGTCTAGTGGCGTAAGTTTCGTCGCAATCTGACAATCATGCACAAAATACTCGCGAGTTCCACAAAAGTGGCGACACGAAATGTGTCCGCGGATACGGTCTGATTCCGGCGCGCACACGCGTCCGAATCAGTCCCCACGAATTTTCACGTGTCCCGTTATGCTGTATGCACCATTTGGTACACTTGGCACACGGCGGGGCGGTCCCCGGTTGACGGGGCGCGCTCCGTTCTCCAACTTTTGAAAAACCGGAAAAAGTGGGTGCGCACAGTTTTGTGACGAACATAACTATGTCCACAGCAACTATTAGCCTAGGATTATAATACAGAAAATAAACTAGATCATGTAATCTACAAGTATCAAAAAGAATCATCGAATTCGGATCTCTGTGGTGGGAGATACGAACTCGGCAATATGGGTGGTCAATCTGGAATTCTGCGATTGCAGAATTCCGTCTGTCCGTCCATTTTGGACGCTGATTTACACCTAGGGGCGCACGTTTTCCGAGGTTGACTATAAAACAAATACTGGAGAGGGTTGAGGGAAGATCATACCTATGAAAACGGAACAGCGTTTGGTCGAGCGAGTCAACGGAAAATCGTGCCGGAGCGAAGGTGCTTCGAGTGGGAAACTGCAGTTCGCGATGTCGGCGTCGACGGGATGGTTGGATGGCTTGGGGAGGCTTCTCTGGCTGTGGTGACGGCTCTAGATGGAAAGAAGAAGTCTGGAGTTTTAGGTTAGGGTTTTTTGGGATATAACTATATATATATATATATATATATATATATATATATATATATATATATATATATATATATATATATATATATTAGTGAAAGAGAGAGAGATGGACGGGTTCGGATCCGCATAAAAAAATAAAAGGGAAGAGAAGAGTTTGCTGCTTGGCTTAAGGGACGGGTCCACGTGGGAGCAGCCGCTGGATGGGGTTTGGAGCCAACATGGTGCTGAAGGAAATGGGAATTTTAGCAATTGCTAAGGGAGAATGGTTGTAGTATAGTATTGTATGGTTTATATTAGTTAATTATTTAATACTTATTTTCTTTTCTTTTCTTTTCCTTTCTTTAAATATATATATATACATATATATATTTTAATATATATATATATATATATATATATATATATATATATATATATATATATATATATATATATTTACACATAAGAGAATTTATATAATAGGGTATTGCACATCGTTAGGCTAGCAACAGCTCAAGGGGTCTCCTACATGGAATAAATTCCGAAAAATTCCTGAAGGTCCCATAAGTCATCTAAGGGCCCGAACACCTAATATAAAAATTATTAAAAATCTATTTCTCCTATTTAGACCTAATTACTACAATTTAATTAATAATAAATAAATAAAAGGGTATATACGATTTTCTAGGAAGGGGATTTTACATTCTACCCAACTTATAAAAATTTCGTCCTCGAAATTAAAATTAAGCCACGATAGAATGCAATGATGGTATAAGATTTTGCATTGTTTAAAATGCAAGGCTAGGTTTAAAGGGGTGGGCGATGTTGCACGTTGCACATCCCGAAAAAAAAATTATGGAAAAATCCATATGAGCGAGAAAATAGGTTTCTTCATGTGTCATGTCCAATGGTGTGGACACATAAATGCTCTTTTGCATAAAAGCGTCCAGCAATTGGAAAATTGTACAAAGATGAGAATTGGATGATGGGCATGTCTAGGATAAGGGTGTAGAATTTGTAGGAAGGCAGTGGCTAGTGTAGTGCTCAAATTATCGGAGCACGGTAAGGGCGCTAAGTGATATCATGTTGTAAAATTAAATAAAATATCGTGTTCTATCTCTAACTGGACTCAGCTAACCTTAGTCTCACTAACTCAGCCAAGTAGGTCAAATTCTTAGGTGAGGGGTTTTACAATCTGCCGAACTTAAAACAATGTCGTCCTCAAAATTGAAATAAGGCAGAATCGGTTAATCCTTTATGTACAATAAGGCAAGTCAGTCGCAATCTTCTTGCGATAACTAAAATCCTAATCATATCCATTGCAATCACTTCTAGGTTAAATGACCACTGCTCCAATCAAAATTTAACCTATGGTTATCTCTTCTCCCCTTGTTTCAAATTATCCACATCCACATAACATCTCCAAGATTTACATACTCATATAACTTTTACCTCACGATCTCTAACTATCATAATCTCCTTTAGAAGTGGTTTGAGTCCAATATATTCCCATTTTTACTTATAAAATTTTGTATGCCTCAACTCTTTAAATTCCATTCACATCCTCATTATTTCAAATAGGTCGTCCAACCAAAAAAAAAAAAATTTAATTCTTAATTCAAATCACCAAATTGAAAAATAATTTAAATGCAGTCCACCAATATTCAAGTCTGAAATTCTATTTTTATCCTCTAAATTCAAATTGGTGATTCTACCTTCATTGTTCAAAAACTTAACTCATGCACTTAAGGTATAAATATTGGGTCCTCAATGTCAATTCATTGATCCTCATCATCTTAGTCATCCTTCTAAATTTCTCAAAATTACAATGGCTTGAACCTCTCCCAATCTAGTCTTACTCGATCATAATCTAAAAGAAATTCCTCCTGAGTTGACAATGCACTACTACCCAACTTAGAATTTATCCACCTATCACCTAAGGCTATATACCTTAAGGGAAATATCCCTTAATTTATTTACTCATGTCGTTCAATCCTCGAAACTTCAACGCCGATCATATCACATATGATATGTCCTTAATTACAAAAGAATAATCCTCAAGCATGTGATCGGCCTACGGGGTCTATCTAGTACTCTCTGTGTATCAAACTTATACCCAGCACGAGGTTTCGTCTTTCCGAAATAGGGGAAGACGAAGATCAATAATAAAGAGTTCAAGGACAGCGTAATAGAATAGAAGTATTGGGATCAAGGCGTTTAAAGAATTCAATTGGGAATTGTCAAAGCAGTTGTGGATTGAAATCCTATTTTGGTAGTTCCTATTCACGTGCTCGTATTAGTACAGTCATGTAACCGATACGATATGTCAGACATGTCTAGGGCAAGTATATTCGTCTACTAATCACTACATATCTCAATCCACGTAAAGTAGCAATGCGAAGGGCGAACCAAGCGCACTAAGGCTAGCTAGACCTTAATACACTGGTTCTGAAATGTATTAGTGTAGTACTCCAATAATACATGTCATGAACAAGCTCGATAAAGAATAAGCTTGCAAAACTAGGCTATAATAGCAACATAAGTCAAGGTAGTACAAAGATTATAGATACGCTGGATTATGATGAGAGAAGTTACAAATAATTCAAGTTGCAAAAACAAAACAACATAAGCAACAATAACAAAAGACTCTACAATATCTACAGTTATCATATTAATTCCTTGTCTAAGTCGATAGTCGACAAAGTAGGGGTATGAGCCTCTAAGTTCTATAGTCTGAATAAACACTATCATCTTATGTTAGCATACAATTAATGCCATTCAGTTACACTTCATCAATGGATTCACAAGGGCTATATGATACTAGGTGGTGAGGTATACTACCCAATTAAAAATAATTTAACTACTATTGTATTGTCTTAAGGATACCGTAAAAGCTCCTGTTAAGGTCTATGAGAAGAGGTCTTGGTAATTTATTGGGGTATCCTCTTCTATTACATAGGTCATGGTCATCTTACCTCTTAGTCATAGTGCTTATAGAACATATGTCAATCGTAGGG